>JAQQSK010003154.1:0-95000 GCA_028658325.1 Potorous gilbertii
TTACAAATTTTACACACACATTATATACATGTATGTGTGCATGTGTGTACACATTATACAGTGTACATGTAAATATATACATGTGTGCATGTACACATATATGTCTTATGGTGTGTTCCAGTGTCTCTTTCTGCACATTCCTGTTAACTTTCTGTTTTGACTTACTGCTTTGCTGCTCTATGTAATTTAGCTTTTATGACAGGAATTATCCCTAAATCTATGATACTTTGTCATGTTATAGGCTCTCAATGGATGTCAAATTACAACAATTTTTCAAACAAAAGTCAATGGGTTTAACTGAACATTGAAGGGTTCCTATTATAGGCTGTGATATTATGGATTCCCTGTTTAGAAAAACTCACAGATCTACTTATATATCTTTTCTCTAACTAGAAGATTAAAACTAACTGACATAGAGAGGTGAAAAAAACCCAGGTACATTTATTAATTAATTAGCACATCACTAAGATGGAATCAAAACAACAGTAAAAAAACAAAACAAAACAAAAAAACAAACCACATTTTACCTATATCTTGCTGAGACCAGTCACTTGGTTTTAGTTCACAAAGTTCAGTTTGAGAAAGATACCACTGAAATTCTGAATCTATCGGAATGTCATTAAATTTTATGAATTTACCAATGGTGATCCATTCATCTTCAACAAGTTCTGAAAGGCGTGGAAGGGTATAAAATATGGTCTGAAAAAACAATTGTTCACAAATTTTAATTTAATTTCTTTCCTTATGCAAACAAACGGAAGGCATAATAAACAGTGCTATGAATTTTTCTATATAGTCAATTAACTGTGGTATGTCAGACTATATGCATACTATAAACATACACACACACAACAAATGGAAGGCATAATAAACAGTGCTATGAATTTTTCTATATAGTCAATTTAATTAACTGTAGTATGTCAGACAATATGCATACTATAAACATACACACACACACACACACACACACACACACACACACACACACGTTTTAGCCTTATTCTCTAATTGTGTTTTGTATATATGTCTTGTGTTCCAGGAGTACATCATAAATTACATGAGGATATGGACCATGTCTTCAATTTTTTTCATTTCTAAAATTTCCTAATGCAGTAAATATAAAAGCTTCAGTTAAGCTATTAGTTTCAAGTTCTTCCTTCACCAAATCTTTTACCACAATGAATAATACAAAAAAATGTGTTTCCCCTACTCTTCCTCTTCTAAAAGAGGTCTAAGTAAAACCATAAAATGGCAAAATGAGAAATAGAAGAAAGGTCATAGATAATCCATAAATAAATTTCTGAATTATTGAAAACTAATGGTAATTCTGCTGGTATCTACCAACTACCTGTTGGGAAAAATAAAACCCAGCAGTAAAAAAACAAATTTCTTAATAACAACTTGTATTATATGAAACACTAAAAAACTAAACTTCCTACTTGGCAAATACAATCCTTTTGCTTTAAAAGCATACAGGTAAAATTCAAACTATTTAAGCCATCATTGGCTTTCACATGTCATGGTTCACAGGCACTGAACTTGTGGAAGTTCAAGTTGGCATAATTATTATTGCTACTTACCATTTATTAAACACCCCACATCCTAAGCACTAACTCAGATATATAAAAGCAGTCCCTGCCCTCAAAGGGCTTAGATTTAAAATGTCCTAAAACACATACAAATACAGAAAAAAATTTAATAATAAAACTAACTTATATTTCATTTTCCCATCCATTATATCCTTCTTCCTTTTTTGGCAGGGGGAGTATGGGGGTGGAGGAGGAAAAGAATCATTTTTGTACCTTGACATCTAATAGTTTTCATTAGATAGACATTTAACTCAGAGAATTTATGTGAGGAATGGAAAGGAGAGGGAAAAAATATGAGATTGTAGGAGAAAAGGGTCAAAGAAAGATATACAAGGGAGTTAATCCATCCAGGCCACAAGAATGCTGACAAAAAATAATTAAGACATAGTGAATCCAATGTTGTTGGGTTTTTTTTTTAATAAATGCTTACTTTTTTAATAATAGAACTAAATTTGGGCCAATATCTCTAATAATTAAAATCCAAAGTATGTACCATAGCATATATTGGTAAATTTAAAAATATAGGCCAACAATAAGTAGTGTAAATTTACAACCTTATTAAATAAATAGCATGTTAAGATACTTAAGGTTATAGATTCTTCTGAACTATTTAAAGGAAAACACAAAAGTGAAAGGTTTAAAATCAAAACTAGAGTATTACTATTAGCTTTTCTTTTTTTAATTAGAAAAGTCTAATAGTTCATTTCATTTTCTGGTGTTCTGTACTATTTTGTCATTTTTTTTTCAAGAACAATGTGGGAGTGGGGGTTCCTGTTTTTAAAAGGATATAAACAAAATTTCACTACTACCAAATAACTTACTATATAGAATTTTTGCTCTAGAATTTCAGCCAACCAGAAACAGAAGCATAGTTTTAAAAAAAAGGACCAAATCTATGTTCTTTCATCATAATGTGCTTCATTACAACAAAATCTCACCTGCACAAATGTTTTCACTCATTTCTATTTAATGTCAGAACAATTTCTGTTTAGAGTTAAATATTCCCTTCCAGTATTTACAAGCCAGATACTGCCTAAGAAACAGAAATTGAAAATGACTAGCTAATTTTCACTACTCGAGTGAAGTGTAAGTCATCTACAAAATGACAATAAAGTTAACAGAACTCTAAAATCTAAAATTACGCTTGTAAACAGAGGGAAGAAAATTTCACCTAATTATCTCCCCTCAATAATTATGACAACAAAAGAAGAAAATGTTAGTGTTAAGGGCACAGTAAATAAAATTTCAGAATGCTATTCTATGCTTACCTCCAGGCTATAATCCTTAAGTGGATGAAATGTTGCAAAAAAGAAATGCTCTTGAATTCTTTGCCAGTTTTTTTTGGCATTCCTAAAAATTAAAAAATACATATATGATACTATGAGAGACAGTTGAGTTTTACAACTCTAGTTAGAGAGAAAAAAACAATTAGATACTTTAAATAGCTATTATATATTTTAAAAGAAAACTGAAATTTTGTCATTCTAAATTCAGAGTTATATAGCATATTTCTCCAAGATAATTAAAAACCCTTTAAATACATTTTATGTGATCTTACAACACCTCTGAAAAGGAAATAAGACCAAGAAAATGAAATTCTATTTTCAAGTTCATAGATGAGTCAGCAGTTAGGCTAACAAAAGAATTCAGGTTTCCTAGCATGGCAATGAATCTGCTCTAACAATCCTCAAGACTTATGTCCAAAAGTACTAAGAATCAAATAGAAGTGAAAAAAACTATCACTACAAGAAACAATTTCACAAGAATAGGCAAGAGATCATTTTAAAAGAATAGGACAGATGCCAGCTGACATATCAGGAAAAGATAAACTGAAAATTTTTTCAAAAATGAACTAAAAAATTTTACTTGGGCGCTCAATATCACGTATTTGAAGAGAACAAATGAATACCAGATATAGCTAGAAACTCACCATGGGCTTCATGACCAATTAAATGGTTTTATTAGTAAAAATGGCTATAACAATTTGAATATGTCTAATATTCTTGAAAACAGGAATATAAATACAGAATTACAAATTATGTTAGATCACTAATGTTCAATTTTTTTTCCCTATATATAGAAAGGCCCAGCTACCTCAGATGCTTCTGCTTAGCTTTAACCTCTATCACGATCACTAAAGAGAATGAAAAAAACTGGAAATTTTGGAACAAATATAATTTTTACAAGGTAACTTTTATCTTTATCTACTTCTCCGACCTAACTGTCCTCACCATAGTGAGTTTATCTAAACTGACATGTGGAAATAAGCTCGCCAGTTTTCACAAAATACATTCTAAATGAGAGTGGGAGGAAGAGAAGTAGGGGTCATTTAAGGCAAATACTCATTTTACAAATGAGAAAAATGATCAAGTGGCAAAGTGACTTCGCAAAGCCATGGAGGCTGTAGCACTCGAAGGGGCAGAACCAGGTTTTATACCTGTATCCTCTAAGTCTGAATTCAGTACTCTTCTTTGTACTAGACCAGATAGTTCAAAAGCAAATAATTAATTAATATAACCTGAGAAATAGCAAAAATTCTCCTTTTTCAGGACTTGGCTTAGTTAATCTTGGAAAACCAAGAACTTTAGACAGTTGTATGTCTTTTGCACATAAAGATAACTAATTCTCCACCATAAGTTTCTTAATTAAGAAAAACTGGAATTATATGAAGCAAATGTTTATTTGCTCCTTTTGAGTTCTAAATGTGAACTAGTCGATATAATCAAAAATGCTGAAATAAAATAAAGCCTTATTTTCAAGAGACCATGTTCTAGTTCTTCGATTTCATTGTTAAGGAGATCTCAAGCAAATCACTTATTTAGTATTTATGGGCTCACTTCCAAAAAATAAAAAACCTAAGAAAGGCTAAAAAAATATGAAACAAATCAATTAAAAGAAAAATTAAATAAAGGCAAAGGAAAGGTACACAGAAATAGATCTTAACAGATAATACAAATGATAAATTTCAGCAATTAAGTTCTAAACCTACCTATTTCCTAGTAGCTAAGGGAAATAATGTAATTTATAAAGTCTTGTATGATAAGGCAAGCAAAGAAGTTTGTCTTAAAGGACAAATTTTTCATGGTACTAAATTAAACGAGTTACTTACGATATGCTAAAAGGGACACTGAGCACCAATAATGGTCACTCTCTTCAAGCATGGTTTTATAAAATGCAGAAATACTGTTCATATGGCCATTTTTTTTTAAAGACAAAATTAGTCCTCACTCAGTGAAAGCATTTCTGTAGAATGCTTAGATATGGTCCAAGCACAATGAAGCAATGCATCAGTACTAGGCACTGACTGATTCCTTAAATCACTCATCACCGGCTGCATTTGCTCCTACACATGTGCTGCTGAGGGAAGCTGGAGAAAGATTAAACCATGCTGAAGGAGTCCACTACAAATTTATGTTGTTTAACTTCAATTAGGTCCTTGATGAAGCAAGGAAATCCTTTTATACTTCCTTAATTAACTTGATATGCCAACCATCACAAGAGCTCTTCCAAATCTTTTCATCCCTCCACAAACCTGCAGGGCTCTAACACCATCTTTCCGCTCCCCCTCCCCCCCCCCCCGACTCTCTCATCTGAGAAACTTGCTTTATATTTTACTCAAAAACCGAGGATGCTCACTTTTGTTGTTGAAGAAAGGAGAAAGATAGTCCTTTGAAAAGAAGAAAGATCTTCTCCCCTCTTCCTTATCTCAGGTATCACCCTACTGCCTTCTGCCACTTCTTAACTCCTTTCTCCCGTAAACAGCTGGCCCTTCTCCTTGCCAAGGCCAACCTTTCACATGCAAGTGATGTCCTTCTATACCATCATCACCAGCAGACTGGGCCCTCTCAATTATTTTCAATCTTTCTATCTACTAGACGCTTCCCTACTGCCTATAAACATTGTCATGTCTTTCCCATCCCCATTAGCTAATGGCTAATGGCTACTGTCTTCTGCTCTCTTCTCCCTTTTGTGACTAAATTTCTTTCAAAAAACTGCCTACAAGAGGTGCCTCCACCTCCTTTCCTCTCATTCTTCTTAACTCTCCTCTGAAGTCTGTCCTCCAGTTTCATTCAACTCAAACTGATCTCTCCGAAGTTACTAACAGTCTGTTAATTGTCCAAACTAATGAATGGCCTTTAATCACACTTCATCCTTGTCTTTTTTGTTGCTTTCCACAATGTTATCACACTCCTCCTTGAGAGCCTCTTCTTACTAGGTTTTCATTCAGACTTTTCATTCAGACTAGTCTTTCAGACTAGTTTCTGTTCTGTGACTTACTGGACTGCTGCTCACTCTCCTTCGCTCAAATCCTCATCCCAGCTGCATCCACTAATCTTGGCTGTTGAGTGTCCTGGGCCTTAATCTCTTCTCCTTCTCAATTATTTCACTTAGTGATGTCATAAGATCTCCTACTGAATTCAATTATCTTCTGTAAGTAGATGGTCCTCAAACCTACTTAGGCAACCTCTCTGCAGACTTGCAGCTGCCTATTAGACATCTCAAAATAGATGCCTTAGAGACATCTTAAACTCAACACATCCCAAACTGAATTCATCATTATACACAAAGTCTACCCTCTTTATGACTTCTAACTTTCTAACTTCCCTATTACTACTGAAGATTTCACCAGCCTCTCAGTCACTCAGGCTTACAACCTGTCACCTTTGACTCCTTATTCTCACCCCCTTTTGCAAAGTCAGTTGATTTTACCTTCTTAACATGTCCTGCATACACTGCCTTCTCTACTCTGACACTGTTACAATCCCTCATGCAGTGCCTAACCACCTCACAGCTAGACCCAAGCAAGAGCATCCTAGTTGATCTACCTGCCACAAATCTCTCTCCACTCTAGTCCATTCTCCATCCAGTTATGAAAGCTATACATTTCAACAGCTTCCTATAACCTCCAGAATCTATTATAAATCCTGTTTTGTGATAAAAGCACTTCAAAACCTGTATCTCTTCCCCAATCCTTCCAGACTTCTTATACCTTATAGAAGGGAACCCTGCCCTCCATGTGCTCTTCAATATAGTAACACTGGCCAGCTTACTGTTCTTACAAAGACTCCACTTTTCGGCCCTGAGCATTTTCTCTGGGTGTCTCTCACGTCTTCTACAGGAAGCCTCTTAACTCCTCTTAATTGTAGTGCATTCTCTCTCAATTATTTCATATTTATACTGTAAATAGCTTATTTGTTCATATTTGTTTCCTTGTTTTCTCCATTACACGGTAAGGTCCTTGAGAAAAGGCATTATCTTTTCCCTTTCTTTGTATTCCTTACACTTAGCAAAATGCCTGGCACATAGTAGACACTTAATAAATGTTTACTGCTGTTGTTATGTTTATCCTTCGTTTTTGAAGACAACCATGACATCTGGGAAGTGATGACATGACTTGCTCAAGTTGAGTGAGGGATGGCTGAGCAAAGTCACCAGCTTCACTTTCTCCTCCAAAACCATCTGGATCCAGTGACCAGATATTCATCAGGATGACTGCTGAGCCTTCTGAAGCTTATAGATTGGACCACAATAGATCCCTGCCCAAGCTCCATTTAATGGCTGGATCTGGGGCCCTTCTAGCTTAGAGCGAATGTTAATGATAACAGTTTCTCTTTGGAACAGCAACCCTGAAGGTTCTTCCCCTCACAGCTTGAAATGTTTATTGAATGACTGCCTGAAATACTTTCCTTTCTGATGACTAAAATTGTACATACTAATACAACACTAGTTCACATAATTTACATAATACTTTCAAATTTCCTATCATCTACCTATGTTTCAAGTGTTAATACAATATATTCCTTCAAGTTTCCACGTAAAAGCACTACATAAATGTAAATTATTGGGGGTTTTTTGTTGATGAGGTATATATAAATATATATATATATCTCACACACACACACACACACGCACACACACACTTTTATTTTCCTGGATCTATGATTTCATTTGTGTCGGAAAATTTAGAAGAAGAACTTTCCTTCACAAACACAGATCAGCCTCCTTTTCTGTAATTTAGTCTTAGCTGTTTGGAGAACTTAGGCATTACTGCTCATAGTCACACACCAGATATGTGATCTCCTTGCCTCTAAGACTAGTTCACTATACCAACTGTTTCTTTTAATACCTTAATATAAATAATTAGCATTTTTAATAATAACCAACATTCATTTCCCAGGCCTCTGGAAATTAATAAACCTTTCAGCCTTCTCAAGCTAATTATAAATAGAGGCTTAGGAAGCCTAATCAGTCTACTAATGTAGACAGAGAAACAAGCACAGTAAAAGCAGGACTGACATTGGAGTCAGAAGATTTAGGTCTGAATTCTCACTCTGCCACTTATTAACAGGGTTACTTTGGGCAAGCTACTTTACCTATTTGAGTCTCAGTTTCTTCATCCGCAAAAAAACTCGGTTAGATTCAATGATTTCCAAGATCCCTATTTATCTCTAAATCCTATGATCTGATGATAACTATTTGCTAGAATTCTTATGATTTCTATAACCAATCGTATTTAGCAGCATCCCAAAGAAGCTTATAATCTACTGAAAGAAAGTCTACCACATATAACCAAAATAAACTTCCTATAGATTGTTCCAGACCTGCATAATGGTATTTTGTGCAAAAATCTAAAATCGGTTATTACCTTTGTATAAATTTCACAGTAATTCTTTCTCAAAATACATAAAAATGATACAAAGAATAAAAGTTTTAGAAATATACAATTTACAAAAGTTAAAAATCAGGCTCAATGCAAATAAAATTACCATTAAACTGGACAGATGAATTTATTAAGTGGCTTTAGTATCTCCATAGTCCATCCAATACAACATTAAAATAAAGGAAAACCAAACAGCTGCAATCTGGCAAAAATACTACAGGACCAATATCATCTTATAGTTTAACCATAAACAGAAATAAACAAAGCACTAATTATAAAATTTTACATACCCTGCTCCATGCATGTTTTCCACTTGATGAAGGCTGGATTCTATAATAGCAGTTAAAGCATCAAACTCTTCAACATGCAAAGTTTTGCACATAGCCCAGATTTTCTTAAGAGCTAATAATGCATAAAGTCGAACACTAAAATTATGGTTGAAACACCACTGGAGCACCACAGTTAAAGCTTGTTTTAGAACTGGTTTCTAGAAGAAAGGACAAAGAGAATCTTCAAATTTAGACATAAATCATTATGTTACCAGCTCAGTAAAAAAAAAAGATTAAAAAATGATGGAGAGTTCATTTTAGTAAAAGGGAACAGACTTCCTTATCAGTCAGGTGGGAATACTAACACTCACACCACATACCTCAAAAGTCTATAGTGAGTACATAAAAAGGTACATGTGAACAGTAGCCATCATAATAACATACTTTGTATTAGGACTCAAAAAATTAACAAACTTATGTAACCACTTCTTTTTAGATTAGATGTTTTTACATTAGCATCTTGGGAGAAAAAAATGTTCTCTCAACTCCATGGTTATTTAATGTTTAAAAAAGCACTTTAGAATACAGATCAAAGCAAATTATTTGCTGCATTTTTTTGTTTTGTTTTTTCTTTCTCATGGTTCCTCCCATACGTTCTAATTCTTCTATACAACATAACCAATGTAACAGTATGTTTAATAAGAATGAATATGTAGAACCCATATTGGATTGCACACCATCTTGGTGAGGGGAGAGGGAAGGGAGGTAGAGAAAATTTAAAGCTTGTAAAAGGGAATGCTGGAAATTAAAAATAAATTAATTAATTTTAAAAAAACAAAACAAAACAAAACCAATAACACTTTAGTACTTAGGTTATTTTGGACTAAATTCTAGTACTTCCCCTCTGTTAATTATTTCCTGTTTACATGTATATAAGCATGTATCTATACAGTTGTCTGCCCGTTGTCTCCATGATTATAATGACTGTGAGCTCCTCTAGGGTAGGGACTGTTTTTTGCCTTTCTCTGTATCCCAGAACTTAACACAGTGCCTGGCACATATTAGGAGCTTAATAAATGCTTAATGATTAACTGAAATACCTTAGACTCATGGGGCATTAACTGGGTGGAATCTTAAAAGTTCACCTAATCCAGCCCCTTCATTCTACAGATGAGGCCCAAAAAGTTATGGGTTGCCCAAAGTCACTAAAGTGTTGGTTAAACTTGAGCTCCAACTCTTCCTATCACCTTTTCTCTAACTGCAAGTTGAAATATCCTTTGAGAGTTATCAAAATTACAAGTATTTACAAAATAGGATACCACTTAAAGAGCTATGGTCTTATTACTGATTTACTATGTCTTCTTTAATCAACTTGGACTCAGAAATAAGTAGTAGGAAATTAAGATGTATGAAGAAAAGCAAGTCAGTTTAGCTTTCTCATATTCTATTTCAGTAAACTCAAAGGCTATTTGCTCTTCACAGAAACTGACATCACTGCCTATTAATCTTGTAAAATTAGACCAGTTTGTAAGAAAAAGTAAAATGACCATTAGGAAAATTAAATTAAAAAATAAAGCTCCACTAACTATGTATCCTAAACCCTTCTCTAGACAAGTAATCAGGAGATTTTTCCATTACACTAATGCCACAACACAGGCTTTACGTAGCTCCTATGCTTGATAAATTAAAAGTAGTAGATTGTCTGAAGACAGGGATCATTTTGTCTAAATTATGTCTCTTCCTTAGTATCTGATACAGTGTGCTTTTCACACACTAAGTGCTCAGTAAATGTGTTTTGTATTTACACTTTAACATCCCTATGAGGTCAGTAGAGGGTCTGGAAAGGAAACTGAAATGTAGAAAGCTAACTGTCTTTTACAGATTACATAATGGACTCTGGTAAAAATTATACTGGAATACCACAATCTTATGATCAATCAACAAATATTTATTAAATGCCTACTATATATCAAGCATTGCACTAAGCATCAGGGATAAAAGTGCAAAGAATGAAACAACCCTACTCAAAAGGAGCATAAGCAGTGCAAAGGCTCAGATAGGGGAGGTAAGAGTGCCAGAGCTAGATTAGATAGAAGGCCAATTTGGATCACAGATTTTAAGGAGGGATGCATGCCAGATGAGGTATCCAATACACCAGTTCAAGCTCACTTTCCCACACAAAACCAAACTTTCCCATTATTGATTGGGTTTTCCTTATTTTTAAATCACAAAGTTTACTTTGAAATAGTGAAAAGAATATAGTTAGGCAGAGTTAGCAACTATTCAGGAAGAGCTTGCTTTATTTAAATGTGGAAACAATAAAAGCCAAACTTTGAAATAAAAGTATGTCGATTTTTTTTCTACTCAGATGCTCCTTCATCCTCCTAACTGGCCTAGGTCAAACATAAGTTGCTAATAATTAGTTTGGGTAATCTGTATTGATGAGATAGTCAAGGAGTTAAATCACTTGATCAGCACAGTTTCAGCATTTTAAAAATGGTATTAGGTTCCTTTATTCAGTCAGTTATCAGTATGTATCAAGAATCACCATATACACACTATCACACATTTCCAAAAACATTTAGAAACAAATATTAGAGTAGCTGATACACATACGTATAAACAAAAAAGGACCAATTAGTTACAATGAGAATGGAGAATAGTGAAATTTACAGAGATAATGGGAAATGATAAGAATCAGGTCTGTAAAGGTTCCATAGACATAAGAAGGAAAGCACAGTTTTTTTAGGATAAAAGAGATATACTACCAAAAGAGGTGGAAGAACTATTCAAAATTTAAGACTAAAGGGTAAGAAGTGAATGGTACCACCAATGGTTATATATGCTATACATGGGAGTTGTGTATATGTTTGTTCTTCATTTCTGAAGAAGACCATGACATCAAGAAAATGAAGATGACATGTCTTGCAGTTGACTTTGATTTAAGTGAGGGAGGGCTATGCAAGGTCACCAGCCTCACTTCTCCTCCTGAGCCATCTGGATCCAGTAGCCTGATATTCATCAGGACGACTAGAGATGGTCCAAGATGCAAGGCCTTTTCAGGTTCTCACTTTGAATGAGGTAATGCCCTGTGAATGAAAGAGTAGGAGAAATGCTAAGTATAATTGCTTGGCTGGATGGAAAACCACAGGGGCACAGAATGGAAACAACACCAACAATTAAGACTTAGTAGTTAAAGGGATAGGATAGGGTAGTAGGAAAAGTTTTGATGGACCAAACTGACTTTAGAGGAAGAAGACCATTTCTTTAGGGTGTGGTCTAAGTTTGGAGGTGGTATCTGCTAGACGTAGTCCAGGTGGGCAGCAAAAGGAATAATGTGTGGTCTAGGCACAGATAATACAAATGAGATTTGGGCAACAGGAACGAAAAGAAATTGGCCAAACTGAGATTTGTTCTAGTGGAAGAATCAATAGGACAAACTGTGAAAGACAGAAACTAAACATAAAAGGGAAAGACTTAAAGGAGGAAAAGCCATTTAGCTCAATTTCTGACATTTAACTTAAGTTGATACTGTGGCTAAAGTGAAGATCTGAGAGTAGTTTATCTTGGCTGGTAGTAATTGAAGCCATTTATTTGCAAAGAATAACAAAACTCTGTCTACAACAGTAATTTTATATGGTAGAATGAGAAATTCTGCCCACATTCCTTGTAAATAAAAATAACAATACCCTCAATTTCTGGAACTAATTAAGAAAAAACTTTTTTTCATTTGGGTGCCTAAATATTTGGTTTTAGCAGGCATGTATGAAACATTTTAGAAAAGAAAATGATTACCGCTGTTCTAAGCAAATTTCCCTCTGTTCGCAAAAAAGAAAATGCTTCTACAACTGAGAGTATCAAAATATACATCTTAAAATATTGCATATTTTTGCCTGCTTTTGATCCCAAGGTGACTGTCCTAGGGCTCTATATTAAATGAAGATGTTTAGGAAAAAGAGAAGACATAAAAGACCCTAAAAACCATCTTTCAAGTGTCTGAAGGGTTTTCATGTGAAAGAGGAATATTTGATTTCTAATGGAAAGAACACTTAAGACTTGGAAAGGAATGAAATTCAAATCCTTAATGTGCTACACATTATCTAAATGTCTTTGAGCAAGTCAATTCACACTTGGGGTTTCAGTTTCCTCTTCTGGAAAATGAGAGGATAACAAGATCTAAGAGCACTTGCTTTGGAGTCACAACAAGCTGTATTCAAATCCTAGCTGATAGTCACCCAGATCACTTAGCCTTTGTTACTCAGATATAATATAAAGAGGTTACATTAGATGGACCTCCAGTCCTTCCAGACTTACATCAGTCCTTACAGATAAAGACATGAAAGCCTAAGACCTAACACACAAAAAATACCAGAATCAGGACTGGAATCTCAGTCCTCTGGCTCCAGAGTCAGTACTTTCTTTCCCTTCTTCCACTCAAATTCATTATATCCTCAATGTTCCTGACACCACTAGTTCAGATTTTTATGTTCTGTGCCTCAATTACTGCAAGTGACTTGTAGGTAATCTCCCTTTTTCCAATTCCCCGTGCCAAAATAAACATCTCAAAACACCTATTTTCATCCTGTTACTAAGTAAATTAGGGGAACATGGAAGAAATTGCCTGTCAGATCTATGGCTAAGGGAAGGATTCATGAATAAACAAGAGAGAGAGAGGTTCACAGGATATGAAAAAGATAATTTTGATTACATAACATTAAAAATTTTTGCACAAACAAAACCAATGCAGGCAAAATAAGAAAAGCAGAAAACTTGGATGAAGAAGTGGGGAACTTTATAGCAAGTTTATCTGATAAAGATATCATTTCTCACTATGCAGAGAAATGAGCCAAATTAATAAAAATAAATAATATATTATATAATATAATTGTGTTATATATAATTATTATATAATAATAGAAATAATAAAAATATTTCTCAATGGATAAATGGTCAAAGAATACGAACAGGCAGTTTTCAGAAGACGAATTCAAAGTTGTCAACAGTCATATGAAAAAAGTTATCTAAATCAAGAATAATTAGAAAAATGCAAAGTAAAGCAAATCTGAGGTACCACTTCATACTCATTAGACTGGCTAACATGATAGAAAACGAAAATGACAAATGACTGGGAAAATAGGTATGCTGTTAGTAAAGTTGTGAACTGGTCCAAGCATTCTGGAACTATGCCCAGAGGGCTGTAAAACTGTGTATATCCTTTGACAATCAATATAGCTACTAGGTCTATATTCCAAGAAGATAGAAGAACAATGAAAAGGACCCATATGTAAAAAAATATTTATAGCAGTTCTTTTTGTTATGGTAAAGAATTGACTGAAGGGATGCTCATCAGTTGGGTAATGGCAGAACAAGTTGTGACACATGAATGTGATATGATACAAAAATGATAAGAAAGATGGTTTCAGAGAAACCTGAGATGATTTAGATGAATTCATGCAAAGAAAAATGAGCAGAACCAGATGAACAATATATACAGTAACAACAATATTAAAGAGATAGTAACTATGAAATACTTTGTAACTGATCAAGGTAATGATCCACCATAACTCCAAAAAACTTAGGATGAAACATATCCACCTCCAGATAGAGAACTGATGGACTCAAGGTGCATACTGAAGTATTTCTCCTTTCTTTATTTTTCTTGCTTTTATTTATTTTTTTGGGACATGGCTAATGTGTAAATATGTTTTACATCACTTGACATGTAGAGTAAATATAATATTTCCTGCCTTCTCAATAGGTGGGAGAATGATAAAAGGGAAAATTTGGACTGAAAATAAAAACTAAATTTAAAAAAAATTTTAATCTACAAGTAATTTACTTTATCTACAAATTCAGATTTTTATCTCACTTTTTCTTGAAAAGGGGGATAGCTATTTTTCTTTTGTAGGGGAGAAGGTAACAAAATAAAAAGAATACCAAGTAATTTCAAGGAAATTATTACAAATGTTTAAAAATTGACGATCTACATGTTAAATGAATATTTTTTTTACCTTAAACATCTTAAACTTACCACCTCAGATATATTCTGAATAATGATATCCAAATGTGACAAAACTGATAAAAATGTACAAATACTCATTTTCAACTTTTCTTCACCCTAGCAAAAAAGAATCAATCAATTAGCACTGAGCAAGTACTTATTCCGTATAGGCACTGAAAAGGATACAAATAATTAAGTTTATGACATAATCCCTAAACTTGAGAAGTTCATATTCTAGTAAAGGAGACAAGACTATAAAATCATAAAAAGTTAAAAATATTAATACAAGAGTTACAATACAAGTAGTATATGAAGGAATGTTGTCAAGTAAGCGGTCAAGAAGAGAATGCTAAATCACTGTGGACTAGAACAGTCTGAGAAAGTTTCAGAGAAGAAAAGCAATTTAACTCAGACAATGGAACAAAGGTTCGGGTTTGGCTTGGAGACAAAGGAGAGTGGTCTATTCTGGGAGAAGGGAATGGAAGGAATCAAAGACCCAATGTAGGAAGGTATGGGCTGTATCCACAAAAAGCATAAGACTCCAGTAGGGGAGGAAGGAAGGTAAAGATTTAAAGCTCTACATGGCTGAGACTACAGACGAGCTTGACTGCTCTGCTATTCCACATGACCTTAATGGGGTACAGTGAAGGGGATAGTTATTAAAGGTTTGGAAGCATAAAGAGATATAAAGATGTATTTTTAAAAGATGAAGAAGGCAATGGTGGTGGTATGTAGAATGGACTGGAAGGGAATGACTATAAACAGGTGGACAGATTAGAAAGTTGCTGCGTTTTGGAGTCATAGACTGGAGGATATAAGGGAATCAACTCAAAAAATTCTTAACAAGCACAAGACAGATACTTCAGGAATATTTTTTCTCTGCTTTCCTAAGAGTTCTTCCATCATAAATTCTAGAATTAATCTTTGTATTTGGGGTAGTCCAGCTCTATGAGTTCATGAGTAGAAGGAACTCCCAATGTAGAAACTAACTCCAACAGTGCACAGACACATAGATGTACACATAGAATACCCAATTCATTCTGATTACTAATTAATATTTACAAAAAACTGCTTCAGATTTTTGTTTTGTAAATATTAACTAGTAAGTTAGTAGGCTATCTCTATTACTATTCTCTTTTTCACTTTTTCCATTTACTTATTCGTGAAGTAAGTACATCATATTCAAAGCTGAATTCATCAAATAGTTTTCCTCAGAATATGAAACTTGGGTCCCCTAAGTGACCAAAACACGAAAACTGTTATTTACTTACATAACCAAAACAATTCCAGAACTTTGCAAGAAACTGAGGAAATTTATGAAGAATCAATATAATAATCCATTCTATTAAATATTTTATGGATGCTTGGTTATTAATAAATCCTGCTTCAAAAATCTTGCCAATAATCTGATCCAAGAAGTTCTAAGTAAAAAAAAAAAAATTACAAAATCAGTTATTCCAATGAGGAAAAATCATCTCTTGCACATTAACCATTTAAACAAAAAGTAAAAAACAAAACAAAAAAACCCTTAATTACTTTTCATAAATTTTTCTAAAATATTTAGCAAATAAAAAGCTGGATAAGGAAACTCAATAATCCTAACAGTCACAATTAACCTTAAATACTATCATTGTGTAATTTTTTTTTATTGTTTTGGTTCATTTATATGCCTTAGCACCTTAGCAACTATATCAATAATTTTAGAAGTTGCTGAATGATTTAAATCAACTACATACTAAGAGCTGACTTTTACAGAGTGACCAAGTTCACAAGGTGATACCTTCAACTAAACAACAACTTGATATCAGAGTCTGTTTCATATTTTTTCATCCCTTTGCAATTTTTATTTTATGGTTATTGGGAGAGTTTTTTGCTTTTCTGTTCCTAGATCATCCTTCACTTCTATGTAGTTGCATTCCCAGTTAGTTCTCATTTCTTTAGTAGTTTTCTGGTGGACATTCAAGCTTTTCTATTCTATCAATGATTTCTGTTGAGTAGGCTATAAATTCTGCTTTCAAAATTCTTATTTCTCTTTTATAGCATTTGGAAGCATGCTGTTATAGTTCCCTGTTCTCTTGGTAATCCACAGGGCTCCCTGCTTCATCAGGTATTGATTCATTTTCCTCTGATTTGCAATATTTAGTCAAAGAAGTTTATACTCAGTTAACTGATCTGGAGCCTATATTCTCATTCCCTTTTGGTTCATCTGCTTATGTTCAAGGTGTTTGGTAATTCCTTTGATGACTGTTACCCCAAAGGATAGATCTTAAATCTGTCTCAGCTTCCTTCCCTACTGGATAATTCATGGTTCAATGGCCTCAGTCTCTGACCCAAGTAACTTCTGGGGAGAACAGAGATGGTCCTGAATGAATGCTGGGCCCTTTCCCTCAGTCTAAGTGATATTCCACACAGGCATGCTGCCCCAGTTCTCTTTGTTCTTCAGTTGTCTAACTGAACTTTGTTGTAGCATAGAGTAATGACATTCTACAAACCTACAAGAACAAGTTTCTGTCTTTTGATTTTGGGTGGGGGGTGGAGGACGATGACTAGGGTGGAGGGGTGTGTGTGTGTGTGTGTGTGTGTGTGTGTCTGCGCGTGTGCGTGTGCATGCGCGTGTGTGCAGAGTTTGGTTCTGTTGCAAGACCATGGATCAGGTTGTGTAGCCTTGCCAGTCCAAGGCACTTGTGGGGAGTAAGAATATTAAGGCTTAAGAAAGAAGCTTAATAAATCTTAATTTTCTTGAGTAAACAAAAGTTATTACCTAGTCAAAGCTTGTGGTGTCTTACAGAAAGCTGTCTGGTGTCTGCAGAAAGCTAAAATTGCTTTATCTCTTGAATATAATTCCTATTTTTGAGAAGTCATAAGGGTTCGTGAAAGTGTCTAGTACTCAGTCTTTCTGGTTATATGACCTAGAAGTCTACTTCACAGTATCTCACAGTTCATTAAATATTTGCTGAAGCAAATTTCTATGGAACTGCTGCAGGAATGCATGAATATTTTACTACTTAAATGAAGCTGTGATCTTACCAATGTAGCTATTTTCTCCATCCATACAGATAACAACTCATCCATATCTTGTCATGCATGCCTTCTTTATTCCATTTTCTCTAAAAGTTCTTCTACAAAGGACCTACTCAAAATACTAGAAGCCTCACTCTAAGTATCTTTCCATTTGTGGATCTTAGTTATATTACTTAGGTTGTCCACCTCTTACCTGTAGCACATGCACCATGACCAGTCATACCAATTCACATCTTCTGATTATGTATTTCCACAATGATTTTACTTCTTATATATACTTCCTCAAGTAGAAATTTATTTTAACCTACCTGGGCCCAAAATGCACAGGTTAAGTTGAACTTTGGGACACTAGCAACTTTGGCTCTTCAGAAATGATAATATTTAAGATTCACAATCCTATAGAATCAGTAGTACATTTGTGTATTTTTTTTTGAAGTTGGCTTTTTGTGCCAGGGCCCATTTGAGTTTGCTGAAAGTACTACCTAATTTCCCAAAGTACATATATCCTGCTCTTGACTTTTCTTGTATTTGGAACCCAATTAACCATTCAGCTATAGTGCTAGTCACAGATTACTGATATCTGTATCCAATAGACTGGCCATACAATTTGAAGTCTGGACAACAGAATTTTTCATCCATATCCACTTTAGTTTTTCTTGATTAGACTGATCTCTTGAGTAAACATGGATCTCACTAAGGAGAGCCTTGTAATGTTCTGACCTGATTAACACAGTATCATTCTAGGTCACCCTTATCATGTACAGGTACTCCCTTCTCCATTTGAACCTTGCCAAGGGCATAATGCATTGAAGAAGTAAACAGCCTGAGAGAGAGAGAGAGATGTCCACCTGTTCTATTCCTCATTTGATACTAAAAAACCCTTGAAAAGAGTATGATCTTAGCATATATATGAAAAGCTATTGATTGGAGGAGAGTTTTTTTGAACTACCAAGCCAAATGCTTTTTTACTAATCAAAAAATGGAATCACACATTCTTTGTACCTTTCAGGGATCTCTATAACCAAAAACCTGTATTTTGCTATAGAAAATTGATTCTGAAAGCCTGATTGTGTCTTTCTTATACTTTAATTGATGATTACTTCAATATATTTTTAGATCATTCTCATGAAGGTTTTATAAAAAGAGAAAATAGGTATATGGGTTACAGTTATTGATACCTAAAAAAAGAAGACTGATGACAATATGCTGCCTGTGATTTTCCCTTCCCTAAGTCATCTTGTAAAATAATCCCTCGACACCTTCAAGATCACATTGCCTCCAGCACAGATTGCCTCAGTGTGTCTGAACCAGCTGCTCTTCCAAACTTCTTTTTTCAGTGCCATTTTAAAATCCATCTATAGCACACTGAGGACTCAAAAGGGTTAGAGGAACTATCATACTTGGATCCTATTAATGATGTTTACAATTATAGAAACACCAAAAATGTTACACTTTCTATTTGTGTCCTCCAGACAAAATATTCCTGAAACAGTGTGACTGAGCTAAGTCTCATGCCAAACTTTCTTTAGATGTTTTTGCTTTGACAGCTTTCTAGTTTTATGAGTCAAAAATACTATTCTGCCACCTTTCCTTCCTAGTATTTTACAAATGAGTTTGTTTCCTAAACTGTCATCACTTCCACTTGGTAAGGAGATAGTGTCTACACTGGCTCAAGTGGTTTCTAGGTTCGTTTGTTGTCGTTACTATGATGACTGCTTTCTATCAGCTACATTTTTACAGGAAAGAATGATAATTATGGCCACTACTAATGCCTTCTTTTCATTTTCCTCCCCCTTTCTCTTCCCTCCAACACTAACAAGTATTTTGAAAATATCAATATGAATTTTATGGTTATGCTATTTATTCCATTTATTATTTCCATGAAACTTATTATCCTAGTAAAGAAGTGATTAAGCTAGTACCTTCCTTCATAAAATGCATCTTCTACTTAATTTTAATTATGAAGCTTGCTATGTCTGTATTCATCTGTATTCCTTAGCCTAATCTCATTTAAAAGTATCAAGCATTTTTTTAAACAGAAAAATTTCTTAAAAAGGTAAATTTTTCTTAATGATGTTTATATGATGAAAGTTATACCTGGTCAAATTTGGGGAAGAGTACAAGTAGAGTCTGCCACACTCTATTTTTCACTCTGTGCTGCAAAGAATTCACATAATAGCGTGTTCTAGACCTGGATACCAGTTCATCCTGAAAAGAAATTCAATTTTCATGTTATAACACTTAAGTTTTAAAAGCACTTACATGGTTTGTGATCAAAACTAAAACAAGTTACAAATGCAATTTGCTACAGCATAAATTAGTAACAATGTAACTCGAAATCCATCGGCCTCCCACCACCTTTAGGAAAATAAACTCATGTACAACTACCCCAGAAAGGAAAGGGAGAGGAGGAAGAGAATCAAATAAGGCCTAAAAAAGAAAGAAAAGAAAAAGGTAACTAAATGTAAGACTTTTTTTTCATTTTTTTTAAACAGGTAAACACAGAAGTTCAACTTATCTGCTTCTAAAATTCAGAAAAACAATGAAAATTCTTTTGTTAAATGAAATGAATGACATTAAATATGCCTTAATTTCATTATCAATGATTAAAGGGAAAGAAATAAGAACACAATGAAGAAACTTTAGGGATTATTTAACCAAACTTCACTGTACAGATGAAAATGAAACCTAGAAAAGTTTAAAAAAAAAAACTTCCTCAAGATTACAAAGCTAATTTGTGGCAAATTTCCAACTAACCTTTCAGTCTAGCGATTTTTTTTTTAACTCTACCACCCTAGCTCAAGGCATTAATTATCTAAGGTATGCAGAGGGAGAAGAAAGGGTAGAGGGAAAAAACCACACAAGACAGATGGAAAGACAAAAAGAGAGAAAAACAGAAGGGAAAAAAATTTGTGGAATGGTATAAAAATTTTAAAAATAGTAAAACTTTTTTTAAAATGAGATACAAAGGAAGAGGGATGTGCATGGCAGGAACACAAGGAAAGAGGATACATCCAGAGAAGGGAAGAGACCAGACTGGTCTGAACTCAAAACTCATTCGTAGTTATTTTACAGGTTGTCTCCTCTAATAGAAAGTGAGTTCCTGGAGGGCAAGGAATGTGATTTTGCCTTTCTCTGTATCCGAGGGTTTAGAACAATGATGTTTTTCCATCATTTTTCAGTCATGTCCAATTCTTCATGACCTCATTTGAGGTTTTCTTGACAGAGGTAGTAGAGTGGTTTGATGATTTCCTTCTCCAGCTCATTTTACAGATAAGGAAACTAGGGCACACAGGGTTAAGTGACTTGTCCTGGGTCACATAAATAATGAGTGAATTTGAACTCAGATAGTCCTGATTCCAGGCCCAATGATCCATCAACTGCGCCAATTGCCTAAGCTGCTTGTGTAGGACAATGCCTGGCACATAAATGCTTGCTTGTTGATTGACTAAATTTAATAGAAAATTCCTTGAGAGCAGAAATCATATTTTATACTTCACCACAAGGTGCTCTACACATAGGTGTTGAAGACTTGTCTTTTCAGAAGAAAAGTACACAGAAGTTCTGGGGAGCTAGCTAAACTCTTCCACAAGTTTAGACCAGGTGCCATGAACTTCTTACTTGAAAACACAGACAAGATGGGAATCAAAGGAGAACCAGAAGGTGGAAGGGAGAGACAGACAGCTTACTGTTTTACATCAATCCCTTTCTCCACTATTTCACCCAAATTTGTCTATCAAGACAATGGTTATAAAAAAAAAATCTTAAATTTGTTGCTCTGTGGTTTTTTTTGTTTTTTATGAAAACTAAAGCCCAAATGTACAATATACTATGTCTCTGACCATTTGGCCGTACACTGTAACTTCACTACATTTGCTGAGGTGAAGTCACCCAGGTCAATAACCTTGAAGGGATCCTCAATTCTTCCCTCTGCTTCACTCCCATATCCACTCAGATGCTAATTCTACCTCTCTCTCTTCTTTTCCTCTCCATCTACTGGCTACTACTATACTTCAGGCCCTTAACACCTCTTGCCTAGATTACTGTAAAAGCCATCTAACTGACCTTTCTTCCAATATTTCCCTTCTCCATTCATTCTGTATATAACTGACAAACTGACAATCCTAAAACAACTCTGACCATGTTATTTCTTTGATGGTTTCAATGGTTCCCTAATGCTTCAAGGACAAAATACAAATGCCTTTGGCATTGAAAGTCCTTCAGTCTCATTCTAACCTACTGTTCTAGACAACTTTCAGACTAACTAATAAACTAGTATTTATTAAGTGCACCTACTACATGCCAGACGCTGGCACTGAAGATACAAAGATAAAAATGCTCTACTTTTAACAGAGAAGACCATATAAGGTTTCTAGAGAAAGGGCATCAGGTTAAACTTCATGTAGACTGAGTCTTGAAGGAAATAAAGGATTCTCTGTGATGGAGGTGAAGGAATACATTCTAAGTATCGGGGATGACCGATGCAAAAACAAACAGACAAAAGACAAAGTGCTGATTGCAAAGAAGAGCAAGAAAGTCAGTTCAGCTGTACCATAAAGTATGGGGAAAGAGTAATATATAACAAGACTGGAAAAGCCAACTAAAGCCAGACTGTGAAGGCTTTAAAAATCAAACAGAGGAATTCCCACGTTCTCTTGGGAGTTAAAAGGAAGCCACTGTAGTTTACTTTGTAGTGATATAATATGATCAGATCTGTACTTTAGGAAAATAACTTTGGCAATTCTGTGGAGGATGGATTGGAGTAAAGATACTTCATAGAATCTAAGAGCTGAAAGGGACCTTTTACAGCTATTTAGAAATGGACACTACAACTTGTCCAACAAGTGACTGTCCAGGCTCTGCTTCAACACCTTCCACTCCCTCTCAAAGTAGCCAGTTCTTCTTGTGCACAGCTCTAACTGTGAAGAAGTTTTTCCTGACTTCAGGTCTAAATGGGACTTAGGTGAAGAGACCAAGTAACAGGTAGTTGTAAGAGAAGGAACTAAACGATAGTAATTGCTATTTCACTAGTAAAAACTCACGACAGATGCATGAGATGCAGGGGAGGTACTCCCTTTCCATTCACAGCATGTTCTAATCTAGACAATCTGGCCTATTGATTCCTATACCTGGAATGCGCTTTCTCCTAACTTCCACCTGTTAAGACTCCCAGGTAGCTCCTTTCAAGGCTCACATCAAGTGCCACCTCATACAAGATGCCTTTCTTGAAAGCCCCAGTCATTAATTAGTACACTTACCCCACCAAACTTCAAAGTTACTTGGATTTTTCCTTCTACACATTTTTAATTTGCACTTAGTATTTCTCCTCAGTAGTATCTGAGTAGTATATAAGCTTGGTGAGGTTAGAGACTGCTCCATTTCTGTACATGCATCCTCAACATCTAGTCCAGCAACCGATACACAGCAAGAATTTCATCCTATTGAGCTGAATCACTCTATTATTCTGTTCCTTTCTGAAATCCTACCAGAAGAGAACCAGACCTAGATCCTTGAATGTGCCAAATTTCCTGTATTTTCAGAATTATAGAGTATGAAAGTTAAATCACTCTCTCTTCACAAAACAAGTCAGTGACCATCATTATTGGAATTTACCTGTCTAAGCAATGGGGAGTCCAAACTACAGTACCCAAAAGCTGCTACCAACACATCTCTGTCCCACAACCATTTAAAAGGTGAAATAGTAGCCAGCTTGATGCATCTTTACTACCTCTTTTTTCACAAGATCTTATGCTTACCCCCAAAGCAACCAGAGCTGAGCATACAGTTTCAAGAAATTTGCCCACTTAGCTACACTGATTATTTTAATAATGGGAAGTTGTCATCATGTTATACACCAGTAAGAATTTATGTGGAAGCAAATCCTGACATTTTTCTGAAAATCCACAATCCAGGGCTTATAACAATACTTTCATATTTATGATGTTTTTTAGATATAAAAACCAAGTTCAGTAAAACAACTTTGTGTAACTTAGTAATTACACTAATATTAAACTTAAATGTTTATAAATAAATACTAAAACTAATTTCTTCTGGATTTAGAGGTTTGGTTTTTTTTTTTCAAAATACTAAAACGTACTTTTTGCCTATGTGAAAATAATACACTTGCTGACTGAACCTGCTGGGCTAATATACCATTATATTATCAGTCCTTTAATAAAAACAAAGATTTTTAAGTTATCTAAAAGGTAAAATAAAGCAAAATCTTTACTTTATCTAGTAGCTTGATTGCAAGATCTTCTATAAATATCTTGTGGGAAATATTTGATCCATCCAATAAACAAAGGAATTTGATAGCACATACTCTCACATAATGGTCATCTCTGTTAGTACTGGAAAATATAAGTATTGAATAATACTCAGTATACCTTGAATGTGCAGGAAACAAATGAAACCATTTTGTCAATATAGTATTTAAAAAACTCTGGTGAAACAAATTTTATTAGAAGTTCCACATTTAATGAAAAGAATTTTTCATTACTGCTTAACATTGAAGATAAAAAGAATCACACTTCTGTCAATTGGGGGAACTCTCCAGAAAAGTATCAATGGATCAACACAAATCTACCTGGCCACCTGGTCTTACTCAATGTTCATATTCTAGTGATATTGGACAAGTATCACCTTTACAAAATAAGGAAAACACATCTGATATCACAGCCAAGTACCTGTATACAAGATTGTAAATATTCCTTTTCTCAAGTAGCTGGAATGAATATCAATGATCAAAATGGCAAGCATTTTTCTATATTAAAAAATACAAGGTACATCTGGCAAAGGGGCTCTATATTCTTGGACTCCTTTACACTCCATTTGAAAAACTATGAGAAGTAGAGCTAAATATAAGCAATCTTAACAAAAATGACTGGCAGTTAATTTAATGAATTTCCACATCTCTCTATTCTAAAATGAATGAGTATATCATTTTAAGTTAACTGGGAAATTTTACATATGCCATACTCTACCACAAGGGTTCTTAACCTTTTTTGAGTCATAGATCACTTTGGCAATCAGGTGAAGTCTATAACCTCTTCTCAGAAAAAAAGAGTTGTTTTAGTTTGGTTTTTTAATTCATAATTGAAGGAAATTCTAAATTTCTATTAGAGGTTATTAAAATAAGATGGAATTTTTTTCTCCATGCAAGTTCATTGACTCCCTGAAATCTATCCACGGACTCCTTGAGGGTCAGGGGCCCCAGGGTAATAACCCCTGTTCTATAAACTCTCTCTTGTTTAAAACACAAACTCTTTTTAAAAAGCAAATAAATTTAGCTCCATGAATAATGACAGATATTCTACAATACACCTGGGAAGATCTTTCAAAATAATATATTTTAATAACTATAACTTTTGGTTTTACAAAGAAAAGTGAAGAATGACGAAATTCATTATGAGTTCTCACAAAAAGAAATCAAAAGCGAATAATACACTACTGTTCTCTTTTTGGGGACAAAAACCATGTGAAAAAGACCAGTGTCAGAAATTTAAGAGACTAATTAGTCATAAAATGTGAAAATACTATTCTGAAATTTTCAAAAGGCTGAGTTCACAGGACGGATAAGAGAAATCAGATCTAATCAGAGATAAAAACTTTAAAAATATTTCAAACACATTTTGATAGAGTATTAATTATTTAGCTAGGTCATCTGTAAATTTTCATAATAAAGAAAATCAAAAGAATAAATCATTTTAGTATATTCTAAAAGGGCCAAAAAAATTCTGTACTCAGTCATTTTTTTCCTTCTGGGCTTTTAGTGCAATGGTTATAGTACTGAAATTTTACATAATTGGCAATAGCACCAAAAAAAAAAGTTTTCAAAAGAATAGCAGATTTAAATGTGTTTTTTTAAAGCTGGCTTAAGCAATATTGTTCCTTACACATAACTAATGCTTAATAAATTTTAATTTAATTAGATCACGAACATACTGTGCAAATGCAGTATCTAATAAGGATGTAAGTATCTACTGCAAATACAGTATCTAATAAGGATATAAGGGCTTCTAAGGCAGCCGACAAAATGCCTACTGGCTTTGGAACAACATGCAGAAAAGGTTCCATCTCACTCTCTATGGCTGGTATAAGGGTATGGTATTTGCTTAACAGGAAGGAGAGGCACAGCCACTGGTGGTGAACATACTGTACATTTTCTAACTGGTATATATTCCCCCATTTAACAAATGTCTTTTCATAATAATAAAGGAACAATAATAAATAAATAATAATAAAGGAACATAAATGGGAAACCATTTATATTAAGAGAAAAATATTAAGTATATTTACTTTTCTGTGACAACATTTGCCGCACATTCATGTCCAAGATTTTCTATGAAGGCATGTACATCCTGTATAAGCCTTGACAAATAAAAAAGACAAAAGAATATTTTTAGAAGATTAAAGTACAAAATAACTCCAAATCTAATAGTTTTTATTTCTCATTTTAATAGCCTCAAAACAAAGGAAAGCAACATAAAGTAGTTGGCACATATAATTCCACCCAAAAAAGTATTAAATGTAAATCAAGTGCCTTTACCTTTGATCTCGTCTAAACACAGTTCCAAAGATACAGCTTTCAATAACAAGTTCAATATAATCTCTAGCACTTGAGAATGGATCTTGGGATAGAACCAAATCATCTGAAGCAGGAACTATCCAGGATTGACAGCAATAACTTATCAATATATTCAAGACCCCAGTCCTTGTTGTGGACATTTCAATTATCTTATATATAATCTGGAATGAAAATAAAATTTACTTCCTTGAATTTTTGCTTTCAAAGAAATCAGTGACTATAAAATACTAGGTGAGCAGCCTCTAATTAAAGCTTTTTAAGAGAATCTGCAGTATAACAAACATCAAATGTGTAAACAAATCTATTCAATAGATTTCAGAAGGTTCCAAATGAACATCAAAAACTCATAGCACTAACAAGATCACTATGGTTTCCTAATATTCAGGTTTTTTAGGTAGCAATAATCATCTAGAAATCTCCAAAAGAACAAATTCCTTCCCTAAAATAGGAAAAAATGAATAAATAATCTCACACTTTTCTGTAAAAAGAAAACTTCCTGGCATATTTTGCTTAAGATTTCCTTTCTAATCATTTAAAGTCCCTTACACTATGCTGGTTAGTTATCTTTAAGTTCATAACTGAAAAAAAGGTAATATAATAAACTTAGTTGTAGCTAAAATTTCTTACCTACAAATGATAATCACAGAGGCTATGCTTTAGAAAAACTTTTTTTTTTTACCTCCTTTATTTTTGAATATGCCTGGCCTTTGATTCTGGCAGCAATGGTAAGAACTCTGATGTCAAAGACAAACTGGACAAAAGCTTTTAAATTGGACCAGAATATCAGCTGTGTGTTGCTCAAAGAATATATAATTTTCCAAGCCATATCAAAAGACTCAATGCAGAGCGATTCTGAGGAGTAAAGAAGCTTTTAAAAAAAAGGGAGAGACAATTATCACTTAATTTCAAAACACTTTATAACTATTTCTACAGCTAGACCTAAACTGAAAAGTCTATCACTTACCTTAGGAACCAGTATTTTCATACAATGAAACACTGGTAAAACTTGATCAGAAGGAAGGATAGTAAGGGCTTCTAAGGCAGCCTGTAAAATGCCTACTGGCTTTGGAACAACATGCAGAAAGGGTTCCATCTCACTCTCTATGGCTGGTATAAGGGTATGGTATTTGTTTAACAGGAAGGAGAGGCAGAGCCACTGATCATGAATATACTGTGCAACTACTCTCCCCCATCCCTGGGAAGAGGATGATTCTTCAAATAATCTGTAACAAAAAAAATACCATTACTGTTTACACCTATTTATGCCAAAGTTTGCTTTCCTTTGCATATACAGTACAATGTTCTTATAGAGACAAATTTAAACCTCACTACCACCAAGTTCCTCTGCTATGAGAGAATCACCTAAACTGAAGAAGCCCATTGGTTCATCATCAGCTGCAGGGAAGAAAATCTGCTAATGCTATTGCGTCTAAGACAAACACATGGTCAAACCAAACTGACGTAAGCAGGGCTGGGTAAGATAAGCATCTAATTCAGTTACTAAAACACAAGGATAGGATTCTGGATTTTAAAAATTTCTAGTAACAATAAAAGAAATATTTCAAGAACATCTTAAACTAGAAAGGATTGGTACAAACCTGTTTTGTTCCCCAGCATGTGGCTTTCTTATTATCTGGTTGAGGTGAAAAGAAGAAATAAATTTTTCCAAAACTCCAGTATCAAGGGAATCAAGATGCAACTCTGACTTCTGGGAGAAGATCCCACAGACCACTGCCAAACATGCCATACTAACTACTTTCTGAATCTGTATACCTAGTTTTGGTTCCTGATAAGGAAAAAAAAATATTTTAACACAAAGTCAATTCAAGTCCACGGTGTCTTTAAATCAATAATAAGTTTACCTCTGTATAATTTCCACCTACTTCTCTTCCTTCAGCTCTCTGGAGAAAAGGAAAAGAAGTATCACCCTTCCTGACTATAGAAGATGACTCACTGATGAATGTACCCCATACTGCATGGTGCCGTAATCACATAGCCCAAAGTCACTTAACAAGTGCTAAAATCAGGAACAAAATCCTCCTCTCTGTCAAGAGATCAACACTATTTAATAATATTAGTTAACATTATAAGACTAGTTAACATCTATACAATGCCTTAAGGTTTGTGAAACCCTTTTAAAATGTTATCTCATTGGATCCACACATGAACCTTCTCAGGTGCTACTGTTATTCTCATATTACAGATGAGGAAACTGAGGCTGAGAAGTGAAGCGGCTTGCTCAGGGCTACATAGTTATTAAGTGTCTGAAGCAGAATCTGAAATAAGGTCTTCCTTACTCCAAGTGCAATGCTCTGCCTATTATGGCACCAGCTACCCTCCTCACATCACTGTACATATCCAAGTGTGTGCAGATCCTAAGATTCCAACACGTTTACAAGAAACTCACTTGTACCCACTCTATCATTCATATTCTCTGTCAACTGTGATTCCTATGCCTTTCCTCTAAGATTACCTTCCAGTTAACTATATGTGTGTGTTATATATGTATGTCTATTCTATTTCTAGTTATGTTTTTATGTACTTAACTCTCCTCCATTGCAATGTGAGCTCCTTACGGGGTAGGGACAATGTTTTGTCTTTCTTAGTACTCTCAGTTCTTCGCACAATGCCTGGCACTGAGTAGGTGCTTAAATATGCATTTAGTTAAATGTCTGTTGAATTTAATAAATGCTTGTTGCCTAACTTGTGTACAGACATTATAAATCATAATCTGTAACCTACAAGTTTGGGTGGCCATGTACTCATTTTAGGAAGTATCAGCTGTGACAGTCTTAAAAAGAAAGACAGAAGGAAACTGCTAAGAAGATTCCAAGGACCATAAGAGTCTTACAAGTTTCTGACTAGTCACGTCGGTTATCACACTGCTTGAAGGAAATGTTTAAATTTTCCCTATTCCAAAGCGGGGACAAAATAACCAATGTCTATGCAAATCATTTTGATGTTAAAACCCTTTTGCAGCGAGGAATTTAATTCCTTTATATGTACTATGACCCTTCATAACCTTAAAATAGTTCAAAGAACTACAAAAAGTGAAATAAAAAGGACCCTTAAAAATTAAATATTTTAATGGTTCCTGTAGTGTACTAGAAAAAACACTCAATCTGGCATCAAGAAAATCTAGGTTCAAATCCCAACTTTGATGCTTACTACCTGGGTAACTCTGGGCTACTTCTCTGGGCCCCAAAATGAAGAAATATAAGGTTGGATTAACTCATAATCTTAGTAACAGATTAGAAAATTATTCATGGAAGATCTTTCATCACTGTAGATGGAAATTTTATTTGTGCTAGCCACCTGGTCCGGTAAGAACAAAAAGTTAACTGATACATGTATATACACTACAAGAAATTACATCACTAAATTTTGGAAAGAGAACATGTCCATCCTTATAAAATTATAATAATTTTCACGTAGTATTTATTACATAACTAAGGGAACTGTTCTATATTTATACCCATTAGACACAAACAAAATATAATTTTTATGGAATAATACATTTTTAAATTAAATGTTTTTTCCCCTTGTCATCAAAATACAATGTGAAACACTGAAAAGAATGCTGCATTTGGAGACACAAGACTCCAAATTCCCAGTTCAATTCCCAGTTTTACTACCTGCTGTGACTTAACATCACTTAAGGACTTCTCTGAGCTGGTTTCATCATCTATAAAATGAGAGGGTTTATACAAGGTGATATTCAAGGTCTTTTCTAAATCTCTTTTATGACTCTTTGATCTTACTAGTCTAGAGAGGTCCATGGATGATGGATCTCAACGAGTTACTGAGAATACATGGAGGATGCCTGAAGCACAACACCCGTACAAGGTCTTGGTGCCACTGTTCATGAGTGGGAACTCTGGGTGAGTCAACTTTAAATAAGAACACTGTCTTCCACTATGGAGTCTTGGATCTGTTCACAGGACTTTTCCATCTGCTGTAATTTCATCCTTACTACAACCCTGGGGAGTCAGGTTAAAAGCACTGACACATAAGAAATAGGCACAATGAAGTATTGTTCCGAATAATGGCAATAAGAGCAACAAGTAGCATTCACACAGTTATTTAAGGTTTATAACCTTAGCTGGTCCTCAAAACAACTCTGGAAAATAGGTGCTGTTATTCCCATTTTGCAGATGAGGAAACCGAGGCACACAGAGATTAAGTGACTCCCAGAGTCACACAGCTAGTCAGAAGAAGAGTTTGAACTCAAGACTTTGACTCCAGGTATTGTGCCACTTAGCCACAGCCCCCCTAGATCTCAACCTGGGGGTCATGACACATGTTCCTTCTCCTAACTCATCATGCTCCTTCATAAACCTATGTGACCACCTACATTCTTATGTTATCATAGGTCAAAGAGTCACAGATTTAGAGATGAAAGACACTTTCAAAGACATACAGTCTAATCCTTGTATTCCACAGCTGGAGAAACCGATGCCTAACATAGTGAAATTAGTCACCAGTGATTAGTAATTTGAATCTTACAATTCTGTAGTCATACATCAGTTCTCAAAGCCATTTTTACAAAGCACATGTCAGACCATGTCACTGCCCCACTCAGTAAATTCTACCGGCTCCCTATTTCCTCTAAGATCAAAAGTAAGCTCTGTACATTTGGCTTCAGAGCCCTTCACAGTCTGGCTCCAACCCCCCTTTCCAAGCTTCCTACACATCACCACCGTTCCTGTATTTATAGTTCCTCCAAACTGATCTTTCTGTTCTTCCTCTCATGTGACACTACACCTTGTTTTTCTGTTTTTGAATTAAGCTGTCTTCCATACCTGGAATGGACCGACTGCCACTTTTGAAATCCATTATTTCAAAATTCAGCTGAAGCACCCTTTTCTGCATTAAGCCTTTCCTGATCCTCTCAAGTGCTAGTGCCCTTCTCCACAACAGTAAATTCAATTTGTTTCTATTTTGCTTATTGATGTGCATATCTCCCTCAAATGAATTAAAGCTTCTTGAGGGCAGAGACTGCTTTGTTTTTACCTTCATATCCTCACCTCTTCAGCACAGTGCCTCAAACAAAGGGGTTGCTTAATAAATGCTTACTTTTTAACTGAGTAATTATTGCGGTTGGATCTAATAATACTTCTTGTAAGCTACACCAGGCTTGCAAAAAAAAAAAAAATTACCTTTTCACTACTCAAGTTTTTCAGATGCAAAATGGAGGCATTTTTTAAAAGGGCAATGAATCTCCAAATGGAGTCACTGTTTTTCCAACCAAACTTTCCAGGTAAATTCACAAGTTCAGATAACATTGTTAAATATAAGTGACAACGTTCTAAATCTGAAACCTAAGACAAAAAAAGATATATGTAATTGGTATTAAAATATCTCTAAGGAAAAGTTACAAGTAAAAATCAAGATTCAGTGACCCTTCACAAATGGATCACACATTAGAACAAAAGCTAGGAATCATAATCAAAGGTAAAAGATCTCATTTTTACAAGCATTCACGCAAACAAATGGGTCACTGGGGGGAAGAGAAAGCCAATAACCATTTGGCAAAAGTGTTGGGTGGTACGTATCACCCAAGTTCTTACGTATGCAAAGACTCGTTTTTAATAGATTTATCCTAGGGCAAAAATATGACATTACTTCAGTTTAACAACACAGCTGTCAGGTTATTCCATTAAATACTTACAGTACTCAATTCATTGGCAGTTAGCCTTCTAACAATAAACTCGGAAATACTTTCTGTAGTGACCATGACAGAATTCTGAAGAAGAGTTAGTACTCCATCTGTACCAAAAGAGAAAGTACATTACTCCAGAAACATCAGAAATTTAACTAAAAATATTATACTAAACTAAAAATACTACGGGCCAGACATTATACTAAGCCCTGGGGATTTTTTTTTAAGTCCAAAAGAAAGTCCCTGCTCTCAAGCAGATTACAATCTAATAGGAGAGAGAGAATATGCAAACAACCATGTACAAATGAGATACATACAAGATAAATTGGAAATAGCATTAGAGAGAGGGCACTAAGTAAAAGGAGTGGGAAAGGCATCCTGCACAAGTTGGAACTTTAGCTGTGATCACAAAATTTATAAAAACTGTTTTTGAGTACATCATTATGCATTACAATAACTGTCCATACTGGAACCCCAGTGTAAAGAAGCCACAAGCTAATGGTAGACAGAAGGAAGCAATTTCTTTAATAAAAGAATGATAATTCAGTATCCCTACTCGTCATCAAAGGAAATAGGATATTAATTTCTTCTTCATTTTCTTGTCTAGATGACATTCATTTATTTAAATACCTTTTGTATACTATCATATGTATAAATACTCTTAGTTACTTAGACACTTCTAATCACACAGGATTGGCCTAATTTATTATGAGAGAGAATGTAATATTTAGGGGCACAAGGCCAGATAATAAGATGCAAGACAGACAGAACATAGTAGTACTTTTTCTTTCCACCATTAACACCACAGTCCCTATACAAGCTCTCTATCAATGTAACACTCTGCAACAATGACATGTCCCCTATACTATACCTTTGATGTGTTAACTTTGCTAAACTTTTCATTTAATAAAAATGAATTAACTATTTAGCTAGTAATTTTGCTTTACAGTAGAAAAACTGAAAGATTTGGAATGCAAACATACAAATTTGGTACCACCCTCCTAACCCCTTTGTAGAAGGCCAAGAGACTAACATAACAAGATTTTCCTTCATGTACATATAAACACTACAGCTTAGTCTTCTTTTTCAAGAAAAGTTAGGAACAAGAGCTATCATATTCCCCACAGCGTGCAAGACAAGAATGAGAGTAACGGACCCACAGAAAAAGAAACACTAATTAAATAAGGAAGTATTCGGAGAGTGACCATCAAGTAAGGAGACTGAATTTTGTGGCAGCCTCATGGGCTCAGCCTCATTCTTTAAGAGTCATAACTGGTATACCTAAAAAACTGTTCTGTACTAGCAGCAGTTCAATGTTTCTGTTATGAATGAACAGAAAAAAATGTGCACGGCCCTTCTTAAACTAAACTTAAGATGTTATTTGGGTCTGGTCCTGACATCCTAAGAAGCCTGCAACTGAGAACACAAGTGAGAATACCCCAAGAGAGCAAAGAGGGGCATGACACAAGTTCACAGCCTTCATTCTCCCAAGTTTACCCAAGAGGTATAAGGCAGTCAGAGGTTACAAGCAGTAGAGGGGCCACGCTGGACCCATGACTTCAACCTAGAGAATGCCAGGTTACTTTTTATGTTTAGCACTGAGAGAATTCGAGGGTTTGTAATGCTCTCTCAAAATGCCAAACATGTTTTCTTTAAAACGTGGGTATTTCCTAAGAGAAGAAACTCCTCCTGACAAAGTGTTTTTGTTGGTTTGCCTCACTGATGCTCTCTTCTTATATCACCAGACTTCTAAATGATGCCTTCCCCATAACAATATAACCACACCTTGCATGAAGTTTAATTAAGCAAAATAAATCAACACCCTGGCCATGTATAACATGATCCATTCTAGGGCTCTATTCCACAACCTCTCTGCTGAGGCAGGAGGGATCCTTCAGGGCCGCTGTCACTAGTCACTGCATTGAGCACAATTCTGAATCTTTCTGATGTTGCTTTTCTTTATATAAGCGCAGCCACCATGTAAATTGCTATCTTCTTCTGTTTACTTCACTTATGTAAGCTTCACTCCAAAATATTCCCAAATTTCTCTAAATTATTCACATTCATCATTTCTTGTGCTGCCATAAAATTCCATTACAATCATATATCATGATTTGTTCAGTCATTACTCAATTAATGAGCACCCACTTTCCTTAGTTCTTTTCTACCACAAGTGCTGCTATAAATATTTACTAATATTTCTTATTATACAGAATTGGAAATACAAATCAGGTCTAGTCAGGTCCTAAAATATATTGCATATGGTAAAAGTAAGCTTGATTTAACATGGAGTTAGGTCTTTTTCCCAAGAGTACTACCATTATAAAGGAATATATTGTACACGTCCCGGTGGCCTTGGATAGCTATATACAAATACACAAGCACAGGCAATAAGTAAAATGAAACGGAGATCTTAATACAAGGAAACAGATTTGACCTCAGGCATTATTACAGTTTGGTGACAGAAATATGGCTCTAGTAAGCATAAATCTTATTCAAAAGGAATGAGACAGGTAAAGGCAGCAGGGGTGGAAAGTGCACAGCATGGTATATTAAGAAAGATATACAGAAACAAGAAACAGGAAGGAGGAAAAAGGTAGAAAGAATTTGGGTAATTATCAATGAATACCAAAACAGAAGTGTCATAAAATTATACTAACCAATACCAAAACAGAAGTAGCACTGTTAAAAGATAATACCACAGCTCCTCAGGACAAAAGGAAATGCCTGAGTTCGAACAACAAATCACAACAAAAACATGACACAAGAGAGATGGAAAAACTTCAAATATCTGGGTATCTGCAGGAGCTCTCTATGCCCAAACTAGAGCAACTAATAATTTCCTAAGTGATCATTTTATCCTTCAAAAGGTAGAAAAAGCAATGAAGGAAGCTTATTCAGAATTTGATTCTCACCAATCAGAACAGAACTGTTTGTTGGAGTAGAAATTATGTTGGCTGGTCAATAAACATTTATTAAGTATATACTATGTGCTAAGCACTGAGAATGCAAAAAAAGGAAAAATCACCAGGGAAATAAAGAAATATAAAAAATAGTCCCTGCTTTCAAGGAGCTCACAGCTTAAGGAGGGAGACAACATGCAAACAACTATGTACAAACAGGCTACAGACTGGATAAACTCAAAGCAACAGAGGAAAGACACTAGAATTATAATGGATCAGGAAAGACATCATGCAAAAGGTAGAATTTTATATGGGCCTTGAAAGAAGCCCGACAATAGTTAATATGGAAAAGAATTACAGGCATGAGCAACATACAGCCAGTGAAAATGCTTGGATGTGAATGGAGAGATCTTCAATGGGAAATGACTACATCAATTTAGAGAATTTATGCTAAAGTGAAAGAAAGTAAGGCAGTTTTGACATGTACCCTAGACTTAAGGAGAAGATTACAAAAATTCAGAAAAAAGAGTAAGTGGGAACTCATGGACCAAGTCAACTCAATATAATTAAGTAAGAAGAAAGCGAAGTTGGAGACCTTGCACAGCCCTCCCTCACTCAAATCAAAGTCAATGGCAACTCATGTCATCATCTTGATGTCATGGTCCTCTTCAAGAACAAAACCAACACAGCAACAACAGGCAGTAAGTAAGCAACAGCATAATGTGCAAGGCCCTGAGGAGACAAATAAAAAGAATAATCACCCAACTTCAGGAGCTTTTATTCCACAGGGAGGATCCAACATGAAAATGATTAAGCATATACATTATAATTTAGGATGTTATGATTAGTAACAATTAACCCCTAGAGGAACTCTCTCTTGAGAATGAAATTCTGAAAGCACAAGAAAGTAACAATTTTTCTAGCAATAAGGAAAAGGAAAAGTTGTCTAAAGGAAATCGTTTTTTTAAAATATCTTTAGAAAATGGACATCAAGGAGATGAGAGAGAAAGAATACAACACAGAATGATCCTATAAAAACTGTCAGGAGAGTTAAATGTCAGAATGAGCTGATAAGAATGCCAAAAGCAAAACATATTTTGATTTGGGAGTTTTTATATGCTGGGCCAATGAGGAAGATCAGCACAAGGACTGGTATAGCCCTTTGCATTGGGGTTTATGGGATGCTAACTCACAACAGCCATGTCAACTCTCATATTGCCTGTTTTCTTACAAGTAGAATAATCTCTGACTTATATGGAATGAAAACCCAAGGTCGGTAAGAAGAGAATAAGAAAACAGAGCACAGAGTCATGGAAGAGTTAGATGTGGAGTCAAACAGACTTAGTCCAATCCAGTTCTGCCACTTTCTACCTGTATCACCTCAGGTAAGTCATTTAACTTCTCTAAACCTGTTTCTTCACTTGTAAAATAGGAGAGCTGGACTAGACAATTTTTGAGGTGCCTTCTAGCTCTAAATCTGTGCTTTATAATCTATGTCCCAGATAAATCAAGGCCCGGCTAAATTACATTCTAGAATACTTGAAGACCTGTCAGATATGAGTACTGACCTATCAGTAATCTCTGAAAGATTATGAAAAATGGGAGAGCTGATATAGTATTAGAGAAAGTGTTATCCCTTTTTTAAAAAAGGAAAAGAATAGGATCTTTAAATGTTAGGCCAGTGGGCTTGTCAAAATTCTACAGCCCATTACTAAAGGAATCATTTGAAGCCTTTAGAACTGGAATCTAGAAGTCCATACTGGGCTGAGTTTTCCTTTTTGACAGGGTAACTAGACAAGAAGGATTATGGGAAGAACATAAATACAATATACCTAGTGATGCAAAGGAAAAGCAAATGAATGTCTCTAATGCTATCCCTAGAGACAAGACAAAGAACCAGAGTCTAAAAAGACCTCACTACAGTAAAGTGTATTTGGAACTGGTTGGATGCTCAATCCCAAAGACTAGTCATTAATAGGTGGGTGCCAATTTGAGAGGTCTATAGTAACCTGTCCTTAGCCCTGTTCTGTATAGCACTTTTATCAGTCATTTGAACAGAACAACAGGCAGCTTTGTCAAAGCAGCAGATGACAAAAAGCTCAGAGAAATCACTAACATGCTAGATTACAATCAGGATCCAAAGATACCAATCTCTGGGCCAAATTAACTGAAATTAAAGACCAATACTGTAAAAAACTCAGGAAGGTGGGTGATGTAGTGGATACAGAGTATATATGGTGGATATGGAACTCAGGAAGACCTGAGTTCAAATCTGGCCTAAGACCCTAGCTATGTGACCCTGGGCACCCTGATTGTCTTAGTTTCCTCATCTGAAAAATAAGCTGGAGAAAGAAATGGTAAGCCATTCCAATATTATTTGCTAAGCAAACTCCAAATGGGAATACAAAAAGTTGGACACAACTGATGCAAATAAATATAAAACAAATATAAAACTTCACAAATACTGGATGGGAGTGTGCCACAGCTAGACAACCACTTCTATGAAAAAGATCTCAATATTCTAGAAGGCTACAAACTCAAAATGAATCAACCATGTTCTGTAGCAGTCAAAAAAATCTAATATTATAGGCTGCATTTAAAGGTAGTGTTCAGAACAAGTGAGGTGATAGTACTCCTGAATTCTGCCCTAGAAAAATTACATCTGGAGCACTGTTTTTAGTTCTAGGAATAACTTCTTAGAAATAACATCAAAAAGTCAGTAGGCATTTAGAAAAATCAGAATAATGAGGAAAACGGTGAACAATAGAACAAGGGCAACTTAAAGGAACATGATAGTCATCTTCCAGTATTTGAAGGGTTTTCATATGAATGTGAGATGAGCCTTCCACATGGCCCTAGAAAGCACCATAAGTAGTAAAGATGGAATTGAAAACAGGTAGATTCAGGCTTGACTAAAGCAAAGAATAAATTAAGGGCAATGATAAAAAATTAGTCTGGAAAAGCAAGCAGAGCCAGGTTTTAAATGATGAGCTAAGTGTTTTTAATTTGATCCCAGGGACAGTAAGGAGAAAATAAAGCTCCTTGAATAGGAGAATGACAAGGTCAGACTGTGATTTAGGAAGACTGACTTTGACAAAAGTAAGGAACTAGTCACAGTACTTACCATCTCCCAAAATATGCTGTGGGTTCCCAAAGACAGTAAGGAATACAGGGAGAAGCACTGGCATGAACTCAGGAGATGCAGGTTCTAGTCCCTGCTCTGCCTCTACACTGTGCAGCTGTGAATGAATCACTTAACCACTCCCTGGGACTCAGTAACCTTCCCTATACAATGAAAGCATGGAACTAGAATATCTCTAAGGATCATTCTATTCCTAGGAATCATTTTTCATACATCATTCTAGGAACTCTAAGTCTCATACTTTCCTACCTCTGTTCCTTTACTTATGCTGTTTACTTGACACCACGCCTTAAGCTTTATCTACTGAGTTCCAGTCAATCCTTCAAGGTCCATTTTGAATGCTATCTTAATGTAATCTTCCCAATACCCCCAAGAAGAAATAATCTCTGTCTCATCTGAGCCCCCACATCCCTCTGACCTTATATTATCTTCCACATTCTATTTTATATTACATAAAGTCACTTAACTGCTATTTGCCTCAGAGTTCCTCATCTAGTGTGTGTGTGTGTGTGTGTGTGTGTGTGTGTGTGTGTGTGTGTGGACACCCTAGAGAAGGAAGTGGCAAACCACTCCAGTATCTATCCAATTTTCTAATGTTCCACATTAAATTGACCAATTTGAAATAGAAATATGTAACCAATTATGACACACTCACTTCTCTTTTCTGACCCTGATTCTTCTACTTTCAATTTCATTGGTATCTCCAGAAAAGTCCCAAGACTAAGTAGGTAACAGGTGAATTAGTGCACTTAAATATATAAAGTATTTTGAGAGCTTCACATGATGGCTATGAAGCAGGTCTTTAGATTTAAAGTTTCCACTCTGCCATTTATAGTTGTATAATACTAGATAAATCACCTTTAACCTGTCATTTTCTTCATCTGTCAAATAAAGATCACTAACATCACAGAGTTGTGTGAGAATTAAATAAGATAAATATAAGCCAAATTATAAACAGAAGCTATTATTATTTCATTACTTTAACGGATCTGTGATCCAATCAAATTCCCTCCTATTGTTGGGTTTGTCCTTCATTCTTGAAGAGGACCATGACATCAAGATGATGACATGACTTGCAGTTGACTTCTGTGATTCCTTTCCAGATAAATGAAATTCCCTCCTACAATGAAGCCTGAACCCATCTGTGCTTTCTCATCCTATGTAACACTTTTCTTTACAATATTTCTCATAAATTCTCTGCAGGAGTCCACCCAAGATACTGGGAGCTATCCACTAGATCTCTAGATAGCACATAGCTACCCTTAGCACATACGGGATATCCATGTGTTATCCCTTCCTTTTAAGACGTTGTCAGACCATGTTCTTTTCCAATCATGTGCACCTCTCCAATGCCATCTTTGTACCATATCTTTGTGCATAGTGTTTGCTGGCAGCATGTTACAACCTACACCCTACCAATACCCAACATTCATCTGTCTATTGCCCTTTAAATGATTTATAATTTTGATTCTTTGGAGTTTGTGGCATTTCACCATTTGTTACTATGCAGAATCGCCAGAACAGTACTAATATTAAAAAGCTGGGGTTTTGTTTTAGGAAGAAGTTTGGGGTTATGATAAGCCCTGTGCAATTTACCAAATACAATGCAATTTACTCTGTTTCTATACAGTTTTGAGTCACTTCACTGTCCACCTGCAGCATTTGCCCAAGATCTAGCATATGAGTGACATAAGAGCAACTGTCTATGTAGACCATCCATCCACTTGCTTGGTATAGTCTGGATAAAAAGCTACACTACATCTTCATCTATTTGACTTTTCCTTTGGGGATCACGAGGCCAAACTCTTCTGAGTGACAGGCTTCTCTTCAACATTCCAGGTCCTGATGCAATCAACACAATGATATCCACAAACAAAAGTACCTTGAGAACTCACCAGCTACAGGGAATCCCTCCATACTATCCATCATTCAAAACAGCAAGAAACACCTTTGGTAAGCATACATACTCATTTCAAACTAAGTTATCTCTGCTGTTCCATCTTTCAAAGAACATTTTAGGATTTTAACATATGCATGGGAGGAACTTTGTAGGAAAATAGCCATAAGGGTGGTGTTTTGTTTTTTTTATACCAAACCTTTTTTTTATAGTTAACAAACAACGAGCAGAAGAGGATCTTATATACTTATATACTCTGAACTCTTGAGTCAACTAAGTGACTGCAATGAGGTAGTCTGCTGTAGAACACAGTCTGCCTGTTCCTACTGTACACATACTGCACAAACATATGTCTTTAATAATAAGCTATTTTTGTTATTAAATGATAATTTCCCTCACTCACAATACTGTCTAGGAAAGTGACTCTCATGAGCATCTCTTTTTATTACTCCAAGAAAAAACAATTTCCCGATACTTTTAACTTATAAGAACTTTCTCATTATTAGGGCAATTAGAAGGAGTATATATAAAGAGATGGCACAGGTGAGTTGAATATGAAGGGATGAAGGGTGAGAGTTGAATATTAAGGGGTGAGAGAGGAATGTACTAGGAGAAAGGGAAAAGGAAAGGTAGAATGGGGTAAATTACCTCACATAAAAGAGGCAAGAAAAAGCTCTGGAAGGGAAGGGGGGAAGTAAGAAGGAGTAAAAAATCTTACTCTCATCAGAAGAGACTGAGGAAACAACTCAATTGAGTATAGAAATCTATCTTACCCTACAGGAAAGTAAGGGGGAAGGGTTTGATAAAAGAAGAGGGAGAGGGGGCATGTGATATAAAGGAAGGCAGATGGAGGAGGAGGTAGTCAGAAGCAAAACACTTTTGAAGAAAGATAGGGTGAAAGGAGAAAATGGAATAAATGGGGGAGGGTCAAGAGGATGGGGAGTTAGTAATAGTAACTGTACAAATAATTTTGAAGTAAATTTCCCTGATAAAGGCCTCATTTCTCAAATATATAGAAAACTGAGTCAAATTTATCAAAATAAGAGCCATTCCCGAACTGATAAATGATCAAAAGATATAAAGTTTTCAGATGAAGTAATCAAAGGTATCTATATCCATATCAAAAAATACTCTAACTTACTACTTAATGAAGAAAAGCAAACTGAAACAATTCTGAAGTACTAGCTTAGGAAAGAAGTACTAACTACAAGACAGAAAAGGAAAATGAGAAATGTTGGGAAGGAATGTGGGAAAAAAGAGCCATTAATGCACTGTTGGTGCAGTTGTAAGCTGATTCAACCATTCTATAGAGCAATTTGGAACTATGCCCAAAGGACTATAAAACCATGCATAGTTTGACCTAGCAGTGTCACTACTAGGTCTGTATCCCAAAAGAGATTAAAAACAACAAAAAAAGGACCTATGTATACAAAAATATTTACAATGACTCTTTTCTGGTGACAAAGAATTGGAAATTGAGGGGATGTCCATCAACTGGGGAATGGCTGAACAAATGGAATACTATTGTGCTGTAAAAAATGATGCACAGGACGCTCTCAGAAAAGCCTGGAAAGACTCGGATGGGTTGATGCAAAGTGAAACACACTGCGTACAAATTAACAGCAATATTGTAAGATGATCAGCTGTGAACGACTTAGCTATTCTCAGCAATACAACAATCCAAGGCAATTCTGAAGGACTTAGAATGAAAAATCCCCAGAGAAAAAACTGATGGTGTCTGAGTACAGACTGAATCATACTTTTTCTTTTTATTTTTCTTGAGGGTTTTTTTTGGTCTATATTTTCTTTCACAATGTGACTATTAAGGAAATGTTCTGCGTGACCATATATAAGCTTTATCAAATGCCTGCCTTCTCAATAAGGGAGGGAGGGTTGTTGTTGTGTTTGTCCTTCATTCTCAAAGAGGACCATGACATCAAGATGATGACACGACCTGCAGCTGACTTTGATTTGAGTGAGGGAGGGCTGTGCAAAGTCATCAGCTTCACTTTCTCCTCCTGAGCCATCTGGGTCCAATGGCCTGATATTCATCAGGATGGCTAGAGATGGCCCAGGATGTAATGTGAGACCCTGGTCCTTTCAGACTAATGTCTAATAGCATTCTCACTTTGAGTGAGATACACTCATTCAATGAATAGGCTTCTTTTAGCAGTTGCTCAAGGGATGGCCCCTTTAATAAAAAATCAAACTGAGAGAAAAAGACCCCCAGGGTTCCTGGGTAAAAGAGAAACAATTACTATTTAGTGTTTAAATCCACTTGGTGCTAGGTGGGTGGAAGGGAGAAAATTTGAAAGTGAAAGTTTTAAAAACAAATGGTAAAAATTTACATGTAACTAGGCAAAAATAAAGAAATAAAATACAAAAAAAAATCTCCCCATTGTTTATGAACAGTGTAAATACCTTAATTTGTACATATATTTAATGTTTAAATTATGTCTATAGAACTTTATCACTATAATCTACTAAATTATATAACTGCTGGAAAAGTAAATTACAACCACCACCACCACCAGCTGTATGGATCATGTTTGTTTAAACTTATACCAACAGTTACAAAAACGAAACATTACCTGGTTGTAATTTGTTTTGAATAATATCTAGCACCATTTCATAAACAAGTAGATATTGCTTAATTCTGTAAATTGCTATGATATTTCATTTATCTGGAAAAGGAATCACAGATCTACAAAATTTTGCCAGCTAAAATATGAGGAAATATAGTGTGGCAGGAAACCTGGATTCAAATTGCACTTCAGACACCTGTCAGCTGTGTGACCCTGGGTGAGGCATAGCATCTATGTCCCTCATATTTTTTTCAAAACTTTGCCACTTGCAGTCTGAGCTTCCTCTTGCTCCCACCTGAACTCAGCTCTGCTCTTGGGACTGTAGGCTCTGATAAAGGGGCTCTCCCCTTAATCTTGTCTGGAACAAGGTCACCCCACCATTCTTTTTTGCTTTTGGTGAGGCAATTATAGTTAAGTGACTTGCCCAGGGTCACATGGCTAGGTATCAAGTGTCTGGTCTGCGGCAGGATTGGAACTCAGGTCCTCCTGACTTCAGGGCCAGGGCTCTATCCACTGTGCCACCTAGCTCCCTGACCCCACCATTCTCAGTCATTCCTAACCCCAGCTCTACTTTATGTGTCATCTTCCCCATATAAACTCCAAGAAGACAGAAGTATCCTATTTGTTTTTTAATCCCCTAAGCTTAGCACAGTGCACAACACTGCAAATGCTTCACAAATGCTTTTTTCCCTTTTTCTGTTCATTTGTTTTCCTTATTTAGGCATCTAAAAACTTACTCAGCTAGTTATAGTGTATTTCCCCACACTGACAAATTATGTATTCTCATAAAATCAAATACTAAAATACTTGAAGATAGTCATTTTTATTTCCCCTCATCCATTCAAACCCAAACCAAATGAAAAACCACCAAGTGTAAAACTAACCTTACTTACCATCTGGTGTTAGAGAACCTTTCAATGAACACATTTGTAACAATTTCAGTAACAACTGTAAGCATCTGTCAGTTTTCAGCACGGATATGTAAACATTTGTGCCAAGCTTCATGAGGACATCCACAAGAGGATGCAGGGCTGCCTTTAATTCATTCTGTGTTTTCTTCCTTTCACTATACAAAATCACAAAATAAAATTTTCAAGCTAAGACAAATTCCATTTAACCTACAACTTAGGGAACTGTCTGCCTAAAATTTCTAAATATTAATCTATGTTATAGATTAGCCTCAGAATTTAATTTATGAATGTGTGCTTCACATGTAGTCAGATTTTTAACTCTGGTCTTCTCAAGTACCCATTTTAATCATATTTTTTCCCCTTCCTCCCTGCCTCTCCACTGAGTTTAACAATATTCATTGTAGAAGGAAAGCACTGTTAAGGTACATCCAGTACTCATTTCCAAATTTCCCTTATTCATTTCCAAATTTCCAAATAAGCATAAATACAAAAGAAACCCTAGAGCTGGTTTTATTTGAAAAAATAAAAAGTTTCAGTTTTATATTTCTTTTTTCCTGTGAAGAAAACTTAGTAGCTAGAATGCTGATAAAATAAATTATATTAAACAAAATCTGAGAACAAAGCAACTTAAAAACATTTATTTTTTATTTCTCAAAACAACCTATGGCCAATAATATAACAATCATAAAAATGTGAATTTACATTACATTTCAAAGTTTACAAAACACTTTAGTCAAAATAATACCATGAATCAGGACATCACAAATACATTAAATGTTTTCTAACTTAAATTTCTAGCAAAAAAAGTTTAAGCAATATAGAATTATATTTATGCCAAAGGCTAGCAAACTTCGATCTGCCACCTGCTTATCTATGGCCCCTAAGTTAAGAATGCTTTTTACATTTTAAAATACAACCTTATTTTTACATTTTTAAATAAAACTATATTTTAAAAATGTAAAAATCACTTTTAGTTCCTGGCCTAGTTTAGTCCACAGGCCATAGTTTGCCAACCCCTGCTTTATCAAGTCATCATGAACAAAGAAACTTGGCAATTTCAAAGCAACATAGTTTGGACTGTTCATATTCTCTATAATATATATATATATATAAGATATTCCTTTCTACTTGTGAAAGGGCCAAAATTTTTTCAAAATACAAAATTTTCAAGAGGGCAAAATTTCAGGAAATTTCAACTATGATATTAGTTAACTTGGGGGATTTGCAGACAGTAATTCTGTACTTGGTATACAAAGTATAATGTGTTTTTAGCCCTTATTATACAAACCAGTTGTTTTGGTACACAGCTTTTCTTCTTCCATAAACTGACTACTTTGCTGTCCTTCAAAATCACTTTAATTATTTTTGAACATTTTCTTAATAGGCAGACCAAGATGCTAGTCATCCCACCCATGATGCCATAAGCAAGCCTAATGAGTAAACCTCTGCATCCAATCATCGGAATGGAACCACAGATCTGATTAGCTTTCCTTTTAAAAAACAACATACTTACCTATATTTATTTTTCATTTCCTCCACATCTGCAGCAAGCAGAATCATCAGAGCAACAAGTTTAGCTTCATACCAATCAGGCATAAAGCAATTTCCTCCTGCTTGAACAATAATATTTAAAACTTGTAAAGCCTTAGAATCACGTTCATATGTGAATCAATTATTACTTGGATCTATGGTTAATCTACTGATATCTCTCATATGACAATTTTTCATAAACAGTAAGTACCATAGTATTAGGTAATATTAATGTAAAACTAGAAGAGAATTAAAGGTAATTAAAATTAAATATAGCAGAATTTCCATTATGACAGTTCATTTTTAAAAGAATATGAATAAACTATCCAAGTAAATCCCCTAAATATACCAAGTACATATGAGACTATAAATGGTTGGCATATAATTCAATTAAAAAATAATATTTCATATTTTACACCTGTAATGCAAGATACTTAGCACAAGTATAACATAAAACAATCCCTGCCCTCCAGGAAGTTAATTGAAAGTAATGGGAAGTAATTTGGAATTAAACAGAGCATGTTATCCCTTCCATTAGACTGTGGGCTCCTTAAGGGCAGGGATGGCTTTTTGCTGTTGGGGTTTCTTGAGGGGTGGGGGGGGCGGTGTTTGGAGGGAAGGAGGGAGAAGAGAAGGGCCTTTCTTTGTGCTCCCAGAACTTAGCACAATGCCCGGCACACAGGATATGTGTAATAAATGCTTTTTGATTGTAAGAAATGATGACCATAACAAGTAAAGGGAAACAGGAAAAGCAAAGTGAAATAAGCAGGGCTGGAAAAACAACATACACAACTACAATGTAAATGAAAAGAATCACCACAAAACAATAAAAAATTAGTATTGTGAAGATAAAGAACCACGATGGCCCCGAGAGAGAGGAAAAGACACCTCCTTCACTACTTTACAAAGCTATGGGAGTCCATGGATATAGAACACTGCAGATAATGTCAGATTTCTTTTTTTATGTGTTGATTGGTTTTACTGATTTTTTTTTTCCCTCTTATTCTTCTTTTCCTCTAAAAAAGTCATTTGTTATAAGGAATGGCTCTCTGAGAATAGAAGGGAAAGGATGCAGGGAGAAACCTAGGTGATATAAAAACAAGTATCAATAAAAACTGATTTTAAAAATCTAGTAGCATTCACTCAAAAAATCATTTGCTAGGTATCTACTGTTTGCAAAACAATGGGCTAGTCAAAGTCAGAGTATTAAGATATAATACTAAGCTTCAAGAACCTTACAATCTAGTTTACAATAAAAAGTACTTATCAATAAACAAATATAGTGCACTGCACATAGTAGGCACTTAATAAATGACAGTTGAATAAATATTAAAAGTTATGCAATGTCATTTCACACATTCCTTCTGGGCAGAGCAGACATCAGGGAAGGTTTCATAGAGAAGATGGCATCTGAATTGATAACTGATGGATAGGTAAGACTTAGATCAAGATAAGTATAGGAAGTATAACTTAAGTGTGAAGAGAGGAAACATACAACATGTTCAACAAATAAAGAAGTAGTATGGAATATAAGTACACAAAAGAGATTGCATGGTTTAGGGAAAAGAACACTGGCCTTGGGAGTCAGCAGATCTGGGTTTGAGTCCTAGCTTTAGGACTTAACTTTACTATCCAGGTGAGTCAGACAAACAAATGAACCTCTCTGTGTCTCCATTCCCTCAATTATTAAAATGACTACGTAACTATTATATTACCTCACAGTTATGTCAAATGAAGTAACATATGTAAATTATGATACAAGAGGGACTGTGACAAAAATGACGAAAAGGGTACAAAGTATACAATTGCACTTAGAAGTATAAGTCCTTAGCAGCATCAAATGGTTCGATATCAGAAGCAGATATGGTTTCATTGATGGAAGTGACATTAAAGAAAGGCATTACCATCTGCCTTGCCAGGACAACTGGGCCTTTCCATTCATCTGTCCTGCAGATGAACCTTCCTACACACAGTGCCTCTCCCTATTGGAACAAGCTCTTCAAGTGTAAGGATCATCTCACTTTTCTAAATGTATCTCTGGTATTTGGAACACTCTGATTATTTAATTTAAAAAATTTCATTTTTTCAATCATTCATGAAGATCACTGGATTTAGGTTCAAATTTGGTTGTGATCATAGTATTACCTGGGTTAACTTTATGTAAGCACTTAACATCCCAGCCTATTTCCTCATCTGTAAAACAAAGGAGTCAAGACGAGATATCGAAGTTCCCCTAGGGCTCAGAATCCTGGTTCACCACATTAAGTATGAATAAGGGAAAATTCAGGAAGGAGGTAGAACAGTGTAGTTAGTCCCATCCCCAAAAAACACTGGGATTCCGATTATTTCAGAGACTAAACAACAAGTCTAAAACCACTATTTTGGCTAGCATATTTTTAAACAGACTGTAGAAAAAGTAAATTCTTAAATACTTGATGTTTCCCAAAGAAAAAGAATAATAAAGAATAACTGGCATGTCAGACCAATAATTCAAACTCTAAAACTTTTTTTTTGGTGGAGGAAGGGAATACGTAGTGAATGAAAGAAGTTCCAAAACAATCTCAAACAGGATTTTTAAATCTCAGAGACAGCACTCAAAAATGTACTACCTCTAATGACAGAACACTAACAACTGAGTGCATAGCTACCATTAACTTCACTGTGGATTATCAATCCCTTTTCAAGTAGGTACAATGTGATCTTTGACCAAAATGTTTTGTCTGATATGCTGACTATATCTGATACAAAATAAGTTACTCAAAAGTAATCACAAAAGATCTCTGTCTAGTGAATCCAAACTCAGATAAAGCTTTATATCTATTCATTTCTAGAGCATTCTGTCTCTGATTGAAGGCAGATGTCAAAGGCCTCCTTCAGTTTTTTTGTAGAACCTAAAATCCTCACAAACAGCATCTGTTTTGATCTATGTAGCAGGAACCACAAAGTAAGTTTTCTAAGGTTATTGTGACTAAGTGCCCTTAAGAACAAGCTTGGAAGGAAGTATGTTCTTCATGTTGAATTGGTGATAAACATTTCCAAAGCAAGCTGTGTGCAATTGAGGGTCACAGTTTCACGTGTAATTTTCTTTTGTTCTACTTTGTATACGTAAATGTTGTCTTTTTTGGTATTCAACAAGTTCAGAAGAGAAAAATGAAAGATATCAAGTATCTTGTGTGGAAAAAAAAAAAGGTCTGTTACTTACTGCCCAACACAGACATGTTCTTAACTTACAGTTTCTCTTTCCTGTATTGGCCGCTTTGGGAAATCAGAACAAAAGTTATTTTAGATGCAGCAATTAGCATGGTGATGCTTTAGCTTGATGATTTCTATCAAGTCGTCAAAATCAACTTTAGAATAGCACATCTTTTCATTCTCAAAATCTCAATTTAACTCTACTCTGAGCTGTATAACTTACTTTGAAAACCATTACATTTAATTTTTGTACTCCCAAGTTTTGCAAGAGTTTTTGGTAAAAACCATTCAAGTTCTGGCCCATGTATAGTTGTCAACATAGGAGGTAGACTGGAGTTGTGATTTAATTTGTACTGAGAATTAACAAATGAGGAAACTTGCTCTGCAAATGCAGGTCAACACCTTTCTAGCAATTTACAGTGTCAGAGCTTAGACCACTTAGATGAGGTCAGATACTATAACTAAGGTCACACAATCAGGATTCTGTCAAGTGGGCCTTGAAACCAGGTCTCCCTGGCTCTAAGCCCAGTTCTCTATTTACCACCCAACACTGCCTCTCAGTTGTTACATCCATGGCATTTGTTCCTTTTCCCTTTCAAGTCACCAAAGAATTTAAATTATGAAAGTTAATTTCCATTAGTCAGTAGTCATACATCAAGATCTCAACTCCTTAAATTTTTAAGGAACAAATTCTGTTCCTAACAGCAATCTCATATACTAACTTTTCATATATAATTAGATTTGGAAATGTATAGTACCATTACAAGATAATGAAATAGCATTCCCATAAATTTAGGTTGTTTAAGTTTTATTAAGTACAACACATACTAAAATTAGTTTACTATAAGACCAAAGAAAACAATCTCCTAAGTTAATGGGTATACAGAACTTACATAACACATGGAATATTGTACAATAGATGAATACTCCAGCAGGAAAGAAAGGATGGTACTATTCATAAAAGGTAATTATCTGTTAGTAAAGACCATATGTCTTTGATTGACAAGATCAATATATGAATATAACTGGTCTGTGACAGTGCTGGCAAATACAAAAAGTGAGAAATCAAAATGTAAAATTTATGCAAATTATCACTTATTCATAATACTAATGGAGGTAATCCCCTTAATGAAAGAATGTCTTATTTAAAACAAATAAATAGCCTTGATAACAGGAAAGCAAATAGGATCCATAGGATCTGGAAAGAGGAAGAAATCCTAGAGACCACTTCGACCAATTTCCTCCCTACCTTGTATATGAATTCCCTCTATAATAGGGGATCTTGACCTGGGATACACAGATCCATGGATAGATTTCAGGGGATCTATAAACTTGAGTGGGGTAAAAAAAATACATCTTTATTTTTCACTAACATTTGGTTTCCTTTGTAATCTTATTATGTATTTTAGTCTATGCATTTAAAAGACATAATTCTGAGAAGAAATGCACAGACTTTACCAGATTACCAAGGGGTCCATGACACAAAAAAGATGAGGGACCCCTGCTCTACAACATCCCTGGCAAGTGAGGGTTCAGATCATGTTTTAATTCCCAATAATGAAAGATGTGTTATCTCATGAGGCAGCTCACATCATTTCTGAACAGTTCTGACTATTAAGAAGTTCTTTATCTTGAGCCAAAATGTGTCCTCTCTCCCAGTACCTTCAAACATACTCATTCCATCACGACTTCTGAAGACATACCAATAAACTAAGTATTTCTTACATATAACAACATCCCACTAGTTACGTGAAGTTAGTAATAATCTCCCTTCTCTTCTTTAGGCTAAACATCTCTATTTAATGCTAATTAATGAACTTGCTAATTGTTCTTTACTGGACATTAGCTCAAGGGGTATTAAACTGAAATAATAATTACTTTAAACTCTGAATAATCTGCACAAATAAAAAAGTTTGGTGTTACCCAAAAATAGTTTATTCTCAAATCTATTTTCGTAACAAAATATACTTGTCATTTTTAAACCCTTCAAGACACACAATGAAAAGCAAAGGAGAGTTCCTTTTAACAGATACTGCTTTCTCTTTCAGACATCTAAGGATTATATTTATAAAAATGGCAGGACTGGTAACCAGACATATATAATATGGTGTTCTCTGGTTCTCAGAAAACCCCCTTTTGGAAATGCAGACACTAGCAGTGATGGAGCCATGATGTAACTATCCACAGATCAGTCTAGTACTAACATTTGGCCTCCATACTGAACTGAAATAAGTTACTTTTACCCATGAGCAAGTAACTGTGTTAAGCCCTGATTTCAACTGCAGAGACGGTTTAATAGCTCCTAAAAATACTTTAATTATACTCACCAACAAAAAATCATTTTCAACTTACTTTCCATGGTAGGTGATTTAATATAATCTTGTACCAGGTTCTGTACATACACATTTAAAGAACACCTGCCAGAAAAGCCAATGCAGCTGGGGACTTCTCCAAAGTAGTTCTCATTAATCCGTAACCAGTCACAGAGCTAAGACAGGGAAAAAATATTGATTACTTCATACAGTCATATACACATAGACAGAAAAAATATGCCCTCTGATCTCTCTCAAGGAAAGCATAATGGCTTCAATGCCTCTAAGACCCAGAGGTTTCACATACAGGACCACTAATGCAGATCACAACCTCTACACACCGTACTGAGCTTTCTTAATGAGTTGCTATGCCCAAAAACATAAATCAATTATGGGCAACCTCTCAGGGATGAGATGAGTCGCACCAAACTAAGTTCAGCTCAGGCTCAGACAACAAATAGTTCATCATCACTAGTCTATACCCAAAGCATTCCCAACTTGGCAGGACCTGCCAGAGCTTGTACTCTACAAGAACAGCCTTCAGTCTGGATCTGTGATTTTATTGATATGTATCTCAAATATAATCTCAATAATCTTAAAAATGGACACACAGCTTGAATATTAAATGTCATACAATAAAACAATTAAAAGAGAACCAGGTATCTTCAACAGATAAACCGAGAGGGAAAAGTCTAAACCAAACATCAAAGGAATCCTCTAGAGACTTCACACTCCAGACTTTCCTCCAGGACTTTCACTACAGAGTTTCCATCCAGCTAACACAATACTCAGTCTCTTTTACCTCTAACTTTTCCAGCTTCTTCTTAAATGCTGTCTTATCTCATAAGAATATAAGCACCTTGAGGGTAGGAACTTCCTTTCTTTCTGCTTGCCTTTGTATTCTCAGACCTTAATAAACACTAGTTGCCTCAAATTAAACCACAACCTGGATCATTAGATAAAATTGAAGTTTTTCACCAATAAAATTAAGACAAGTAGAATAAAGGAAGTTGTTGATTACGGGAAAAAACATCTTTGAATCAAATATCTCTGATAAGAGCCTATTAACAATTAACAACCATCAAGCAATCAATAAGTATTTATTAAATGGTGACTGTGCCATGCCAAGTACTGGAGATTCATGTACAAAGAATCTAATGATTCCTACTTGAAATGAGTTGACTTCCTAATTGGGAAGACAAGTACACATAAAATATAGACATCATAAATATAAAGTTAATTAATAATTATATATGTACCAAGTAGTTAAATATTATGAAATAATTCTCCATCTGTGGCATCTATCCCAGGTACATGTAAAGAAAGACAGCAATTGAGGATGTTGAATAAAAATAAGGGAGCAGGGGAAAAACAAGGAAAGAAAAGAAGAAAATTTTGAAAAACTGTTCTTTCATGTTTCACTTGTTGTGTAACAAAGTTAAATCATAGTGATTACATTATTTTCTAAATAAACACACAAAATCCATGTTATAACCCATCAGTGATCAAGTCCACTGACAAGTCTTAATAAGTAAGTGTTGGCAGGCGAGCATGTCACACCTTGTTGAAAAGTCCAGCATACATCAGCAGAACATGGGCATGTAATGACTTGTTTACAATACGATACTATATGGTTACATGAAGCAATACTGCATCATCAAATTTTCAATATAGGAAAAAACCCACAAATTTACAATAAGTTATGTTTAATATTCATCATTTTTTAAATTAAATGATGTACATTTCAAAAAAAAGAAAGAAAAACAAGTGTTAACAGGTTAAAGAAAGTAGATTTCCAGGAGACTCTGAGTAATTTTTTTTTTTTAAAGAGGGAGGTAGGCAAAATAAGTTTGGGAACCTCTGTCTAAGACAGAGCCTTTGGCACTCATTCAAAACTTTTATTTTTATATGCAGTTTTAACAAATTTAGTATCTGCTGTCATACACAGCAGATCACTAACAACAGATCAAAAAGACTAGAATAAAGTAAACCAATGATTGAAGGATGCTATTATAAGGAGGCACACCAACATTAGGAATTAATAACTAAGTCTTACATAGAAGGAATAAACAGAATAATAATTTTAAGATCCCAGGAAGTTAAAAAAAAAACTGTCTAGGCCACTTAATGTAAGGCAAACACTTCCAGGCTCCTGAGGCCACCACTGCATGAAAGAATAGTATAATGGTGTGTGTCTGTTCGTCCTTCATTGCCAAAGAAGGCCATGCCATCAGAGAAGTAATGACATGACTTACACTAGACTTTGTTTTAAGTGAAGGAAGGCTGTGCAGGTCACCAGTATCCCTTCTCCTCCAGAGCCATCTGAATCCAGTGACCAGATATTCATCAGGGTAACTGGAGATGACCCAAGATGAGGCAACTGGGGTTAAGTGACTTGCCCAAGATCACAAAGCCAGTAAGGGTCAAGTGTCTCTGTACATTAAAGAATAATATAATACCTAAGCTCTTAATGATGACAACCTACTCTTTTAGTAGAGAAGCATATTGGAAGCGTTTTAGAAATATTTCCATCCACCATGGAAAATTTTAGCCCTCTAACAGCTTAATTTTAACTTTTTGGAAATTTCACTTATGTAGATTCTTGGGAATTTTGCACTCCTGAAAAAAACACATTTGGAGCCCAATAGTAACACTAGTATCCTTTTCCTTCCCAACCAGTAGGAAGCCAGAGCATATTCTGCAGCTGTGGGTTTTCCTCACTAGATGGCAATCCAGAACCGGCACAGTAAAATGCTACAACTGATGATTCAGATGCTGCTTCTGATGAATGAGTACATGAGTCACTAGAAAGTGAAATCCTTTTGAGGCACTGCAGAATGAACTGATCAGCAAAATCCGCAGCAGTTAAAAACCAGGACTTTGATTCTGTCTGGGGGAGCTTCTGAGAAAAAGCATGTAGAGCTACAACAACGCATTCTGGGCAGCAGATGACATGACAGAATCAACCAAAAGCTAGGTCTTTTAATGGTCACACTGTTCTCCAAATTAGCCAACCTAATAAATAAGTTTATTCTATACCTCTCATATTATTGTTTATTCAGATCTTTGTCCATCTTCTACGGGCAGGCTCTGATGTTCCATTCAACAGCATGCCATTATTTAATATCCTTGTGAACTGGATGTTTTCTCTGAATTCTGTCTCTCCACTCTTCTAATGTACTCTGTATACCAGGGGCAGGCCACTAAACCATTCATAAGTATCCCTGCAAGCTGCATATTGATTTGGATAACTACATATTAATATTACCTATTTATTATACTTTTATCACGTATTATGTATCTATATATTATTTTTTATTTTGTTTAATATTCCCCAATTAAGTTTTAATTTGGTATAGGCCACACGTGGGAGTGTTGTGAGCAACATGTGATCCCCAGGCCACGTACCTGACCCGTCTGCCGTATACCACCACATACTAATCAGTGCCTATCCACTGGATTCCTTATCAAGTCTAAGCTTTTCCAGTTTTTTAAGGCCTTAAATATCCTAATCTCTTATCAGTATGGTCATTACTAGCTAGCATTTACATAGCACTTTCAAGTTTGCAAAGTGCTTTTCATGTTACCTCATTTGAGCCTCACGGCAACCCTGCAAGGTGAGGGCTATTATCTCCATGGTACACAAACTGAAGCTGAGAATTACTTGCTCAATGCCATAAGACCCTTCAGTGTCGGAGGCAGGATCTGAAATGCCCTTAAAAGCAGTTCTCAAAGAGAACAGGGTCAATCAGCTGCCCCTGTTAAATCCTTCTCATTTCTTCCCCCCTACTCTTTGCTCATGCTCCTACGGTCTAACACTAAGAATACCTTCCTCCTTCCTTTCTACATATCCAAGTTCTACTCAGACTTCAAGGACAATCCCCATCAAGTCCCGATTTTCTCCAAAATGTTTACTAATCTAATATCAGTGGACCTTCTTCTCTTAATTCCTATTGCATTTATAATCTACATTATACCATTTATCACTTGATTACTGTCCTATTATGCTCCATAACTATTTAATGTTTTCAGTCATTTCCTAATTTAATTTATAGCATCTTTGACATTTCATCTGTATTCTCCATACTAAAAAGCACAACACAGAGTAGGAACTCAACAAAGAATTTTTATCTGGAAAGAAATGGGGAATTTATACTATATCTAGAGACATAACTAGAAGGATCTCACACTGCTTGTTCTCCTGGGACAGTCAATCTTCAAGTAAGCTCCACTGTTCTTTGAGTGGGGCAGAGCTAAAATTTTAACTTTTGTATGAATATTTTGTTCAATTATTTGTTTTCTCTTCAGTTCAATGGATCTCTCATTTTCTCCCAAATGATTACTTGGCATGTTTAATTCAGTATGTTCAAAACATGTCACAAAATTTCTTTAAGGCATGTAACTAGATTATAAGCTTCTAATTAAACTGTAAGCAAGCTCCTTGTTTAGCTTTGTATCCTTAACACATAGTAGGCACGTAAATATACGTTCAATTGAATTAAAATAACAAAGAGAAAGAAATAGCAAAGAGAATAAAAGAGCTACTCAACAGCCCAAGTTAACTTAATTCTATTTCTAAACCTACAAATGACACTTATATAGGTTGCTCCACCCCCCCTTTCCCCAACACCCTTTCTAAAGTCCTTAACTATGGATGACTTTCCTTTGATTTAAGTAAATTTATCTTCCCTTGAGTCTTCCTATCTGGAATTTTCTCTCTTCAATTTCCATCTTCCTTTGAGTCTAACCTTTTCCACCGTCTCTAAGCTCTACCTAATCAAGTAACCAAACGACAACCGGAGATCTACTCACCACCACTGCCTCTTCTTATAAGCATACCTCCCTGTCAAATATTCTCCCCTGTTCCTCCATAATAATTTGCAACTTTAACTACTTAAGGAAGATTATGAATAATGGAATAGAGTTCTGCTCTGCTTGTAACTAGCAAAATCATGACTTCATTTTGTACAACTAGCTAGTAGTAAATTCACTAGATAGCAATGTTCATACAATTCCAAAGACCTGATCAACAATTTTCTTACCTCTGTCCACAGTGCAGTACCTCTGCCTAAAGATTCCTCTTGTCTCAAGGACATGAGGAAGTTTGAGACATCTGAAAATGACACCTTTTCCTAGAGAGAAATATAAAAGAAAATCTTTAGCCAAACAGATCATAAAAGTACGTTGTTAAAATTACTTTGTTTAAAAAATCAAGTACATTAGAATTTAAAATATAACATTACTCCTAAATAAGTCTCCAAGTAGGAAACCTACTTCTTTAAAATTACATAATTTCACATTTTAATCTAAACAATAAATAATCCTCACATATTATTAGGAAAAATGTCAACATATCTGCAAATGGAGTAGTAGGGTTTATTTTATAAACCCATTTCTCTTAGGAATGAAGTTATCATTTGTTAAATATCATATCCAATTTCTTAACTAAAGATGCCATTCCTACAAACATCACTTTCAATCAATGCGGTGTTGTTCTTTTCTATTAACTTTGTTCATTCAAAGGTTAAATGATTAAATAAAGTTTTCTCCTAGGTCTTCCTATTCCTCTAAGATGAGGCTATATTCCTTTGGGAGAAAAGTGATAAAAAAATTCAATGTTATTAAAATAGTTTTGCCTCCACGTTGAATTTAAGTAAAAGCAAAGGAGTCAGTTACTAGCAGCCCTTCTCTTTGGATCTTTCCACTGCACCATAGGCAACCATATCCTTTCTTTAAGGATGTGAAGGAAATTAAGAAGAAATTCAAGCTCAGAACCACAAGAACGCCAAAAATAAGAAGTTTTTTTGGCAATGTATTTTTTTTTAATCCATTCATGCAGTTAACAACTGGGTTCTAAAAGACTTTTTAACTGAAATACTAGAGAAGTAAAGAACTTACCACATCTATCAAATTCATAGCTGTTTGAAGAAGGTAGCACTGAGCTGCTCCCCTCAACAGAATCTGATGTGTGATCATAGTACACTGAAGAACATCCCTACAACCAAATATTCTTTTAATGTACATTTCCACATTTATATATATATAATAGCCCTTAAATTATGGCTCATAAATAATTCCTGTGCACTGACAAAAATTACTATTTATATTTCATCTCTAATTTCTTATGATGAAGGCAAGAAAATTTTTTTATTCCTATGATTTTTAATTGACTTCTATCCTCAAAGCTTACTTTCAACCTGAAAAATTTATTCTTTATTACCTAGAAACTGATGTTTATATGAGCAAAGTTATCTAATAATTTCACAGATCATATATTTTACAGGGTCATACAGTTAAGAGGCCATCTAATCTAAACCCTTCATTTTACAGATAAGGAAATTCAGGTCTGGTACAGTGAAGGAACTTGGCCAAGATCAAATATATAGTAAACAAAAGTGGCAGGATTTGAACCCAAGTCCTCTGACAACAGCCTCCCTGCCTGACACCAGACACAGCATCTATTCCACTGAACCATGCTGTTATCTTCCTTACTGTCATATTTAAATTAAAATTTTAGAATAAATTGTTTGACTTAGAATTACAGTAAGATGTAGTAAAAGGTATACTGGCCTTGGAGCAAAGAGTTAAGTCTGAATCCCATCTCCACAGCAGGGGACCAGAGTGACTAGAATTCTCTGGTTTAACAGAGAATTTGGGAAGAAAGACAAATGAGTTCTATTTTAGATTTACTGAGTCTGATTTGACTATGGGACATTAAATTCAAGGTGTCCAAAAGAAAATTAGTGATATGGGACTGGAATCAAGGAAAGACTAGCTACATAGCTAGATACATAGATGTGGGAACTATCTACAGAGAGATAATTGAACCCAAGTAAGATAATATTCAGCTAAAAGAAGAGGCCCAAGACAGAGCTTTAGGAGACACCCACAGTAAATCAATTAGGGAAGAATAGAATGCTTTTCTTGCTACAGTGAGGGCCCAGCTGAGATCAGATAAATTCGTTGTGGATCTAATCAGTAGTTTCCTGATTTCCCTCAATTTTGTTGAGCAGCACTTAAATAGGAAAAGGAGGCAGACAGTAGGAATAACCCAGTGTTGAGGTGTGGCAAGGAACATTCAAAAACAGGACAAGGGGGACTTCATAGGTATAACTGAAATCATCCTGCATGCTTGTCTCCTCAACGGGTGGGAGAGATACTAAAGGTAAGAAGAGAATCTAAAACTCAAATCTTAAAGAAAACGAAGGCTAAAAATAATTTTTAAAAATACAGGGCAAAAGAGCAAGGGATTTGAGAATGGATAACAACGTAGAGTTGACTTGATTCACTAAAGAGTTGAGGCAAGAAAGCGGAGAGTGTGTAGTTAGTGCAGAAGTGATGGCCTGAGGAAGAACTGAAACATGGAAGGAATGGAGAACATGATGAGGACAAAGATAGGTTAAGAGTTATAAAAAAAAAAAAAAAGAAAAGAAAGATGGAATAATAAAGAACATGGTCAGACATTAAGAACAAGGAAGCAGAGCATTTGTGGGTGATGGAGAGATCAAGGACATTACTATCTATGTGTAGCTTAGATGGAATACAAGAATAGGTCATGGGAACTGAGTAGCTTGATGAACTAGGATGGTACGGATGATGCAAGGACATTATGAAGGGCAGAAACACTTTCTTAAAAAAACTGAACTCACTGAGAAAGGAGGGAGAATACTGTCACTACAATAACAGCCACTAGGATCTGGATAGCCAATAAATGGAGAGAGTGTGAAACTCAAAGGAAGAGAAAAAGAGGCAGAGGGAAAGTCTGGAAGTGGCCATAGAGAGCAAAGAGCATTCCAAATGCCCTCCCCCACCTTGCTACCAAGTAGGCTGGGCAATATAAAAGAAAGTCTATCCAGTCCTGGAAAGTGTGGCAAGAAAGTGGTATCAGCTGGAGGGACCCAGATTACCGTGAGGGCCAGAGAACTGAAGGAATGAGAAAAGAAGCCTTAATCACTTAATCTCTCTGAAGACTCATGTTCTTCATCTACAAAATGGTGACAATATCTGTAGTATCTACTTCAGAGGGAAGCTGTGAGGATATAATGAGACAATGTATGTTAAGCACTTTGTAAACCTTTTATTATACTGTACTATATAAATGTACTATATAAATCCATCTATTATTCTATCTTTACTTGATTAAACACTAACATGCAAAAGTTACTACTGCTATTTAAAGTGCTTCAGAAACCTAAAGATCTATATTTCATTATTTATATTAGTCTTAAATAAAAGAAAGCATGCCCAGAATATGCAGTTTTAAACTATAGAGCTTTCTATTTTGTTTTGCTTTTTTCCCCAGGGCCAAATCAAGTACAGATGTGAAGATAAATGGTACTGTCACCATGGGATCCAACTTCCCAACAGAAAATTAAAACATTTAATTTGTGAAGAAAGCTCAATATAGTGAAGGAAACCTTCATAATGTATGCTATATGCACCTAAATATTCACTAAATATAACTGATTACCTGAGAGCAAGGAGGCCTTCTACTCCCAGCACTTTACATGGTGGGATGTGTGCCAGAGCCCTGGACAGGAATAAAATGGGAACAGCACACCAGTGCCTACTCGTCATCTTCTTAATAAATTTCAATAGGAAACTACCTAAAAGAAAAAAAAATAGAAAGTAAGGTTTCTAATTTGCTTTTCCCCTTCATTAGCCAAATTAAGTATTCTGCTTTACTAAAGTTAACTCTAGAATAAAACTAAATTAGGTATTTATGTCAAAGTTAGAAAATTTTGAAATTCAAATTGTATTCCTCACCTCATTACTTGATATAAGTACACCCAGTAACCACAATGAAATATTCTGCATACCCAATAAACATATCGAAAAAATTTTAGCTACATCTGCCATACTGACTTCTATAGCATGTTACAAAGTTCGATACCAAAAGGTAGAAAAGGTTAAGAAAAGAATCCAACCTATACTCTCAACAGAGACAAATTAAGAAATCAACACTACTTTCTTTGACCAAGTAAACTCAGAATTTTCTTTCCATATTATATTACATTTTCATGTCTTCAACTTCTAGCCCGAAAACTGCTAAATACATGCATACATATCTATATGGTACTATATATTAAATACTAACATCATCTGACAAAGTTTTACATTTCAATTATTTGTTAATCTTGTGGGGATAAGGAAACATATTTCCTCTCAGTCTATGGAATTCCTAACCATTCACTAAAGTCTACCTTAATATCTGGTTCCCCTAAGTGGAAATGTTTCCCCCTTTAATCTCACATAGAAAGTAAGTGTATTTCTCTCTTAGGTAGTTGTGTGTTATCTTTATATTAAGATTATTTTCGTCCCCCTCCTAAGCTATAATGATCCATGGGAGCAAAGATTTAAATTTTGTATATTCCCAAAGCTTATCGCAAAGCTCTAATACATAAGGCATTGAATAGATACTTGCTGATTATTAAGTAATTCATGATTTCATGAAAACATCTGAATTTTATTTTAAAAAGCCACTGAAAATGGCAAAGAAACTAATCTTTTTTGTAAGTCTTTTTCTATTGTGGTTCTCCTCCTTCTAGACACAGATACTGAATACATTTTTACCCTGACACACTTTTAAGTACTTATTTCAGTTAATACAGCTTACTCATTGACTTTACTTCTATTTTTTTCACCTAAAGTTACCCTATCATGATTCTCTTAGAAAACCAGGATCAAATGCTATCTTTTCATCAAAAGTTCATGCTACAAAGGGCTACACTACATTAAAATATTAAACACCACACCTAAATACCAAATATCTCAATTTCTTCCCATTGCTCTTTCTGCTCCATTTTCCTGACAAGATCTTTATATAAAGGGAAAGAGAACAGAAAACGGAAAGAAAAGAAGGTTAAATGAGTCTAATTATTTTTTGAATAAAAAAATCTTTTATTATAAAGCACCTTACTCTTAAAATCTTCTAAGGTGTATAGATGTGTGGATGTGTGGGTGTGTGTGCGTGTGTATTTGAATGCCAAATGTACACTTGCCAAAAAGACTATTTTAAGGAGAACTTGCATGGGACAGGCAATCACATGGTGGCCAGAAGAAACGATACAAAGACACTCTCAAGAACTCTGAACTTCACTGTGCAACATGGGAGACCCTGGCACAGGACCACTCAACAAGGTATGCCCACATCAGAAAGGGTGCTGTGCTCTTTGAGCAAAGCAGAACTGAGACAGCACAAAGTAAACACAGGATGTGCAAATTTGGGATATCCACCCTAAATATTCATACAGACTATCTGCGTCCAACCTGTGGTAGAGCATTTCGAGCTCAAACTGGCCTGATCAGCCACAGTCGAACACACTGAAATTTCATTTTATCATTGTGACATCATTTTGGTCTTCTTTGAAGACAAAGGACAACAACCTAGAGTGTGTGTGTGTATGTATGTGTGTGTGTGTGTGTGTGTGTGTGTATACACACACATATATATCATCTTAACATCCCATATACAAATTCAATTATAGGAAAACAGAAAGATTATACATGACCAGGACCACTCAACTATTATTAGTAATATTAGTAAGTACTAGTATTTATGCAGTGTTTTAAGTTTTTCAAATAGCTTTTCAAGTATCTCATTTTATTCAAACAATAACTCATGCTAATTATAAAGATAAAGTGAAAACAAAGCCAAAGTACTCTAATGTTAAGCATTGTCTGTTATTAACAAGATGACATCACCTCTCTGCTTTGCTTGTCAACTCAGTAACCTTCATCTTCCTAACCTCTTGGAATGAAAATCACCTTGGACATTTCTACCTCATTAGCTGTTACATAAAGTAAGTCCAATATCTCTATCTAAATTTGGCTCTATAAAGGGGCCACTGCACCAATGATAAATTTTATTAGAAACAAGAATTCAGGGATGCCTCATATGCCAATAGGAAAGATATAATACAAAGTACTCATACAGTTAGCCAACTTAAACACTTTAGTTTCAGACATTTTCTAAGCCCATATTTTCTTTATCTTCCTTCATTCTAAAAATTAAATAGCAGGTGGCCTAAAAAGCTAGCTAGTTTTAGAAGCCCTTCAATAATACACTAGAGTATCCTGTACAATAGCAATCTTCCTTAGTGAATCACAACATAAGATACCTCTGTAATTTTGACAGAAAAAAAATACATCCAGAAGGAGCAAGAAAGTAATTTTTCACCCCTGAAGCAATATTATCTCACTATCTTCCCACTAAAATTGCCTGTTTTAGGGGGAGGGAGGTCATGCCAAGATGGCAGAGTAGAAAGATGGATCTGCTCTAGCTCTTGCCCCATAGCCAATAAAATACCTGTAAAAAATGACTCTAAACAAATTTTAGAGCAACAGAAGTCACAAAATGATAGACTGAAAGAGATTTCCAGTCTAAGACAGCCTGGAAGGCTGAAAGGAAAGGTCCTATCATACAAGGCTCAGAGTGGAGCACAGCCCACCCTTGGCTGTGTGACATGGAATGGATAGGCTTCAGGGTTACAGCTGCAGTTCCTAGATTTCTCAACATACAAACACCAAAGACAGTTCCAAAAGTCAATAAGAAAGCTCTTTCCACCTGGGTGAGAGAGGTGTGCAGTCTGGCCCCAGCACTGGCCAGCAGCAGCCACTGTGGCAGCAGCAAGTCCTCAGCCTAAAGACTCTAAAGGGTCTCAGTCCTAAGTGGCAGCCTTGGGGTGAGGAGGAGCACTGGCATGGTAGAGCTGGTGGAGGCTGTGGAAAGGGAATCCTACTCACATATCCAAGGCAGAAAAGAGTGCCTGTGGTTGCTCCCACACCACAGCACAGTTTACTCCTCTCCCTTGACTGTGCCACCTTGGAGGAACTGAGAACTTAGAGATTCTCTAGAGTATACCCTCCATTTGACAAAGGACTCAAAACTCAAGTAACTGGCTGGGAAAATGCTCCAAAAAAGGGAAAAAAACCAAAACTATAGAAGGCTACTTTCTTGGTGAAAAGGTATTTTCTTCCATCCTTTTGGATGAGGAAGAGCAAAGTATACCATCAGAGGAAGACATAAAAGTCAAGGCTGCTACATCCAAAATCTCCAAAAAATATATGCGATGGTCTCAGGCCATGGAAGAACTCAAAAAGGAATTTTGAAAAGCAAGTGAGAGAGGCGGAGGAAAAATTGAGAAGCGAAATGGGAGCAATGCAAGAAAATCATGAAAAGCAAGTCAACAGCTTGCTAAAGGAGACCCAAACAAATGTTGAACAAAATAATACCTTTAAAAATAGACTAACCCAAATGGTAAAATAGATCCAAAAAGCCAATGAGGAGAAGACTGCTTTAAAAAGCAGAACTGACCAAATGGAAAAAGATGTACCTCTTTAAAAATTAGAATGGAAGAGATGGAAAGTAATGACTTTATGAGAAATCAAGAAATAATCAAACAAAACCAAAAGAATGAAAAAATAGAAGACTGTGAAATATCTCACAGGAAAAACAACTGACCTGGAAAATAGATCCAGCAGAAATAATTTAAAAATTACTGTTCTACCTGAAAACCATGATCAAAAAAAGAGCCTAGACATCATCTTCCAAGAAATAACCAAGGAAAACTGCCCTGATATTCTAGAACCAAAGGGTAAAACAGAATGGAAAGAATTCACTGATCACCTCCTGAAAGAGATCCCCAAAGGAAAACTCCTAGGAATATTGTAGCCAAATTTCAAAGTTCCCAGGTCAAGGAGAAAATATTACAAGCAGTCAGAAAGAAACAATTCAAGTATTGTGGAAATACAATCTAGATAACATAGGATTTAACAGCTTCTTAACTAAGGGATTGAAGGGCTTGGAATATGATATTCCAGAGGTCAAAGGAGACAGGATTAAAACCAAGAATCACCTCCCCAGCAAAACTGAGTACAATACTTCAGGGGTAATAATGGAAGTGCAATTAAATAGAGGACCTCCAAGCATTCTTGTTGAAAAGACCAGAGCTGAACAGAAAATCTGATTTTCAAATACAAGAATCAATAGAAACATGAAGAGGTAAACAGGAAAGAGGAGCCTTAAGGAACTCATTAAAGTTGAACTGTTTGCATTCCTTCATGGAAAGATGTTATTAGTAACTTATGAGATCTTTTTCAGTATTAGGGTAGAGGGAAAAATATATGGGTATGTATGTATGTATATGTTATATATGTATAGGTATGTACATGTCTGTGTGTGCATGTATATGCGTGTGTATATGTGTATGTATATATAAATACATACATATATAGAAAGCACAGGGTGAGCTGAATATGAAGGGAAAATACCTAAAAAAACAAAATAAAATTTATTGTTGAATGGAATGTACTAGGTGTAAGTGAAAGGGAGAGGTAGAATATAGCAAATCATCTCATACACAAGAGAGAAGAAAGAGCTTCTACAATGGAGGGGAAAAGGGGGGAGATGAAAGGAAATAATTGAGCCTTACTCTCATGGGATTTGGCTTAAGGAAGGAATAAGGCACTCATTTGGATATGGAAATCTATTTTACCTTGCAGGAAGGCAAAGGGGAAGGGGTTTAGGAGAGGGAAGATAACAGAAAGAACAGCAAACTGGGGAAAGGGATAATCAGAAGCAAACACTATTGTGGAGGACAGGTCAAGGGAGAGAATGGAATAAATGAAGGGCAGAATAGGATAGAGGGAAATATAGTTAGTCTTTTACAACATAAATATTAAGGAAGTACTCTGCATTGTTACACAAGTATGACCTATACTGAAGTGCCTGTTTTCTCAATGAGGGTGGGTGGGGAAGAAGGGAGAGAATATGGAAGTCAAAGCTTTAAGAATGAATGTTAAAAACTGTTTTAATATACAACTGTAAATTAAGTTATACAGGCAATGGAGTATAGAAATCTATTTTACCCTACAGGAAAATAGAGGGGAAGGGGAAAGGGGAATAGAAGAAGGATGGGTAACAGAAGAGAGGACAAACTGGAGAAAGGGGTGGATGGGGTACATGCTGTACTGTGGTGGGAAGTGGGGAGAGATGGGGAGAAAATTTTGAATTCAAATTCTTGTGGAAGTGAATATTAAGAACTGAAAAATTAATATATATTTTAAAAAAATAAAACTGCCCATCCATCAAAATTTGAGGGAATCATCTTCTTTCCAGTTATCTACATTTGCAATCTCATGGACATCCCTCACTCTTTCCCTCTCATGTCCCATACCGAATTGGATGCCTATCTTGTCAATCATACCTCTCTACAACATCCTTCTCTCAATTCATATGGCCACTATCCTACCATATACAAGCCCTTATCTTTCACAATAGGAGACTATTGAAATAGTCTCCTAACTGGTCTGCCTATTTCAAGCTTTGCCATTCCCCAATCCATGTTCCATATAGTTGCTAAATCAAAATTCCTAAAACAAGAGTCTGACCATGTCACTCCTTTCGCAAAAATTTTTGATGGCTACATGTCCCCAAAATAAAATATAAACTCCTCAGCCTAGAATTTTAAAAACCTCCATAATCTGGCTCCAGCCTGACTTTTTAGCCTTCTTTCATATTACTTCCCTTCACATATGCCATGTTGCAGCCAATATGAACTACTAGCTTACTCCCACAACTCAGTGTTCTATTTCCTAGTTCCATACTGTCATGCAATTTGTCCCACATACCTAAAATGCACCCTCTACTCATCTGTAACACTTTACATCCTTTTTTCAAGGCTGATCTCAGGTGTTACTTCTTCCACAAAGGTTTTGCTGATCCTGCTAGCTGATTTGTCCTCAAACTAATTTGTATTTACTTACCTATTTACATGTTGTCATATTGTTCCCTTCCCTTTCCACCTCCCCAACAGATAGCATACTGTCTTGTATATAGCAGATGCTATTGAATGTTTCCTGAATTATTGTTTAATTACATTAGGAATGTGAATGTTTCACATGCTAAAAACAAATTGGAAAAGATATTGTATTCATAGAATAAAATGCTTCATTAAAACCTACTCTTTATATCTTCTGAAAGAAGGGAAACATAAGTGACTAAAAATGTCTGTAATTTAATTCCCAAAGGGGAACAGGTTCCGATCTTGTGGCCTGGGGACCTATAACAGAGGGGGGAAAATAAGTAATGTTAAATAAATTTCTTCATGAAACATGACACTGCAGTTCATTTAAGTGCACCAAGACCCACAAGTCTTCCATGATTAAACAAAGTTCAAAGTTTGATTTCTCAAGTACATATCTTATTTTGTAGTACATTTAGAAGGTGAATCAGGATTTGTCTGATTACAGAGACTAGGATCATATGTTTTACCTTTTGAGACTGGATATGGCCTAATATGATATTATATAATCATGGCTTATCTTACAATATCTTACTTTTTAATTTAAGAATATGTATAAATTTTGTATATATATAGAAAATATTCTCCAGATGTATGACTGGAAAAGGAGGTAGATTGGCAATGTAGCAATGGAGAGCATGTAGACAAGCCAGGTACAATAATACTCTACCCACAGAATGGTAAAAGACCCAAGGGGGAAGGCCCATAGCACACCAGGTGGATCCCCAACAGAAGTTCAATCACAGGACATGTGGGAAAAAACATCACAGTATGAGAAGGTATGGATGAATGACTATTTGCACATTTAGAAAAATACCCATACCAATTTGATCAATCCAATTCAATAAACATTTATTAAGCACCTATTATGTGACAGGCACTGAGCTAAGCTCTGGATCACAATGCAGTCAAGTACTAAAGTATATATAAACTTTGTGGCCAAAATAACATTACCAAAAATTAATTATTTGCTAGATAAAAAAAAAATAATCAAGGCGAAGACAGACGTTGGGAATAAATTATTGCTGCTATAGCATTTAGTTGTTAACATTTACCAGTCATTTTTGCTACTATATGATTCTGCCATGAACATTATCTGTTAATTGAACACATCAGACCACTAGAATCTAAATGCATATCATAATAAATGTTTTCCAAATCTTATAGAAAACATTAAGTGTCTTCATTGGTTTTACTGCTCTCCAGCTGTCTAATTGCTAGAGCAAACTATTCAAGAGTAATGAGTTATATGAAAACTACAAAATAATTGGTATGTCAAGTACTGTGATACTCTTTATATAGTGATTAAGTTAGGTTAAATATTAAAATAACAGCACATAAAATCCTGAAATAATTAATTCATTTAATCAAATTATTAAAAGAAATAAATATAGACAAACACGAGTTTTCTATAAGTATCAAAGCATAGGCATGTTGAACAGAGGAATGCTAACTTTTATTTCATGTTATTCAGGAAGAAAATTACTTTTAAAAGCTGTGGAAAAATTCTGAAAATAAAATTCAGGAATACAAAGAATACAGAAACTACTCACAATCTCCTCTTATTCCAGATCAGTGCTATTTCTCACTGATAATGAGAGGCTGACCAGAGCCTCCAACTTCAACAAGGCCAGGCCCAAATATAAGCCAAAACCAATGACATGTGGGGGGCTGATGATGATGTACTCTCTAAAAACCAAAAAGAGGGGCTGTGGGGAGCACTTACTAGAGAAGGGAGAAGAACAAGAAAAAAGAAAGAAGAGAAATAATGAAGAGAAGAATTTTGGGGGGTTTTGTCTGTTTTTAATTAAGGAAAGGGAAAAAAACTGACAAAAGAATTAGATCAGGAAAAGAGGGTAAGAAACAAGAGAACAGGCATAGTAAAGAGTAATGGTCCTATTAAACCATCAATTTAAAGTCAGGCACCCCACAAGATATTTGGCATTGTACCAACATATGAAATATTATTTTCCTTATTATTTTGTATCATAATTAAGTATTAGAAGATTTACCTGCTATATAAAGAACTTTCAGAAAGGGCTTCCATTAGTGGTCCAATAATAAACTGAAAAAAAATACATAGGGTTTATATTAACTTGTATTTCTAATTTTGAAATCCAGTAAATAACTAGGCTTGCTTTGATTTGTTTTCATCCTACACAGGGAGAAGGAAGGATGGCCATAAACAAAACAGACCTCTCTCACACTAAAGTTTGATTCCAGGGATAACAGAAGTCAAAACACAATGACGTGCTTTTTAAGCAGGTAATTCTGCCAGAATGATAAAGCCAGTAGAGCTATTTGCCCACCTGATGTAAAAGTTTGGAATACTGAGAAGAGGGTTCATGTGCTGGTTCAAGGAGCAGGAAAGGAACCTGAAGTAGTAACATGCTGGAATAAAGGCAGGGACAGAAAGAGAAAATAAGGTGCTCAAGAGGAGAGTCAAGCCCCTTACCTGGAAGTTAAAGGAAAAAAATGTTAAATTACATCTCTGGAATTCTGCCAGACATTGGTTACGGTGGTAAATTCACAAACAGGATCATGGGCCTTAATGAGGTTAGTTATGTGGCATTTCTAAAAATAACATTTTAGCTATTCAGATAATAAGTGAGAGGGCAGAGCACATTTTTGTTAAAGCAGAAAATTAGTATTTTCCATAAGCAGTAAACTATTCTGACAAAGTTTACAAATGTATCTTTAACACTTATAGATTTGGTTTTGTGTCAACATTCCTATAAGCATAACTTGTTACGTGTAATTACAGAAAAACATAATTGTAAATGAGGATGACAGTGGCACAAAACACTTAAAATGACTGCATTTAATGAAAAAGCATAGCCATGATATAGTTGTTTTGAATCATATGCATAAATTCACAAATAGGCCTTGTTCTAAGTCATAATTTGCATTAACACTGATATATATTTATGTGGTCTGTATTACTAATACAATGAAACGTTTTTATAATGGTAGACAAGACCAATACCTACTTTATAAGCTAATCTTGCCATCAAGATTTTACTTTTCCTATACGTAGCAGCTATGTTTAGAGGGTTACTTTGTTTCCCCTAAAGCTATGAAACAAGTCATGTAATAATGATGTTTTATTAATTCCTTAGGGATAAAAAAGTACAACAGGTGTCTTTTGGTCTTCTGGCAGTGGGGACAGGGAATACTACCATTACCTCAGAAAATCCTGGTGCACCTGGAAGACCCTTTGTTTCACAGAGCTCCAAAAAGTGCATAATGCCTTCTTTGGTCAGGGTTTTGTTTTCACTCTCAAACATTCTTTTATAAATACACATATGCCAGGAAGGATGGAGGAGCCAACATTCTGTCAAAACAAAAGCCCAATTTTGCCTTTGCTGTGAGTTATCAAATATTAACCTAAAACATACATAAATTTTAACCTTATTACACTGATCACTAAAAGGCAGAATTCAGTGGAAAGTGGGTCAGTATCGAATACCATTTGAAAAAGTATTGAAGACCGCTCCTAAATTTCATTATCAACTAGAGTCAGCCAGTCTTACATTGCAGAGGTAACTATGTAATATTTGGGAACTGCCAACCAAAGAAATTCCTTCCTTTGGAGAGGTACAAATTTAGAATTAGTGATAAAAATTTTCAATATTCAGCAACTCATATTAATAGAATGTTTTATATTTTACAAAGTACATTCTACACAACTCTGTGAAATAGCTGTATTAAAATCATTACCTCCATTTTACAGATTACAGAGGAAATTGGAAAGAAAACTGGTCCTAGTTATCTTCTATTTAGAAATGAACATTTTTACCCTTTCTTTTATAAAACTGATTTTTCAACATCAATTTATACCATATTATAAATAAATTAGTTCATTATCTACAATCAACACGAAGAAGCTTTTAAAATTCTTTGGCAGCAGTAATTTTTAAAAATCATTCATTGCAAGGCCTCATTTCTAGAATATATAGAGAACTGACGCAAATGCACAACTATACAAGTCATTCCCCAGTTGACAAATGGTCAAAGGACATGAACAGGCAATTTTCAGAGGAAGAAATTAAAGCTATCTATAATCATATGAAAAAATGCTCTAAATCACTTTTGATTAGAGAGATGCAAATCAAAACAACTCTGAGGTACCACATCACACCTATAAGACTGGCAAACGTGACAGAACAGGAAAATGATAAATATTGGAGAGGATGTGGGAGAGTTGGAACACTAATTCATTGTTGGTGGAATTGTGAACTTATCCAACCATTCTGGGGAGAGGTTTGGAACTATGCCCAAAGGGCTACAAAAATGTGCATATCCTCTGACCCAGCAATATTGCTTCTAGGACTGTACTCCAAGAGATCATAAAAATGGGAAAAGGTCCCACTTTACAAAAATATTTATAGCAACTCTTTAGTTGCCAAAAACTGGAAATCAAGGGGATGCCCATCAATTGGGGAATGGCTGAATAAATTATGGTATATGAATGTAATGGAGTTCTATTGCACCATAAAAAATGATGATCAAGAAGACTTCAGAGAGGCCTGGAAGGACTTATACGATGTGATGCTGAGCAAAAGGAGCAGAACCAGGAGAACTTTGTGCACAGCAACGACCTCAGCGTGCGAGAGATTTTTCTGGTAGACTTGGAACTTCATAATAATGCAAGAACATAAAAAAAAAAAATTCCCAATGGTTTTCTAAGGCAAAACGCCTTCCATATTCAGAGAAAGAACTATGGAATTCATTCACAGAATGTAGCAGATCATGTTTTTGTGTGTGTGTGTGTGTGTGTGTGTGTGTGTGTGTGTGTGTATTATGTTTTGATTTGTTATATGATTTCTTCCATTTATTTTAGTTTGTCTACTTAGCATGACTATAGTGAAAACGTATTCAATAGGAAAGTATATGCAGATCCTATATAGAATTGTATGCCATCTTGGGGAGGGAGGGGGTTGGGGGGGTAGATGGGGGGGTAGTAGAAATTTAAGTTTTATGGTAGTGATTGTAGAACATTAAAAAAACAAATAAATAAAATTTTTTAAAAAATCATTCATTGCCATTTCCAAGAGCTGTGGGCAAAACATAATAATAAGTGTATCATTTTAATACTAGATAGCTAAGTGAAGTCATACCAGGATTCAATTAAATTCTAGCCCCAGGTGGGATCATAGATTCTTATGGTCTGTGAAAATCCCAGTGCATCAGAAGATTACTGCAATAAGCTGAATAAGGCTCAATTCCTAAAGGGTCAACCTATTAAAATTGTAATTATCTGAGACAGGTACTAAAACCCATCTAACCCAAGTTAATTCTCATATGTAAACACTATAATATAGTACTTAATCATTCACATGAATACAAAATACTGTTAACCTATGTTTGCTTATTACGTTGATGTGAACTTCAATTTCATAAAACAGTCTTATAAGACATCAGTAAGAATTACCTAAATAGTTTCTACGCATCCTGCATGAAAAGAATGCATAACACTGGTAGTGGTTAAGGCCTAAGACCTCTGGGATTTACCTCGGAATTCTCTATTCCTGACTAAGAAATCCCAGGTATGTGGCAATTAGGAGTAATCATCTATCTCTTGTTACTGTCAATGTAATAGAACCAGGGATCCTGATTCATTTATTTGTAGTCCCCCACCAACCTTAGTATGCTAATACACCTTTTACATATCTACTCAAGTAAAATGTCTCTAAAGGTCCTAAAAAGTATCACATAATCACTGAGGCAAAACCAGATGTTTTAAAGTGGAAGGCTGTAACCAAAATAACGTTCCCACAAAAAGATACCATTTTTTAAAAGTTTAGGAATAAATCATTTTCTTGAAAGGGCAGCCATTACCTTTTTTCTCTGACACTGCATAGTCAAATAAACTGCTTAGCTTTGGTAAAACAGGTTTTATAACATGTATCTGAAACATAAAGACAAAAGGTTTTGTAACTGATGAAAAACACTTCCAAAAACTGATTTAGATCTACTGTCACTACAACAACCATATCGTGTCTTGGCATCACAACGGAAAACTGTTAATAATTTAAAGGTTATAAACACATAGTTTCTTTTACACAGCATACTGGTTCAATCAAAGAACTAGAATTATGAAGAACAAAGGTGACATGTGCCTTAAAATACATGCAAAATACAGACTTTAAATCCATTTTATGATTTTTAATGTCCTTTAACATTTCTAGTTTGATTGTTGATCCCCAATGGGTTGGGTTGTTGTCCTTCGTCTTTGAAGAGGACCAAAATGACATCACCAATGTAAAGTGAAATTTCAGTGTGTCTACTGTGGCTGATCAAACCAATAGGAGCTCGGAATGCTCTACCATAGGTTGGGCACAGATAGTCCATGTGAATATTTGGGGTGGATATCCCAAATTTGCACATCCTGCATTTACTTTGTGCTGTCTCAATTCTGCTTTGCTCATAGAGCACAGCACCTTTTCTTATGTGGGCACGCCATGCTGAGCAATCCTATGCCAGTGTCTCCCATGCTGCATAGTCAAATCCAAAGTTCTTGAGAGAGACCTTGAGAATGTCCTTGCATCACTTCTTCCGACCACCATGTGACTGCCTGCCCCATGCAAGGTCTCCATAAAATACCCTTTTTGGCAAGTATACATTTTGCATTCGAACAACATGGCCAGCCCATCGGCTGAAGTTTGAATACTTGGTGGTTCAGTTTGAGCAAGGACTTCAGTGTCTAGTACCTTATCCTGCCAGGTGATCCTCAGAATCTTCCTAAGACAGTTCAAGTGGAAGTGATTCAGTTTCCTGGCATGGCGCTGGTAGACTGTCCATGTTTCACAAGCATATAACAATGAGGTCAGCACAACAGCTCTGTAGACCTTCAGTTTGGTAGCCAGTCTAATACCTCTTCTCTCCCAAATCTTTCTTCAGAGCCTCCCAAACACTGAGCTAGTTCTGGCAATATGTGTGTCAACCTCATTGTCAATGGAAACATCCCTGGAAAGTACACTACCAAACTTCTCCATTTGTTGTAACCAATGGTTCCATATATGGATGGTGTGATGGTAGCTGATGGAGCACCTGTGTTTTTTGGGTGTTAATTATTAGGCCAAAATTAGCACAGGCAGCAGAGAATTGATCCATACTTGGTTGCATCTCAGCTTCAGAGGCTTCACTGAGTGCATAATCATCTGCAAACAGAAAATCATGCCCCAACACTCCCTCCACTTTGGTCTTGGCTCGTAACTTTTCCAAACTTAAGAACTTACCATCAGTACAGTAGTTGGCCTTGATGCCATGTTCATTCTCGTTCAAAGTATTTATCCAACATGGCTGAAAACATCATGCTAAAAAGCATGAGAGAAAGCACACAGCCCTGTTTCACTCTATTGGTGACTGGGAAGGTACTAAAGCTTTGTCCATTATCCAGAACCTTTGGTGTGATGATTGTTGAGCTCTTTTCAGAGCTCTTTCCACCTTTGGTATCCACCTGTTCTGCCTAACTTTCACCTATGGCTCCAAGAAGCTGCAGCATGTGCAGCGGCCACACCCTGGTAAACCATTTTGGCAGACAGGTCAAACCAGGCTGAGGGTAACCAAGGGTTCTCAAACCCATTGATGAGTTAGGTGAGTTAGTTAGGTGTCTACCCCAAGCATGTGAAGACTTCATCTGGTGGAATGGGTGGATGAGAACAATATGTTCCAACAGCCATGAAAGCAGATGAAGCAGGCAGTGTGAGACCCAACAGCATTGTGAGGTAGGCAGGCATTATAGACACCAGTTTAGAGCTGGAAGGGCCCTCAGAATCAGTCGTCTAGTCTAAGCTCCTCATTTCATAGATGAGCAAACAGGCCCAGAAAGATGAAATGATAAATTCCAGCTCATATCGGTAGCAAGTGGCAGAGCTGGTATGACACCCATTTTAAAAGGTGAGAAAACTGAGGCCCAGATTCCTGAGTTTTCCCAGCATCACTCAGAGCAGCAAAATCACAACTGCCTTGTCTCCTGACTTTTGGTACAGTCCCCTTTCTCTGTAATTTTCAGTGTCTTCATGACACCTCTGCCTCATAAATATGGGAGAATTAAACTCCCTGAATCACTGTTTCGCTCTGCTGGAAATTTCTAAATAAAAGACTAGTTCATTTTACATTTTTTTTTTTTTTTACATTTTACATTTACATTTACATTCAAGGAAACTGAGCCTCAGAAGTTAAAGTCACATACCCAAGAGATCATGGGTAGTAAGTTGGAAAACTAGAAGAGGAACTCAGGTTTAAGTCCAGCGTTCTTTCCACAGCATTTCCTAATCCTGTTTAAATATATTTGCGGGTGTGTGTGCACACAGACTAAAGGCATTTCAAAGTCAACTATAAACTACTTTAACTTACACTGTTTTAAATAGTCCATAGAACTGATGCTTTCATCAGCACTTTTATTACCTAAATGCATGTAACATAATACATCAACAGACATACTGTGTTTCTTAAGAAATTTCAGTATTAAAAGATCTAGAATAACAAAAAAGATAAATTATTCACTTAAGAAATTAAGTTATGGTTGGTTTCTTTGAAATAAGTACTCCCCTGGTATGTTCAATTATTTGTTTATAGACCACTCATTTGGAGAGGCCAGAAATCTAACAAATAAATTTTGAGGAGCCACTAGAAACTGATGTTCAATTGCAGAAAAAAAGGAAAAAAAGCTGCACATTTCCATAATTATAATGTTAAGTGAAAGGAAGACAATTTCATCTATAAAAATATGATTCAGATACGACTTTTTAGGGACACATTTCTACCAAAAAGTGAGACATGCCTACCTGTACTTTATCCTGCTAAACCAAAGCAAAAGAATGACTTTTACATATTCTATCTTGAATGTTGAAAATCTAAGGAATTCATTTCACTGTATCATGGAATTTGTCCTGAAAAGGCAATGGTGATAAAATCATTAAATCACTCACCTGATTTCCTTCTAGAGTTTCCATTATTAAAATATAGTTTTCCCAGAACTTCAAGAGTTGTTCATTTTTCTTATCCGACCACCAAAACAGATTTGGTTCTAATGTAACAAAAAAAACACAGTTATTTTCATTCTATTACTAACTTCAAAATATTCAGTACGTCATTAGTGTTATGAAAATAATTCCTTCTAGTGTGTAAAAATCTAATGCAAACCCAAGTGCAAAAGTTCAGTAACAGAGGAGGCCTGTTCTAAAAAGAAATTAAGAAGCAATTTAAAATAATTAATACATTAAAGACCTACAGCACTACAACTGTTTTTTCAACAGCTTAGGATCACTTTCATAAGATGATTAACGATCTTGTCATTGTTAAGTATGTGAACAGTTGATAAAAATATTATGGGTCAGTAAAAAAATTTTTTGTAATGAAGCTTTTTTAATCCTACCAGCAAATGATAACTGATTTAATACATTTACAACTGCAGCAAAGGTTCCTGCCAAATATCCAATATTTATTTTTGAAAAACCCTGGACAATTTACAGTATGTTTATGACCCTGCAATTCTTTCCTGACTACCTAGATACAATAAAATGTGGGAACTTTTTGCCCTTTGAAAAGAATGCTTCTCCTACTACTTGCATTTACTCCTTTCAAAAAATGCCACCTATAAAGCAGAAATCTGACTCAAGGGGAATTGAACAAATACAACTGATTGTAAACACAACCTAAAGTAAATTTTAATAGACCTCTAAAAAAAGGACTGAGTCAAGTGTTCTTGCCATAAGTGGAACACTGAAGTCTACAATAATGGGAATAAAAATTAGAGGACTTAATATTAAATCTGTTCTTTTGATAGCAACTGCATTAAAAGATAGAAGTCTAAGTAAAGATCTGAAAATAAGTCATTCTCATCTCATTTTCCTTCTCTTTTATTAAACTGTTTCCTTTGCTATAACTAAGAAGTGGTATTATCTAGCAGCCTCTTATTACATCCTCTAAATCTATGGGAAATATGGCTCCCAAGTGAATCAGCAGAGATGACTCCAGAGGACTTTGCCAAAATTGGCACTATCATGGAATGAAGTTAAGGATGATACCTCTGTATCAAAGGAAATTAAAAAAGGTGTTAAGTCCTTTAATATGATGGAGGTCTCAAAAAAGACCAAAAGAAAACAATAGGCCAATCCGATTTTATATCTTAAATTTAGTTTCATTGGTTACAATATTCTATTTTGTTACATTCTGCAGATTTTTAATATACAATCCCAGAACAGAATCCTACGAATGCTGTTTTCATCAAATTTGCAAACACACTGGTATTGCCAAAAGTAAAGTCATCAATCTGTGAGGTCACGTTCAGAAGGGGAAAATAGGCCTAAATGTTCAGATCTTTCAAAAGAGGGTAAGCAAGGGCTGACAAAATCTGTCAATGGTGACCCGCTTAACCTAAAGGATGACCTGACACAAACTAGCCATTTCAGCTGGAAATATACCATGAAACTGACATGCACCATTACATTAACGCATCTTTTAAGTCTATAAAGTGGCAGAGTGGTCTCCCGTTTCTGATATATAAATTGTGTGATCCTGGGCAAGTCACTTCTCAGGGCTCCTTTCTCAACATCTGTTTAAGATCCTTAGGTGCTGATCCTCTCGGGGAGAGGAAAATCGTGTAGGAATCCAGAAAGACAAGGGGTGGGGGAGTGGCTAAGTCGGAGGAGTCACCCTCCCCCGCCCCCCAGTCTGAGGTCGGGGTCCCTGCGGTGAGCCATGTACCGTTTGCATCTCGGGCCCCGCAGCTGCACTCGGCCCCCTGCCCCGCGGAAGCCTCCACCGCCCTCTGCAGCAGATAGCGGGCTCTCTTGCGGGTCAGCCCGTCCGTGTGCACGAGGCCGGCCTGCACCGCCCTCCAGAAGCGAGGGCTGCGCCACGCTTCGGGCACCTCCTCCTCAGGGGCGCCCCAAGCTCCGCCCAGGCCCTGGGTGGGCAGCAGCCTCTCCGCCAGGGCGCTCAGCACCAGCAGCAGCCTCGCGACGCGCGGCTCGTGGGGCGCCGGGCCCCACCTCCCTGGCTCCGGCTCCTCCTTCTCCGCCTCCTGCGCTGGGGGCATAAGCCGGTCCCACAGCGCTCGGAGCACGACAGCGCTGCTCCGACCCAGGGCCGGCAGCAGCCGCCCGGCCACCAGCGCCGCCGCTCCCTCGTCGGCGCCGGGCTCCTCGTCCTCCTCGTCCCCCAGAGCCACGGCCAGGGCTGCCCGGGCTACACGTTCCAGCAGCGCTCGGTCCTCGCACGGCCGCAGGCAGGGGGCCACGGCCACCAGCACCTCCACGGCCTCCTCGAGGCCCAGCCCGCCGCGCTGCCCCGGAGCCGCCCGGGCCTCCTCCTCCTCCGGGCCCGCCGCGGGCCTCCGGCCCAGCAGCTCGAGGAGCGCCTCGTCCGCCAGCGCGGCCGCCAGCTGGGGGCCCCCGGCCAGGCGGGCGCACGAGCGCAGGGCCCCGCCCGCCGCCCTCAGCACGCGGTGCCGGCGGTCGCGGGACCCCGAGGGCTCCCCGTCCGGCGCCCCGTCCCGGCGGGCCCGCAGGCTCCGAAGCAGCGGCACGAGGTGCCCCGCCGCGACCTCGCGCACCGCCTCCTGCAGCAGCCGGGCCGCGGAAGCCGCGCCTGGGCCGCCGCCACCCTCCTGCCCTTCCTCGAGACGCTGGAGAAGGAACCGTAACGTCTCCACGCGCTCCGCCGGGATCGGGGGCTCCCAGACACAGAGCGCCCGAAGCAGGACGCGGGGGTCCTGGCTCTGAGAGAGCAGCGCTTCGGCTAAGACCCGCTCCATTGGCCGCGCGCGTGCCCGCTTCGCAGCCGCCGCGGCCGCTTCGCCTCCCCGGGCCCCCTCCGCTGCGCGTGCGTGCGTGCGCGCTCCCGGGGGTCCTGGCTCCGGGCACGCGCCTGGGACCCGACCGGGGAGGAGCCCGGCCCGGGGCGCAAGTCGCGCCCTTGGCGGGCCGTGTCACGTGGGCCTTTCTTCCAACCAAAAATCCGAATCTGAATTCAGGATTCCTACCAAAAAAATTGACTTTGAATCAGAATCTGAAGATATTAGATCCTCAAGAAAGCACATGGGCAACAGGATGTGAGCTCTGGTCTCACGGTTACATTTAATAACTTTTAGCCCTCAGTTTCCTTTTCTATAGAAAGACTTTTACTACTTAACTGTAAACTTCATAATACCGTGGAAATGGGAGGTATTGTTTACAGATGAGGAAACTGGCAAAGAGAGGAGAGGAAGGGAATGAGCACTGATTATGTGCCTGCTGTATGCAGAGGGCTCTACAAACACCTCTAATCATCACTATAACCCTGGGAAGTGGAGGCTTTAAAATTGGGGAAACTGAGGCCCAGGGCAAGTAACTTAAAGCTAGTAAGTGCCTGAGGCTAGATTTGAACTTAGGTCTTCCTGAATCCGGGCCCAGTATTCTATCCGCTACACCGTAAAAACTGGCATTTATGCTACATTTGCGCTACTTTACAAATACTTGATTCTCACAACAATCTTGACAATATTGATGTGGTTATTGTTCATATTCAACTCTTCATGACCCCATTGGAGATTTTCTTGAAGGGATTTGCCATGTCCTTTTCCAACTTATTTTACAGATGAGGAAACTGAGGCAGACAGGGTTAAGTGACTTGCCCAGGGTCACACAGCTGATAAGTGTCTGAAACTAGATTTGAACTTAGGTCTTCCTGACTCCAGAATGAGTCCAGTGATCTATCCACTACACCACCTAGCTGCCAATAGTAACAAATACCTAGCATTTATATAGTGCCAGGGCTTTACAAATATTATCTTACTGGATTTTCACAACAGTCCTGAGGTAGAGGCTATTCATTACTCAAGATCACAACAGACAGTAAATGTCCAAGTCTAGATTTAAATTCAGGTCTTCCGGACATCCACCTAGTGCTGTAGTCACTATGCCATCTAGCTGACTCACTTAGAAGGTTTGGGAGACAGGATCCAAGTTCAAGTCCCTTCTTTGAAGACCCAACTCTATATCTGTGCTTCCATGATCTCGTGATTGATCAAGGTCACACAAATTAGTGGAAGGAATCAATCCCCAGGTTTCCTGATTCTCACTTCAGTGTTGGTTCTATATAAATTGCCACACTATTAAAAATCTAAAAATATTAAAATACGTGCAACCACGTGTTCAGATATCATTTGTATGAGACTCTATTACTTAGTGGAAATTTATTATGCCCTACTTGTATCAGGAGCAGAATTGGATAGCTATCAACAAATAGAGATATGTCTATATAACTATGTGGGCTTTGTCACCTTGCCCCAGTGAGTACCATTGCACCCTCCCTCCCAGCTCATTTTTGTATGTGTATGTCCCCCATTAGAATGTGAATTTTTCAAGGATAGGTGTTTTCCTTTTATGCTGATACTACCATAAGATTATGTTTCAAAAATACAAATTTGTTCCAACACAGTTGCTATATTAGAGAATATTTTGAAAATAACTTGAATTTCGAGTTTGCTTCTGCACAATTTCTTATGAGAGAAACATTGAGAAAACAGAAAACTGTACTACTTCCTCATAATTTATGTAGCTAGATGACTCAGTGGATAAAGTGCTGGATGCTGAGTCAGGAAGACCTGAGATCAAATTGGACCCCAGATACTTGCTAGTGCTGTAACTCTAGGCAAGTCCCTTAACCTCTGTTTGACTCAGTCTCCTTATTGGTAAAATGGTGAAAATAATAGTGTTTACCTCACAGAGGTTGTTATAAGGATCAAATGAGATAGTTGTAAAATGCTTACTTTTAAATGCTGTACAAATGTTATTATTATGTCACAAGTTACAACCCTTCCACCAGCACATTTCAGGCCTTTGTCAAGGTAAAGTGCCATGTTTATTGTGTCATCTGGTACAGTGGGGGCACTCTCGCCTTCTTCCTTCCAGTGCCTCCCGAGACCCCTAGTCTGTGCCTGCTCAGTTGGCTCATATGGCTCTGAGACACAAGCCTGGCAGCATCCAGAGTAGCATCTATTTTTTTTATTAAATTTCTAATTTCTGTTTAATGTGTCAGGCCTGCAGACAGGAAAGTCCTGAGTTCAAGTCCGGCATCAACTGTGTGATCCTGAGCAAGTCACTTAACCTCTGTCTGCCTCAGTTTCCTCATATGGAAATGATAATAGCACCTACCTCCCAGGATTGTTTTGAGGATCAAATGAGGTAATTATAAAGTACTTAACACAGTGCTTGGCACATCGTTGGCACTATATAAATATTGGGATTATCTTCCCCATAATTCTAGTTTTTATTGCACAATTTTTCATATCTAGGGGACCCATATGTCTTGTTAATAGCAGAACTGCCTTGTTTTTATTCTCCATGCTTAGCACAGGGCCTGGCACCTAATAAATACTTTGTCCATCTAAAATATGTAAAACGTGAATTCTTTTTTCAGTTCCACTTTATATATGGAAAGTAGGGTTGTTGTTTTGGGGCCATTAAGTTCAGAATGAATGAAACAAAAACAAATAAATGTGTTAAAGACTTTTAACAGCACATTAGCTGTATAGTAAATGCAGAAACAATATGTCCAGTCAGCTAGTTCAGAAGACATTCCGCCCCTACTTCTAGTTCCATTTTTCAGACCAAAATCTGGAATTTCTAAACAATGGGTTTGGCTTCACCCTTTTCTCTAGCAATCTGAGCCAGGTGACAAGATCCTATGTTGTTAGGTCCCTGTGGTCTGGTAATTTCAGTATCATCCACCTCAAGGAGTAAGTCTAGACATTCTTGGAAACCCCTAGTTGAATACTAATAGTTACCAAATGAGGAAGTTAAACTATATTACCTTTAAGGTCCATTTCACTTCCAGATATTATAAACCTTTGACTTCTAAGCAAATATGTTTTCTTCAAGATACAGAGTTCCATAAAAAGTAACTACGGTATTAATGTAGGCTTAATTTGTATCCAATTCATCACTTAATGGACTTCTCTCATCCCTACAGCAGAATACTTTTCCGTTTTTTTTGTGCAGAATGCTGCTAGGTGTCAGGAGTAATAAAAAGCTTAGATAAGATAGTGCTGACCCTTATGGAGCTAATAGTCCTACTGGGCAATCTGAGTATGGTTATCCTCCTTCCTTAGGAGCAGGCTAAGGTCTGGACACCCTTGTGCTGGGCCCTGGATCTCCTCTGGTGACATGTGCTGTCTTTGGATCTGAGGCCCTTTGCAGAGACACATGTACCCTCTCCCTTTATGGTAGACCCCTTGATAAAATAACATAAACAACCAGAAACTTCTGGTTGGCTCCTTTGTATTCTCCTGACTCTAAGTTGGATGCTGGGTCAAAGAGAATTTGCTGTTTAACCAGCACAAGCAACTGTATGTCCAGGAGAACTCTTTTGAATCTCTCCCTTGGACGCTCCTTGTTGGGGTGGAGGTGGAAGAAATCCCCTACCTCTATCAGATATAGAGACTACGTAGTCACTTACATAGGGGAGCAAGAGTTAGGGAAGCCAAGAGTCACAGGTAGTGAAGAGAACTGTGCATTTCAGGTTGGCCAACACATCAGGACCTTGAGTGAACTACTTAGCAGATCCGAGTTGAAAATGAAACTTCTGTACGTACTTTTAATACTTGCATGCTTTAAGTGATTGTCAGTACATATTATTAGTCTTTGGTGTTTGAAGTGTTATTTTTGTGGCAGAGGAAATAAATAGTTCTCCTATAACCTGGTATATTTTGTACATTGAGTAGTTTTCTAGAAGAGACACTGTTAATCCATTTAGGGAGAGACCCTTCATTGAACCAAACTTGATCTTTGTTTAAGTGATTGTCTCCAGAATTGTGCTTTGGGGTTGCAGTATTTTGAGCCAGAAGGTTTCAGAGCAGACTGATTCTTTCTTTGGGGTTAGGCTCCCCTCAGTATGAATCTAGTCTGAATCCAGAATCAGGAGCACTCCCACTTTTGTGGACAAGGATGTCTCTGAGTGATGCACCCGTGGATTTTTACATGATATTTCCCAAAAACTAAAATGCAGAGAAGTGTTAAACAAAAGACTACTTGAGTCTCAAATGCCAAAAGGTAATTACTGACAAAATAATTAAGAAAGCATTTGTGGAAGATGATTTTTTGAGTTGAGTTTTAGAAGAGCAATAATTCAACAGGCAGATGTTGAGGAAAAAATATTCTAGGAAAAGTGTGAGCCAAGGCACAGAAACAGGAAAACACAGAGTAGGCTTTTAGGACAGAGAGTTGTTCTGTTTGGCTGAAGTGTAGAATATATATTGGGGAATAACATAATATTAGAAAGGCAGGGTACTTATCAGATTGTGGCAGACCTTAAATGAATTTGTACTTTATTCCATAAACTTTAGAGATGTAATAAAGAAGGAAATGATCAGATTGATGTAGAAGGAAGATCCAATCAGGAAACCCTGTAAGAGATAGATAGGAGGCTGATGTTCCAGACAGGAAAAACCATTCAGAAAAATATCACACACTCAAAAAGGGTTTTAAAACATTATATTAAACAAATGAGTTTCTATGATTAAATAATTCATCAACTAGCAATCAGTCTACTGACGCTGAACCTCATTATAATAGCCAGGACACTAATTTGATCTCTGTGTAGGAATTTACTCACTCATTTCCTGTGCCTGTGTCCCTGAGAGCAGCAAACTAGTCTGTAATTGGGATAACATCTGAAATCTTTCCAACTTAGTAGAACCCAGCAGAGTTTTTATTTTGCTAGCATAACCTTTTGAGAATTCAAGGGTCATGCCTGCTGGAGATTAAAGCATGAAATCTAATGGATACGCTTCAGGATAGAGCAATCATTTCTGAAGATCATTGAGCCATATATAACATTAATACAAGAAACTAAATCATTTAAAAGTGATTGGAAAAAAATCACTTTCTCTCTGAAGTATGAAGACCTAGAAGTTTAAATTTTTGCCATTTGGTTTCTCATTAAGTAAATTACAACTTGAGGAGAGCGCAGAGACAGAAAACAGTGAATCTTAATCCTTCTTTTAAAGCTATAGAAAAGTCAATTCATTCCCATACAGGCATACAAAATGGAATGTTGCACAATAAAAAACGATTAGAACAGAATTCAGTAACTCACTGCTCACTGCTAATACAACCAGCTGAAAGGCTAAGATTCATGCCTCAATGGGACATAAACAGTTTCTTTGCAAGGTTGCTAATTAACCGTTTCACATTTCACTTCTACTAAGTATAGTCAGAGAAAACACTAGGCAGGATATTCTTTCCAGTGGCCTCACTTTCTTATTGATAGTAATTCTTTCTTTGACACTTGTCCTCTCCTACCCATAATTACTAATATAACTGCTGCGGCTGCTTGAAATATGATGTTTTTTTAATTCTTTTTTTTTATTCTCATATAGTCTTTTTTTTTAATTCTCATATAGTCCTATAATTCTTAGTTTACCTCTCCTTTATGTGTTTTCTAGGACCAAATGGATTCACGAGTGAGTTCTATCAGACATCAAAGAACAATTAATTCCAATACTACAAAATTGTTTGTACTAATAAGATAAGAAGATACTCTTCTATACTTTCTGTGATATAAATATGGTCTTAATACCTCAACTAAGGAGGGACAAAGTAGAGAAGAAAACTGTAGAACAGTAGCCATAAGGAAAATTGGCACAAACATTTAAAATGAAACAATTTACTAAAAAGATTGTACATCATGTCCAGATTTGGTTTATACCAGGAATTCATGGTTGCTTCAACCTGAGGAAGACTATAAATGTAATAAACCATGTTAATTACATTAGTAATAAAAACATAATATGTCAATAGATGTTAAAAAGACTTTTGACAAGATCCAAAATCAAAAACACATTTTGATAAAAACTCTAGAAATCATAGTAATAAATGACCCTTTCGTTACTGTAAATAAATAATATCCCTCCAAATGCAAGAAAAAAACATATGTAATAGAGAACCGATGCCTTTCCAGGAAGACCAGGGGTAAAACAAGGATGTCCATTATCACCACTACTATTTAATACTAGATTAATTGAGAGGATAGGCATGGGCCAAGAAGAAAGAAAATTATCACTTTGTGGACACTATGATAGTGCATCTAGAGAATTCTAGAAAGTCAGCAAAAAACAATAACTTTAGCAGACTTGTAACCTATAAAATAAATCTACAGAAATCATCAGCATTCATAGGTATAACCAAGAAAACACAGAAGGAAGAAAGAGAAATTCATCAAAATAACTCCAGAAACTATAATATAGTTGAAAGCATATCTACTAAGATTCACTCATGAAATATATGAATCCAACTATAATACAATGCAGAAATATAGTAATTGGAGAAATATCAATTGCTTTTGTGCCAACAAAATGGCTATACTATATACATTTATTTACTAATTCAGTGTCCTACCAATAAAATCACCAAAGGAATATTTTATAGATTAAAAAAAAATAATAGTGAAATTCATACAGAGGAACAAAAGACTGGGAATCTCAAGTATAATAATAAAAGATAGTGGGAAGGAAAGGGTTTTATCAGATCAAGATCTCAAACTCTCCTACAAAGCAATAATCATTAAAAATTATTTAGTACTGATTTTAAAAGAGGTCAATCAGGGGAACAGATGAGGTACATAGTTTTCAAAAATAAACACAGTAGCATAGTCTTTGACGAACCCAGAGACCCCAGTTTCTCTGAGAAAGGCTAGTTGACAGACTGCTGGTAAGAAACAACTAGACAGCAATATGGAAGAAAACAGGTTTACATTAGCATTTGACACCATATACTAAAATACACTGCAAATGGATACATGATCCAGATATACAGTTCACATCATAAAACAAATTAGAACACTAAGGGAGAAATTGCCCTTCAGATCTTTGGATGGAGGAAAAATTTGTGACTAAAACAGGTGAGAAAAAGGCAGACTGATTTATTATAAAGTCTTTTAGGTCTTAGTTGACCAAAATTCTCTTGTTTAAACGTATCACTTTACAGATGAGGAAACAGGCCCAGAGAGGTTGTTCCTTGCCCAAAATCACTTAGATTTTAAGTAGCGCAACTACACATGAAGTGTTCGTTCTAACATAATATAATGATAAGCTTATTAGATTTTGAGTTAAAGGACCTGGATGCAAATTCCAATTCTGTTGCTTACTGCACGTATAGGAGGCAAATCACTTAATCTCAGTTTCGTCATCTGTAAAAAGAGAGGGTAGCACGTGATGACCTCTAAGATCCCTTTCAGCTATAAATCTGTGGTCCTGTTTTCCTATTACAACATGTTACTTCCTAAAAGGAAGTTTGAGTTTATCTAGTGCAATCCCCTCTATACAGGTGAGGAAAGTGAAACCTAAAAAGATGAAATTATTTGTCCTGAGTTACACAAGAGCCAGTAACCAAACTGGTATCCTCATCATCTTCATCATAGCTAATATTTATAAAACAAATATTATGTTCCAAGTACTTTACGAATATTATCTTGTTTGAACCTCATAGCAACAGTTGGGAGATTGTGACTTACCCAAGGTCACACAGCTAGTAAGTGTCTGAGGCCAGATTTGAACTCAGTGAGATGAGTCTTCCTTACTCCCCTCCTGGCATTGTATCCACTGCACCACTTACCTGCCCTGTGGCAGATTTTGATCTAAGGATAAATGCTGTAGAAAGAGAGGAAGAGACACTTATTTTTAGACAAATAAATGCACATACTTTTAATGCCAAAAAAGTTCTGCTGCATATGCCCAGGAGGTATCTATTTTATCATGTCACCTATATCTCTGGTGAAAAGTAGAAGGAGCACAATTTTTTATTTTATTTGGTCACCTATATCTCTGATGAAAAGTAAAAGGAAGCAATTTTTAGATTTGCCTGCTGCCAATGGATAACTCATCCTGGTTTTACTAGGTAATCAAGTCAAGTCAACAAGCATCTATTAAGTGCTTTTCTATGTACCAGGTTCAATGCTAAGTGCTGGGGATACAAATAAGGTCCAAAAACAAAAACCCAAAACAGTCTCTATCCTCGAGAATCTCATAGTCTAATGGGGGAGACAACATGCAAACAATTAGGCATATGTGTGTGAGATAATCTCAGAAGGAAGACATTAGCATGAAGGGAATCAGGATAGGCTTTTTGCAGAATGTGGGATATATCTGAAACTTGAAAGAATCCAAGGGAGCCAAGAGAGAAGAGATAAAGAGAGTTCTAGACATGCTGATAAGAATGCAGATTTGGGATGTGGATATGTCATGCAAGATATAGCAGGAGGCCAGTTGTCACTGGATTGCTGAGTGTATAGAGGAGAGTAAAGTATAGGAATATTCAGTTTCAATTCTGGCTCTAGGCCAAGCTCTCCTCTTTTTTTTTTTTATCTAAAATCAGTACTGTATTTCTCTCTATCCCAATGGATCATGATCACTGAAACTACAGTCATCCTAAGGGAACTATCCACCTCCATCTACAGACACTTCTGTCTCTAGCCAACATTGCTGTGTAGAAGGATCTGCTACCACTCCTGTTGCTGGTGGGACTTCTGATGACTTTCATGGATCTCTTGTCTCTTGGACACTCCCCTCTTCAAATGCTCATTCATCTAAGATCACAGAAGAAGAAACACACACACACACACACACACACACAAACACAAAGAGAGGCAACATATGCTAATACATAAATGGTAAGCAGGTGGAAGAAGGGCTGCTGCTCAATCTCCCTCCCAAAAGCTCAAGCAATTCTATTTTACTTGCTTCCAGGAAGGAAAATATGGCAAAAAGGACACTCAGAGAAGTAAATTAGTCCTTTTGCATGTGCACTCTGTTCTACCTCTGCAGTTTATGAATCGCACCAGAAAATTCTTCATCACTACAGAATACCAACCCCTCAGTCACTCATGGCCAGAAATTAGCTCCTCCAAATATATCAAATACAGATTTATATACATATAAATATGTGTGTATGCGTATATATATATGTATTATATATATATATATATATATATATATATATCTATATCTGCACATGTTCTGTATAACTCATCAACAGAGGCAAATCTAAACATGTTCTGAGGGTTAAGCCCTCATTGGCCAATCCCCTCATTACACAAGGACATCAATCACTTTTTATTTTTTTGTTTTATTTTTCTGCATGTGCAGATGGAGAATTAGAATACAGAGAGAATGCTGATGGACGATGTATGCAAAGGGCTGAGAATATGCCTAAGAGCCTCTTCTTAACTGAATATTCCTAAATTAAGGACTAAGGGTAAGTAACCAACAGGTCTAGCATTATTATGTCTCTGGGCAGAGGATGACAGATGCAGTTAGCTTTTCCATATTTTCTCTCTACTATTTAAAGCCACGGAGAGGAAAGAAAGTGAATACTGACCCTATTAAATAGCCAGAAGAGTTTTTGGACCCTCTCTCACAGGCCTGCCTCCTGTTACACAATGTTGATATGCTTAAGGCTTAACCATACCCAATTCTAATTGGATCTGGCGTCTGAAAAGCTCCCACCAGCTTGCTGATGAGACACAGTAATAGTTCCAACCTTCCTTATCCTGAATAGGTCCTCCTAGTTAATTTTTAGAGACTCCCCCCACTTTTGCTGCTGGTCCATGTTCCTTGAACCAATTGCCTCACCAGTGACGTGACAGCTGCCACTACAGGATCTTCTTCTAAACACTTTATTGAACTATCTATGCCCCAGTGTGTCCATACCTTCCACCGAAATATAAATTCCACTGGTTATTTACCAACCTGGATGCTGTCCCATGGGATGATGAAAATATTAGAACCCACCCATGACTCTTTGCCTGAATGATTTGTTATTCATCTGTCTATATCCTCTTATGCTGCATTTGGCTATGTATCAATAAACCATTCTGACCACCCTAGATTTGCAGCAGGCCATTCACTCAAACTCTGCCCTAAATTTGTTTGACATGTATACAAGAAAGGGATAATCAGAGTAATTAGTGACTTAAGGACCTTCCTTATAACAGTCCTGGAAGGTAGATAATCTAAGAACTATGACTCCAGTTTTACAGAAGAAATAAAAAGACATGCCCATGGTCACACAGCTCACGATGTATAACAGTGGGGATTTAACCTAGACTCCAAATCCAACGCTATTTCCAAAAGAGAAAGCAATTAAATATGTAGGCCAGCTTAGCTTCTGGACAGGTCCCTCAGGCTGACTTGAGAGAGCTGGAGGCTGGCCCACGAGGGCATACACATCGAGTTGTCAGTGACAGGCACAGCTTCTTGCAATGTGAATTAAATAGTCCTATTCAGAGACTAGAAGAGTGAGGTGGAAAACAACTAAAGGAGATTTTTAGCCATTAGGCCACTATGGAGGGGATCTAGGGAAGAGATACCAAACTGACATTGTAAAGTAGAAGAGGACATTGGGGTTGAAGTAAAGTTTCAGTGACCTTGAATGCAAATGTAAGTGGCTTTTATTAAATTAATTAAATTCATTCATTTGTATATATTTTTATATGTACATGTCTTTCCCCTGAACTGTCTGCTGGATAAGATCTCAACTGGGCTTGTATAATCTCAGTTAGAAAGAGCAATCCACTATTAGAGTAGATCAATCAGCTAAATCCTATCTGGGGTCACCTGCCTCTGAGTTACAATGGACAGGTTGTTTGGCTGCTATTCATAGCAGCTACTGGGCTGGACCAGACAGGTTTCTTTCCCACTGGGCAGTGACTGCCAGACTGGATTGGGCAGATTGCTTTGCCACAGGGCTCTTCATAGGGTGCAGTAGCTGTGACAAATGGTTCAATCTGCTGAACTCCCTAGCCCTGCTCTTTGATGGGTAGTTGCCCAACACCACTTTCAGGCATTAGCTTGGCTAGATGTTACTGCATTTTTCTTTGCCAGTGGAAGGGTTACAGTGCTCTTCATCTGCTAAGGCAGTGACCATTAGCCTTGAATTGGCAGAAACTTCAGATCTCTGATTCTCTCAGACCCTTAGCTATGAGGCTGTCACCTCTAAGTAGGAGGTGGGAGCAGTCTAGCTTCTCCTATTCAACAATCCTTCTTGGTTTAAAGGTGACCTCCCTCAGTTTTGGACTTCATCTTTACTTATGATGATGAGCCAAGTTTCCCAGATTCTTGTTGGGTCTTATATAGTTGGCTGCATAATTATATTGAGCTGATCTATGGCATGTGGCAAGTTCTTGTCGTATAGGCATCTTCCTATGCTTTCCCCTTTACATTTCAATGTTACATTTAGATTCCAATGTCTTTTCTCCTCTCCAACCCTCAGTTTTGCTAGAGTACAAACAGGTCACAGCATTCCTTATATGAGGATCTCTCCTGAGTTCTGCCAACTGCATTTTGGACATTTGAAATGAATATACTGTAGGCATCTGAAACTCAATTACATTCCAAACAGAACTCATTATTTCTTCACCACTAGCACCATTCCTCCCTACCCCAAAGCCTTCATAAACTACCCTTCTTCTCAGTTTTCCTATTTCTGTTGAGGATACCACCATCCTTCCAGTTATCCAGGTTTGCAGCCTTGATGTCATTCTCAGCTCCTCACTCTCATTCATCCCGTTTGTTAAGTCAGTTGCCAAAACTTACCATTTCTCTCTCCACAGCATGTCTCTATTTGTTTCTACTCACACAGCTACCACCATAGCTCAGATCCTTGCCACCTCTTTCCTGGACCAGTGCATTGGTCTCCCAATTGTTTTTCTTTCCTTAAGTCTCTTCCTATTTGCATCCATACTCCACACAGCTTCCAAAGTAATATTCCCAAGTATAGGTTCTACCATTTCATTCCCCTATTTCAGCAGCTCCCTATTACCGCTTAAATCAAAGACAAGTTCCTACATTTTGAATTTGAAGTTCTACACAACTTGACTTCCATCTACTTGCCAAGCCTTTTTACAAAATATTACTCCTCTCCACACATTATTTGGTCCAATCATATTAACCTTCTTGCTGTTCCTGACATGTGATGCATCATGTCTTATCTTTATCCTGTTGCCATGCCTTTGTACTGCCTGTCTCCCAAGACCAGATGTGGGGCATCTCTGCCTTTGGAATTCCTGATTTCCTTCAATATTTAGCTCAAAGGACACCTTCACCTTGAGGCTTCTTCTACCTGCTCCCTACTCCCTTCCCCTAACAGCTATTAGTGGTTTCTTCCCCATATCCATACCCCATCTCCAACCACCCCATGTTGTTTTTGTGTTTGTATCCCCAATACCTGGCACAGTATCTTGTACATATTGAGTGCCTAATAAATGTTTAATGATTCACTTATTGATATATTGTTACCATCAAGCTGTCAGGTAGGGAGAAGACGAAATATCTAATTAGAAGACTTTTCCAAATTTCTAGGACTGGGGCTCAAAACAGTTGTAAAGTATGACAGGCCAAAAGGTAACCTGGCCCATTAATGCCATTAGAATCTCTGGCAAAAAAGTTTTATATATATGACAAATATATAGCTGGGTCCTTAACACTAAACCTCTAGGGGACTAAGAATATGCTTCAGAAGCAGCTTGCTAAGCAAAACCTGAAAGGCAGCATATTCTCCTACTCAGAACCCTGTAACCATATTCCACAAAGACTGCTGTAACAGCATAGGCAATGAGTTTCCAGGGGGTACTATGAAGGAAATCCAAGCCAAAGAAATTCCTTGATGCTGTGATGATGAACATCTGAAGTATCTTAAATATTCAACTTGCCTAGTTTAATACTTTTAGATGTTTACCAGGTATAAAGGATATCATAGAGAGGCCCTGTAGTAACCCTAGGTGTCCCTAGGGAGCTAGAGAGAGTATGTGCTCCCTTCATTTTCCCTTTCCAAGCAGAAAGGGTTGGAGTTGAAATTCTCATAGACCAACTATACTGGGTTAGCTAAGAGGCAGGAATTTCTAAGCAATTCTCCACAACTCCCCTTCTATTTAGGTTAAAGTGGTAGATTTTATAGACTAGCTGCCACACCCTCAGAAATGCAATGGCTCTGATGTGTTTGTTATTTTGGAGGAATCTAAGTGAGCCTGAAATCCAAGTTTTAATAGTTCTGCTTAGGAGAGCTAAAGGGTCATTTATAAAATTAAACTGTAATTTCCTTGCCACCAGGAATCTTTTAATTTTCCATCCTGGAACTGCAGAGTCCTAGTCTGTAAAATGCACTTTGTAACCCCAAGTGGAAACATGCACCCAGACAAATGAAATAAATTCATTTAAAAAAGAAAATCAAACTTACTAATTGCTATCAGTTGTGGAGTAAATAAAAAAAGTAGGACACAGTGGTTTGGGGGCTTTTGGGTTTTTTTTTTTCAGTTCTGCCTAAATAGATAGAAAGAAGAGATAGGGGAGGAAAAAGGCAATAACCCCTATCGAGGTAGAGAACCTGCAGCCTCGAGGCTACATGTGGCCCTGTAGGTCCTCAAGTGTGGCCCTTTGCCTTTATCCCCTTAATAAAAGGATTTGTTCTGTAAAACTTGGACTTAGTCAAAAGGCCACACCCAAGGACTTAGAAGTCCACACATGACCTCAAGGCCACTGCAAGGTGAGTATCTTCACAACTAAAGAGAGGTTGAGAGTGGGAAAATCACTACCTCTCAGTACCTTTCTCCAACAGGGTTGCTGAAGTCCCCTCTTTTGACACAGATGCTAACAATCCCGGGGAGACTCTGTTGCTCTACAGTCCCACTGGACAAACTCTACTTTGTTTCTCTCTCTCTAGCCCAAGTCTTGTTTCTTCCTTAGCGCCATTGCACTCTCAGCCTCACCCCCTCTTCTCTTCAAACTCCATCTCTTTTCTCTAGTTCTCAAATCTACTGAAATATTTCCTCCCTCATCTCCTGGGCTGGAGAATGGCTTGGTGGGGGGGGGGGGGGGGTGAGGAGGGAGAGAAGGGATGCTACATTCCCACAGTGCCTAGATCACATTTGCCCTTGAGATTTTCAGCATCATTGGGGGAAGGACCCACATCAGTGAGACTATATCTTTATGGGAGTATTAGATGGTGCCAAGCATTTTATTTAGTACTTTCAGCACAAAAGGAGCAGTGCTCAGTCTCATTCCTGTCCAAAGCACGCAGGGTTTTATTGTAACCTGCCTTAGAATCAGGAATCAATCAATAAGCATTTATTAAACAGACACTATGCCAAGAATTGATGATGCAAAGACAGAAACAAAATAGTCCCAGCTCTCCAAGAGCTTATATAGAGTTAACTCCCCAGAAGTCGTGGGAGACAAGTACATGTAGAAATATACATATATATATATATATATATAAAATATGTATGTATGTGTGTGTGTATATATATATATGTATGTATGTGTGTGTGTGTGTGTGTATTTGTTCTGGGGGTAACAGCGTCTGAAGAGAGGAAAATGTATCAGAAAAGCTTCATGCAGAGGATGGCATGAGTTGAGCTTTGAAAGAAAATAGGGAGTCTTGAAGGTAGAAGTAAGAAGGAAGTATATTCCAGACATGCAGGACCATCTTCCCAAAGCATAGAGCTAGGGAAATGGATTATAGTGCTTAGCACAATGTTAGACACACTTTTGTTGTTCGGTCATTTTCGGTCATGTCCTATTCTTTGTGACCCCATTTGGGACACTGACAGAGACATTGGGGTGGTTTGCCATTTCCTTCTCCAGCTCATTTTACAGACGAGGAAACAGAGGCAAACAGGGTGTTAAATGAGCTGCCCAAGGTGATACAGTTAATAGATATCTGAGGTCAGATCTGAACTCAGGTCTTCCTGACGCCAGGCCTAGCATTTTACCCACTATGTCACCTAGTTGCCCAATGATGATTTTCTATCAGACTGTAATTGAAATATTCCACCAGAATATGGATCCAGATGAGGCTGGCAATAGCCTAGGTACATTAATTCAGGGAATGAAGAAGGAAGACATTCAGAGGCATAGGGTGATGGTTTATCCAGGTTTCTTTCAGTCCCATCAGAAGGTGGAATTTCAGGTTTACATTCTCTTCAAGGAAGACAGTAGCTGCCACAAGCCATTTGTGTCACTTGTCATGTCAGACATATTCTCTTTCACATAGGCCATTACCTGTTGTCCATGGATTGGGGGGCGGGGAGGGTCATCTACATAGAAATAATAAAAGACTACATTAGATTGGCAAAGATGACCAAAAAAAGAGAAAATAACAATTGTTAGAGTACCAATGGAGAAACAGATATAAAAAATATTGGTAGCTGCACTTTTTGTTATAGCAAAGACGTGGAAACAATGGAGATTCCCATGAATTAGGAAGCAACTGAACAAAGAATTGGTAAAGAAATATAATAGAATATTTTTACATTGTAGGAAACAACCAAAGGGATAAATTCCAAAAAGCCTGGGAAGGCATCTGAACTGATACAGAGTATAGTAAATAGAACCAGGAAAGCAATTTATACAATAAGTACAACATTAGAAAGGAAAACAACTGAAAGAATCAAGGACTCTGATGGATGAAAAGAACAGCTACAACTCCAGAAGACCAACAGATAAATGATGCTTCCCAACCTTTGACAAAAAGGTAACAATCTAGAAGTATAGAAAAGAGGTACAGTTTTTTGTATTGCTAATACATAGCTCTGTTCTGCTTGACGGTGTTGTTCAGTCATGTTTCAATCACATCCAACTCTTCACGACACTATTCGGGGTTTTCTTAGCAAAGCTACTGGAGTGGTTTGCCATTTCCTTCTCCAGCTCAATTTACAAAAGTGGAAACTGAGTCAACGATGAAGTGGCTTACCCAGGGTCATACAAGTAGTTCATGTCTGAGGTCAGATTTGAACTCAGGAAGATGACTCTTCCTGACAGGCCCTGCACGCTACCCACTCTGCCACCTCGCTGCCCTGCTTGACTATACTTATTTATTATAAGGGTGAATAACTTTTTCAGGGAAGGAAGGAGGATAAATTGGGAGCATAGCAATGACTTTTTTTAAAAATAGCATTAACAAAGCATTTACAAAACATTGTTCATTCTTCATTTTTGAAGAGGATCAGTGACATCACAACGATGTCTTGACTTGGCACCGAATTAGATTCAAGCGAGGTAGAGTCACATTGAAGTCCAGTGGCAGGACAAAAGTAAGATGACCTGCGATGGCCCAAGATGCAGAGGATGACCTTGGCGTCCACTGTTTGACCAAGCTCTAAGTGCTACACAAAGCCTCTTTCAGACGCCTCCATAGCTGTTGAAATAAATTGCTCTCATCCACCATGTAGAAGACAAGAGAAGGAAGTTCAGCAGGAGATACACACAAGCAGGATAGTACTGAAATTACTGTGTTAAATTTATGAGATATTTTAAAAAAATAAGGTACATGTGGTTGAGATGCATGGTTTCATATGTAATTCTTTTTCTGCTCATTTTTGTATGTAGAAATGATCATGCTTGTTGATATCTGTCCATTGCATAATAAAAAAAATTAACCAAGAAAGACTTGGTTTCTACTACCTCTGACACATATGAACCATTTGCCCATGAAATTTCATAACCTCTCAGTATCACCAGGCAACTCACTAAATTACATGGGAGTTACAGATCTGCATTGATGGAAGGAAATTCCATATCAAATGTGCCCTTCACTTATGAGACGTAGAGAACCTATTGCTTCTTATCATGTAAGGGGATATACACCTGGAAAATGAAGTAGTCTGGTCATAGAGCAAGTATGTGGATGGCAGGTATCTTCCCAATATTAAGATACATAGAGGAAAGCTCTCAATATGTTGGAAGGACCGCTACAAAGGATGATTTACTGGGGAATACAGACAGGAGTCACAGGAGATAAGTTATGGCAGGTTTGTGGTTTGATTGGCAGTGGACCCAGATATATGAGACCATAGCTCTGTCAAAGAATTAGTGTTAAGCATCTGATAAATAGTTTCAGGTTTTCTAGCTAAGAAGTAGTTTTCTGGTTTATTTCTCTCAAACACTGTAATATTAAGGGAATTAAAGATCATCTCTGTCCCTTAATAAACCCATGTGACCTGCTTTGAACTTTAGCCCAACCCACAACTTGAGTCACATGAAGCCCATGGTGGCAGGAGCTGCTGAATGGGTGGAGCAGGAAGTGAGAGTGAGGCAGAGCTGGGAGAGAGTGAGGCAGAGCAGCTAGTGTGAGTGAGAGAGGGAGGAATTTTGCCTAGGGGAGCTGGTTTGTGGGGAGGCCTGACAGAGGGAAGGCTTGGTGATGTCTACGCTCCTTGGATTAGTAGTGTGTATGAACTTCTTTGTTACTATGGTGCATTTGACTTTCTGGTATCTGAAAAAAATATCTTGGTTTTGTCTTTGAGGAAGAAAGTTATCTATATTTTGCGAATTTACCCTGGAAATATGCATACATATTCATAGAGGCTGCTGTGAGTATCCCATTGGCATTACATACATATGTAGATTACTTCTGTGACCCTGATGTAAGAGACTTCTGACAGTCACTGATCACCACTATCACTCTATCCAAAACCTGTTCAGCCACCCTTATCAAATACTGCTGACCAGGGCTAGTCCAAAGCAAAAATATAAAGTGGTCAAAGTTTGGCATTACCTATTGCAGGCATCATCATAACTAGGACAGGGCAACTGGAACTTTTCCCCGGGGCATAGAAGTTTAGAAGGTGCTGACAGCACTTATTCCTTCAGCTACATAGAAATAACCAAGCTTTGAACATACTTAGCAAGAATACTTATTTAAAATGGGAAGTCACCAGATGGATGGTTTCTCTCTTCAGGTGAATTCCTCAGCTGAATCTAGTTCTGCCTCACTCTCCCCTTTTCTGCATCAGTCTCTCCAACCTCATGGTATCCTGAGAGCTTTATTTCCAGAAGTCTCTACCTCCCCCTCAATTTAATTTGTGCTAGGTCTAGAGGTGATACCTTCTTTAGAGAACAAAAATTCTATTTCCCATGAGGTCATATACCTATAGTACACCTAGTGCTTAAGGAAG
>JAQQSK010003154.1:100000-154195 GCA_028658325.1 Potorous gilbertii
ATTGCCCCCAATGGAGCAAGTAAGTCAATCCAGGTGAAACAACAAGGCACCGTGAGGGAGAGAAAGGAGAAGGCATATACCATCACCTCTCTTTAGATCCCAGTAAAAAGGCCCAGGACCCTGAGTCATAAGCGTAGCAATGCCTCTTAGACTACCAATTGGGTTTCTAGCCTGACACTGTTTAGGGGAAATAACCCTTGTGATGGTATGATCTGGCAACTGCCTCTGCAGGAACTATATCCCTTACCTCCTCAGCAATCACAACCACTGAAGACTGAGAAAAAAAAAGGTCTACCTACCTAAGTCCTTGCTATTGTTAAATGGATCATCAACAACAGAAATAGTTTTATTGATGGAAATGACATTAAAGAAAACATATTACCATCTGTGGAGCTAGTGCCCCCTGAAAACTTCAGGCCTTTTCCACTTGCAGTTGAAATTTCTTTTATGTTTTTTATCCCTCTATCAGAATGTGAGGTCCTTGGGAGCTAGGAACATCTTGTTTTTGTGTTTGTAGCTACAGTGTTTACTTAGCCTTGTGCTATGCTTAATAATTTTTTTTCATTCATTCATTCATGTTTATCTACTATAGCCTAGGAGAGCCTGTGACTGAAAGCTCAGTGTCTACTTTCTATATAAGAGAGATGAACAGGAGATGTCTTGGGTGAGGCAATGATATCAGAGAAAGTAGAAGCAGGATTAGGGGTAATCATGAGAGGCCCCAGGAACTTCTTGCCTCTTCAACAGAAAAAGATGGAAGCCACAACAGAGTGTGTGGGGGGGGAAGATTGCCACAATGTGTCCCCCACAGTCCACACACCTGAGCCACAGTAATGCCACAGCATAAGAGGCCACTGAATCACGAGAATAGCAGAGTTTCTTGACCAGAGATGAACACTAGACAGAGCTGTTGCAGAGAGCTATATCTGTCCCTCTGATGAAAACATAACTGGCAATCACTAGCCTAGTCGTCTGTTTCCTTTCTGCCCCTCCAATTTTCTTAAGGTAGAGGTGAACCTGTTTTTCCTCCCTATCCTTGTTTCCAATAAGAGTTTGTTCATTTTATGTATTTGACATGCTCTTTTCAAAGAAACAGTATTCTCTAAGATATTGTTAACACTGTATGCATGTGTGTGTGTGTGTGTGTGTGTGTGTGTGTGTGTGTGTTTCCTTAAGGGGATTAAAAGTACCTAAATGGGACCATGGCCACTCTGGCATCCAGTGGTAGAGACCCTCTTTCTAAATGGTACCCTGTCTGGGGACTGAAAACAAACCAAAGAGGCTTTTATTAAGAGCATTTTATTAAGCTCCATTCAAAGTAGAAAAAGTCAGTCTATCCAGATCTAGACACTGAAAGAGCCAAGAAGTGCTATTCTGGTGGGAAAGGGGTTTAGTTAGGAGAGGCTTGCTCTCTGAGCTCTCTCTGAGGCAGTAGACCTTGGGAAAATCTCATTTCCCATTGTTCTCTCTCAGGCAGGTTAAAAGAGCTTTATTCTCTAAGCCTTGATTCCTTACTCAGAGTGGTAGGGTAGTGACTTAAGGAAAAGTCAGGTACCCATAAGGTACCTAAAGGGAGAGGCTGGGAGAGAGTAGCCCCCCACCACATGAGAATTTGGGGATGGGAGGAGAGAGAGGGAGAAGAAAAGTGAGAGGGAGAGAGAGATAGAGGGAGGGAGGGAGACAGAGAAAGGGAAAGAGGGAAAGAGAGAAAAAAAAGAGAAAGAGTAGTCAGTTTTCCTTTTAAGCCCAGCAACACCAACCACAAATCAAATGTTGGACATATATGACCTCATTTTAGCCTTGTAGCAACTCTTGACATGGCTATATCATTTTATCCCCATTTTATAGATGAAGCTCAAAGCTGGGTTTAAGAGATTGAAGTGACTTGACTATGATCACACAGCTGGAAGAATTGGAGGTGAGATTTAGACCCAGCCTTCTTGTGCCCTACTAAGGCATCCTCTCCACTATACTACACTGCCTGCATTTGTTTAAGGCACAACCTGCTTCTTATGTTTCATGCATTTCTCTTTAGATTTTTTTCCTAGGGCTCAACTTCTCCTAGTTAGTTTCCAGGCTTCTGTCTCCCCCCTCTCATCCAAATGATCATATAACAGAAAACTTCACCTTATGAAATAGTGATAAATCTCCCTTGGTCAGAATCACAGGCTTGCTATACTTGTCTCTTTTTTCTCCTATTTCAGCAAACCTCTAAAAAAATTACATATTTTCTTTTTACAACAACTTCATTTTCAAATATATATGCATATATGTGTATATATGTATATATACACACACAATATACATATATATTATTTCCCACTCTCCTGAACTCTCCCTTGTTAGAAAGTAAAAGAGGTAATCAACACATCAGATGAGTCTTATGATACTGATCATGTTGCACACCCATCATCCCCTCCCTCTATATAATAAGGGAAGAAGGTACATTTTATCATTTTTTCAAGGTCATTGATAGACTTTTATCTCCTGTGAGAGGTTCACTATCAAATTAGCATTTATGGAAACTAAACCCTCAGCCATGCTCTTTCCCCTCTCTCCTGAAGAGTGAAAAACTCTCCCCATGGGGGGAATTTGAAGACCACCTTCATGCTGGGGCATGTTTGTTGTCAATACATACCTTGTATTAGAGTTTGCAGCTGAACGCATAGTAGGAAGTTGAGGCCCACATTTTACCTATGTTCTGAGAAAGGTTGTTGCTGTAGCGTTAGCGGTAAAAGCCTTGCACCCTAACCCTGGGAGAATTTTAATGAACATCTCTAGCATCTTGTATTCCAAAAAAAAGTAATGTGCTTGGTTAGTTGATTAAGTTCATGAAGAAAAGGGTTAAGAAAAAAAGGAATAAGCAGGTGAGGTAAAGGAACCCCACCTTCTATTTGAACACTTCCTCTAATTTAGAACAAATGACTAATTAGGAAGGAAGAATAACCAGATATAGATAAGTCAAGGAATCAAATACTGATCTGAAAAGTGCCTCCTACATCTGCATGAGATACCCTCAGAACCCTACATAGTTTTATTTTTGTAAGCAATCTACCGAGTTTGTGTGGAATAATGAGAGCTGACAGTTATATAATAAATTCTTATTTGATCCTTACAGCAACCCTATAGGGTAGGCAATGATAGGTAATTCCCATTTTACAAAAGGAGAGACTGATTAAACAATCTGCCCATTGTTGGACCCCTGATAATGATCCCAGATGGAATTTGAATTGAAGTCTTTCCATTGTCCTATGCTGCCCATCAGTCAGAGTTCCTACAAAATGCACTTTACTTGTAGTATATATATAATCTATCAGTCTTCCTTTTTTAATTCATTAGCATAGGTTTTCCAGATATTAGAAGAATTAGGCAGGCACAAAACCTACAGGATAAAGTAGGTCTTTCTATTCGGTTTCTAAGTCAGAATCAGAATTCTGAAGTTCTCTTCTGCTGTCAGAAACCCTCTGTTCCTTGTAGTGCAGACAGGAGAAGGCAATAATTTCAGTCACACAAGGATTCCTATTAAATGATGAATTGTGATTCTATACCAGGCAGCACATCGCTGTAGGGAGAAGTTTAAGCTAAAGGAGTTCTGGTTGGACTGAGTGCGCTGGAGGGGGCTTAATGGCTGTGCTGGCAATAAAAGTTGAGATGAAATCCATTACCGTCTGTCTTTATTTTGCTAGCCTACTGATAAGTGATTGAATTCTGCAGAGCTCTTCCAATTGTGTTCTACCTGCTTCATTCAGCCAAAAAGACTTGGGCATGCTGGGCAGATCAGATTCTCCCCAGTAATAGCTGCTTTCCCACTGGTTACCCTGGTATATTGGGAAGTTACCTTTCCCAGCTTAGTAGGACTTCGCAGGGGTCCTCTGATATGGTTTGGCAAATGAATTTAAGTTTTCCTATCTAGTCTCATAGCCAGGAGTTATTCACGACCATTAAGAAGGCATTGCTAATTTCTCATTGGAAGTATGACAAGGCTTTTAAGATGAAAAACCGAGACATTTTTTCAAGCTTTTAACATGAAAAAAAATAGACAGTTGCTTTCATTTATGGCACAAATATTTCTTCTCTCTCTCCCTCAAAGAAGTGTCCTTGATATCATTCCTTATAGTAATTGTCATGGTTTCTGGTACTCATGTGGTCAGGCATCTACATTTTCTGGAATAATAGTAATATGATAGCATTTATATAGGAGCTTAAGTTTTGCCAAGCATTTTACACATGCTAACTCATCTGATCTGCACAACAATCCAGTGAATTAGGTGCTAATGTTACCTCCTTTTTAGAGAGGAGGAAAATGAGGCAGACAGAAGTTAAATGACTTACCAAGGATCACTCAACTAAAGGAGAACTAAAGAAATTAGTTCTTTGTGATGTAGGTCCAGCACTGTATTCCTTGTGGCACCTAGGTACCTTTCTCTTTCTCCACAAAAGGTGGTCACATTTGAATTTTCTTTCTTTGTAAACATAAACAGTACAAGAATTTGTGAGTCTTTCCTAAACTGAATTCTTCTCAACAGTTTTAGATTTTGACTGGAGGTGATATTCATCCACCTAACAAGTATTTATTAGGTGCCTACTAAAGTACCATGTTGAATGTGGAAGGAGACAGTGAAATAAATAAGATAGGACCCTTGTTCTTTAAATATTTACAATGTTGCATACTTATTTTCTTCACAAGGCCAGTCTAGTGTTTCAGGTCTGAGACTGTAAACAAATGACATGGAATAGACCATATAATATTTGACAATTTTTATTTACTTAACACTAGCATGGAAAGGCTATTCAGCAAGGTTGTAGCATTGATTAAGTCTGGCACAGCTCTCATCACATCCACATTTGCCACAATGCCAAAAGGGTGTGTCAAACCTAATGAGCTCCCGCACTTTTCCAAGCATTGAGCTTTTCCATTTAGGTGACCAAGAAGCTTTGTCAATTACTTGAGCCTTGGTCCTCTGAATTAATTAATTCCCATTGTCCTTTAGTGAAAACTAGCCCAACCTACATGGAGTAGATGTTATTCCTATTGTAAGAAGATAAACCATTTACATACACACAAACTAAAATATGATATCTGTATCATGAAGTCATAAGAGTGATAAACTTCAAAAATGCTATAAGAGAGCAGAGGGAAAGATCACAGAAGTACTTATGGAGGATATAATATTTGAGTTGGACCTTGGAAGACAGGCTTTCAATAGACAAAGATGGGAGTAGGGAAAAAAGATCATAGGATTTAGAGATACCTAAGGGATCATCTAGTACTAGTTTCCTTATTTTATTTATGAAGTCACTAAAACTCAGACTGGTTGAGTGACTTGGCCAAGATCACCCAAGTACAAAGTAACTCTTATGGAATTCAGACTCAAATCTGATGAATGGGCAAAGATTCAGAGGCTGGCTATGTTCAAGTAATGGAAACCCCTCCACTTTGGCTGAACTAGCAAAGTGTAGCAAGACTATAAAAGTACAATGAGCTCACATTGTAAAAAACCTTCGACGGCAGAAGTTTGGACCTTGTTTAGGAGACATTAACAATCCATGGTAGAATTTTCAGCAGCAGAATGACTTGATAAGAACTGTGTATCAGGAAGATTTCTCTGGTATATAGATATATGCCTATATTCCTCTGGTATATAAGATGGATTGGAGTGAGAAGAGAATAAAGGTGGAGAGAATGAATGAGAGTTGATTACAGAGTTTCCAATAAAAGATTGTGATAATCTAAACCAGAGTGGAGATGCTGGGATAGACTAAGGAAGGGTAAGATAGATGAGATATCATGGAAGCTATAACTAGCACTGAATGACCCAGGCTCTCGCCTCAGGTCACCAACATTCAAGGGCACATTACTTATCCCTGGGGTGTAGCTAGGAAAGGAATGCCTTTTCTCCTCAAGGTACTAAAATGAATGGGTATATAACTGCAGCAGAGGACTAAGAAACATGGAGAACCTATTACAACTGAATTTGTCCCCAGGTGCTAGAATTTGCATTTATAGGTCAGGATGCCATGAGTGAATTTTCAACAGGATTGGATGAAGGGACTAGACCGAGAGAAACAGATAGGGGGAAGAGAGATAGGTAGAGGTAGGGGGAAGAAAGGGAGAAAGAGTAACAGAGACAGAGACAGAGAGACAAAGACAGAGAAAGACAGAGACAGACAGACAAACAGAGACAGACAGAGACAGAGAAAGTCAAAGCTACATTCCAGGCTCTGAGCGTAGATTAGGACAATGGTGGTCCTTTTCACAGAAATAGAAAAGTCAGAGGCAGGTGAGCTGCCTGTAATCTCAGTCATGCAATGTGAGATGACAGTTCCTGGTCCATGTTTTGGAAAGATAACTTCTTAGTGTGAGAGATAGCATCAGTGAAAAGAGCTGCATAGTCCAAGTGGTGAGAGTTCTTAACCCCTGACTTTCTGAGGGAGTGTCAAGAGTCTCCTGGATGGGGAGAGGCAAATACAGCATGTTCCTTGGACTCAGCTTTTCCGAAAGAGAAGGTGCCCAACCTGAATCCAGCTTTATGGAGACAATTGAAGATGTAGTCCCCCAAGTTGGAGGAAGAATAAGGCGATCTCAGCCACTAACTGGGAAAGAGAAAGATCTAGATTTTGCCCTCTACTCTGTAACGCAGTTTAATTTTTTTCTTATAGAATTTAGAAAACAAACATTAAACTATATAAAGAACAATAAAAAACCCTACCATATGTGAAACTGAAATTCTGTTATGCATAAATTGCTGAGAAAAAAGTATGTATTAAATTTAACAAGATAATAAACTTGCCCTGCTAGTGTCTCCTTTTGGTTTTCTTCTACATATTTTAAATAATTTAATAATATTCTTTTCTCTCCTTTAGAAATTTTTTTGTCTTTCTCATATCCCACTCCCAACCCAATGGAAGTCTCCCTAGCAACAAATTAGCCTAGTCAGACAAAACAAATTAATATATTTGTTTTCCACTATTGGTGTGTTATTTAGGCAGGGTAGATATGATGGGAAAGGTTTTGTTTCTCTGGTAATGCCAAATACATTTCCTTCTAGGAAGACTCTTACCCTTTAGGGTAGAACTATAAAACTGGATAGGTTCTTGGAAGCACAAGTAGGATTCCTTGAAATGATAGGTAAATGACTTTCTAGTGATCCCAAAGGTATTTGCCCAAATTTGAGGGGCTCAATGGAATGTCATTAGCAACACCAAACTCATTTCCTTGATGACAGGAACATGAACCACAGGGTGGTGCTGGGAATCAGACCCTAGGGAAAAGTGAAATTCACCAGAGGGGAAATATTGCTTTTAGGCTATTACGAATCCTTAATGCATTTTTTTTATGGTCCATAGGCTCCCAGGATTCTTTAGTATTTTCTGTTGTGTAGAATAAACGTTTCCCTTAGTTGATATGCATTGTTAACTTGAGTGCTTATAAGGGATTGGGGGATCCTTTTACCTTCATCTATGGATACTGAGATATGAGTTTCATTCAAGAAATATTCTGAGATTTCCCAGAATCAACGGTGGGTGGGGATAACGTAAGCTAGAGCCATTTGGGAAGACTGCCCCCAAGACTGAATGAAGTTTGTTTAAATCCAAACCTTGGAGAACTGAACTTTGGGATATATAAGAGATAAGACAGGCACTGCCTGTCCTTTAGTGAGGCCTAGAGTGTGATGCTATATTGTTTATTATTCACAACAAAAGTAAGCTTGTGCTGTATCTCTTTTTTTACTCTGGTTTTCTCTAGAGAACACTACTAAAATCCCTTTGTTTTCTTTGAAGCACTAGCCACTCATATAATCTGTGTGTTCCCCTGATTCCATGAAGTTATGACATTGGTAGAAAACCAACTTTGCTCCCAAGAACATCTGTTCAGATTAACTCCTGTCTTTGACAACCACACTGTTCTGAAATATTTTCTTATTGATGAATGTAGTTAATTTTCTTAGTAGGTCCACATTTGCACAGGACTTTCCAAAGCTGGATTCAATGGTTACTTTGGAATATCCTCATTCATTCTTAGGGTCCCATAATTAAGTGTAGCATTTCTCGTGCCTTAGGAAAGAGCACATTTCATTTTATTTTATCAAAGTTTTTTGGGATTATTACTGCCTAGTTTTGATAATTTTCTTTATCAAAGAAGAGCACACAGATCCTTAGTTCCTTTCCTCAGTGCCAATTTACCATCTATTAAAAAAATGCTCATGTGCATGTGCATATGTGCGAGAGTATGTATTAATGTGACTAGTGATGATCAATATTTCTTTTGAAAATATTCCCAATCTGAGTTCAAATTTAGTCTCAGATATTGACTAACTGTGTGACCCTGAGAAAATCCCTCCACCTCTATCTGCCTCAGTTTCCTCTTCTGTAAAATGGAGATCACAATAGGGCCAATGTCACAGGGTTGTTTAAAGGATCAAATAACTTCATATGTGTAAAAACACTTTGTAAAACAAATCATTTTGCAAATGCTAACTCTCCCCATCCTTATCAGTATTATTTTAATCACATTATCAGTATTTATTAACCACTTACTATGTACTAGGCACTGGGAATAATAATACAAAAAATAAAATAATTCATACTCATAATGGCCCTATGTTCCCATTTCACTCTATGACTAGTTTATTCGTTCATTTCTCCAATATACACTTTATGCCACTTCTCTGGCATAATTCCTCATTTGTAATGTGCTGAAACCATCTCATGCTGACTTTGTACTTCTCTGTTGCCTTTTGAGTGATACTTAACTTGTGGTTTTTGGAAACTGTAATACTATATGGCAGTGAGTTATGGAACAATATTGGTGTTAAAAAGGTGATCCTTCACTTGGTAGATAGGTAGTTCAGCTGAGAAAGCAATGGTCCTGGACTTAGGAAGGCCCGAGTTCAAATACAGCCTCAGACCCTTACTAGATGTGGTCTTCCATATGCAAACCTTGAAACAAGATATAAATGTGAGTTATTGTTACTATTTCATTCTTTTGGTGAATTTCTAGTGCTACATCCCTTTGCTGTTTAGCTACTACTATATCTGGAACTTCTATTGCCATTGCACCTAGTTATTTAAATATAGGTACTTAATGAAAACAGAAAATTTTCTACTTTCCAGAATTGGAGTAGAATCAACTTATATGACAAATATGAGAAAAGATCAGTAACATAAGATTTTAGGACTGAAGTTGAAGGGAAAGAAACATAGATGAAATTTTTCTGTTCAGATTTGTTGTTCAGTCATATTAGTCATGTCCAACTCTTCATGACCCCATTTGGCGTTTTCTTGACAAAGATACTAGTTTCCTATTTTCTTCTCCAGATCATTTTACAGAAAAGAAAATGGAAGCAAACAGGGTTTAATGACTTGCCCAGGGTCACACAGCTAATAAGTGACTGAAGTCATATTTGAACTCATGAAGATCAGTCTTTTTAACTCCTGACCTATCCACTGGGCCACCTAGCTGCTCATCTATTCACAACATCATAAGAATGTACAAAATCTGATATAGAATAATCACTTGTTTTTATTTCTCTGGGATCTTTTAATTTAGGTTACATGGACTTCTAGGAGAATTTCTGACAAAATATTTATCTTATCAAATGAGAAATATTTGTAAAAGTGCTTGGCACAATGCCTGGAACATATTAAATGCTATATCAGTGCCTATTCCATTCTCTGACTTTCCCGTATCTGTAATGCTCAGGGGTGAATGAGTTGGAGAATTGAGAATAGGAGTGACTTTTTCTTTACTATCTACAAAACTGTTATCCATTTCCCTCACCTAGCCATAGCGAGCTCAAATGGTAATCAAAGTGTTTCATCAGAGAAAAGTTTTGGTAGGTAATTTTCCCTTCAGAATGAACTATCTAGGAAAATGTTTTCATTGGGTGATATTGTTCTGTAGAAGTCAGTTTGACTATTGAGATACTGTTAACCATTCTTATGTGTAGTTCAGTTAAAACTTGTTTTTGCCGTTGTATAGACATGCACTAAATATCCTGAGCAACAGATGCTTCAGTCATATGCCAAGTCTTCCTGGCCTTCTTCTTAGGACTGCTTGACCCACAAGTCCACAGCTTGGTCTTTGTACTTACTCCTGTTCTATTCAACATTTGAGATGCTTATGAAATTTGTGTGAATGAGGTGAGAGGGACAGCTAAAGTGTTAGAGGACAGAATTGGAATACAAAAATCTAGAATGTTGGGCTTGAGCTAATTGAATGAAATTTAAAAGTATAGATGTGGTCCTACACTCAGATTCAAAAAAATCCCAACTAAACGTTAACACAATTGGGAACAGCCCAGCTAAACAATAAGTCATATGAAAACAGTCTTAAAGGTCTTTTTTGATGGAAAACTCGGAATGAACGATATTATATGACAGGTCAAAAAAAAGCTAACAGAATCTTAGATTGCTTTAATAGAAACACAGACCAGCATGAGAGAGGTGATGGCTCCACTGTACTCTGACCTGCTTAGATACCATCTGGAGTTCTGTACTCATTCCTGGGTATCAAATTTTAGGAAAGACATTGACAAACTAGAAGTTTGTCTAGAAGAGAACCACTAGAATAGTAAGGGGATCAGAGGCTGTGCCATATGAGAACCCATTGAAAGAAATGATTATGGGGAGCTTGGAGAAGAAAAGTCTTATGGGGTGGATTAACTGTCTTAAAGTATTTGAAGGAATATAATATCAAATAGGGAATAGATGTGGAATGTTTGGTCCTACTTCAGGGATTCTTAACTTAATTTCAATAGGTCTGTAAACCTGATGGGAAAAAATTACATCTTTATTTTCACTAATCTCTAACCGAAATTTAGCATTTTATCTTAATACGAATATAGATAACAACACATTATTCTAAGAAGGGGTCCCATAGGTTTCAGCAGATTACCTAAGGGATCAAAGACATGCAAAAAAGGTTGTGAACTCCTGCTCTAGAGGACAGAAATAGAAAGAATTGATGAAAGTTTCTGAAGCAAACAGTGTCTTAAAAAAAAAAACCTTATAATTGGAACAATCTAGAAGGAAAATGGAATGCCCCAGGATCTGGATTCCTCTTTATTGGCATTTCTCTCAAGGAAGGTGGATAATTTTTTATCAGATGCGTTCTAGAGAAGATGAATTCCTCTTCAACACCAAGTTGGACTAGATTTCCTCTGAGATCCATTTCAGCACTGATGTTTGGCATTTCTATATGCATCAATTCTTTTCACCCTGTTTCTACACCTTCTTACTGCCCTCATTCAACTGAAAGAGTATGACTGGAGAGCAGAAGCAGGAGATGGAAGTTGGGGATGGGAAAATAAGGAAGGAGAGAGCCCATGCTTCCTGAGATTTTCTTTTACTTTAGTATACTCATTGCATATCTTGTTTGCCTGGTTTTCATTTCACTCTGCATCAGTTTATATATGCTTTCCCAAGTTTCTCTGAATCCTTCACGTTCATCATTTCTTAAAGGGCTAATATATTCCATTATATTCATATTCCATAACTTGTTTAGTCATTTCCCCCAGCCAACCAATGGGCTTCAATTTAGTTTCCAGTTCTTTGCTACTAAGTAGCTATATACTGTATACAAGAATTAACTGTATGTATATGCACACATACACACATATACATATCTATATATACACATCTGTGTATGTGTAAATATGTACACATATTTCAACTTGCTCAGGTTACTCCTCACTTTGTTTACGATGCAGTCTGTTCTCATCCATGAAGTCTAAGGGATTGATTTTATGACCTGAGCAGCCTTGGTTCTCTACTCAGCTGGAGCAGCTTTGAGGGAGTAGTCAATGGGACCTCTAGGGGATCCTTTCCTTATTTTTGGCTAGGCTCTTAGAGTCAATTGTAGTCAGCATTCTTCATGAATGATGTTTTTTCCGCTCCTGTCTGACAGAAAATTTCAGTCCTAAACCTTTCTACTTAGTGATGCAATGTTTGAAAATTTAACTTGTCTTTCCCTCTCATTTTTTTAAACCATACTATTCATATTGCCAACTCTGCTAAAATATACTACATTTTATAGATCTTACCCAGGTTGATTACAAATCACACACTATAATTGTATCAGGTAAGAGGTATAAACCTATTTCTGCAGTCACCTGGCGGGGAGGGGCTGGGAATTGCTTACCTCCCTCCCATTCAAATTCACATGCCCAAAAAAAGTGTATGATGGCTGTAAATGTGGTATTGTCACACATGTTCTAAGTTCAAACATTTTTAAACTTCTTATTATTTATAAAACTTTATGAGATTCTAGAATGCTTAAAACAAGAATTCCCTTTCTCCAATATTTAATGGATATATTTGATTTAAACAAAACTAATTCTGAAGTTAATAATAAACAAATAATTATCACAGAACATTTTAATAAAGTATAACTAATGACAAACAAAAATATGTATTTTCCCTCTTCCCTTTTGAATTGGTTTAAAGTCTTCCTACCTTTGGCTTTATTTTCTTTCTTAAAAGTTACTGTAGATGTAATCCTTGTAATTATAGATTTTGCTTTGCATCACTTCACATAACCCTTTCCTTATTTTCGTGTGTTCTTTTATAAATCTAAATTTAAATGAACCCTTTGTGGGAATGGAAAAGCTGACCTTCCCTCTTCACAAAGCTGTCATTCCTATAGGGCTGTAAAGAATAATAAATTGCTATATTTTATGTTAAACCAATCAAAGTTTCTTTTACTAATGATTATCACTAAGTACCTATTCATCCAATGCCTACTCATGTAATGCTAGAGAGAATCCAAAATATAAAACTTGGTCCTTACTCTCAAGAAACTTATAGTCTAGTTGATAAGATAGCTATCTTATCTTGTATCTGTATATCTTATTGTTAGTTAACACACACTCTCTCTCTCTCCACACACATACACACACACACACACACACACATGCACAAATGTTATACGTACATATATATTTATCACATATACCACTTGGTAACCATATTAGTCATTTTATATATAAATAACATATTGTGTAAAGTTAAATAACTAAATAATATGTGAGATATAAATATATTATGTAAGTTATATGTAAAAATATATAATATATTTGTATGTAAATATATTCAAAAATTGAATAATGTATAAACTAACAATACATGGTTAACAACATATGTATATTATATTACACATATAATATTATATAGCGTTAACTAATGATACAACATAGTATGGGATGAGTACCAAATGACTAGCATGTCTAGCAAGTGCTCTAGGTATTTTTTGCAAGAGGAGTGAATAGGGGAGATCTGTCATTGAAATTCAAGTAGCTAAAGAAGTCTTCTGAGTTCTGATCACTGAATTTCCAGGGTCCCATGACCATTGACTGCTAAGGTGCAACAGTGTACAGTACCTAGTATCTGATCTATGAAATATTATTTCAGAAAATTCTCTCTCTTTTAGGAATCAGCACTTCTCACTGAAAAGCTCCTGATCTGCCTCCACAGAAGAAGCTGACATAAATGTCTTTGTTCATATAGGGCCTTTACTATTTTCTGTGATCTCTTTGGGGTACAGACCTAATAGTGGCATTACTAGGTCAAAGGGTATCCACATTTTTATAGCCCTTTGGACATAGTTCCAAGTTGTTCTCTAGAATGGATAGACCAGTTCACAACTCCACCAAAAGGTTATAAGTATACTCATTTTCCCTCATCCTCTCCATTCCTTTTTGATTGGTATGAGGTGGCACCTCAGAATTGTTTTAATTTCCATTTCTCTAATACCATCGATTTAAAACATCTTTTCATAGGACTATAGATAGTTTTTATTTCTTTTTCTGAAAACTGTTCATATCCTTTGACCATTTATCAATCAGGGAAAAGCTCTTATTTTTATAAATGTGACTCAATTCCCTATATATTTGAGAAATGGGGCCTTTATGGCAGAAACTTGCTCTAATTTTTTTGATATTATTTCATTGTAAGGTACATTTTTGGCAAAATGTAGTTACCCTGTTACCTCTTTTAATTATTTTGGTTTTTTCTGAGATCATAATTGCTATCCCTGCCTTTCTTACTTTAGCTGAAGCACATTAGATGCTATTCCAGACCTTTATTTTAACTCTATGTGTGTATCTTTCAATTTCAAGTGTGTCTCTTGTAAACAATATATTGTTGGGTTTTGGTTTCTAATACATTCAGTTATCTGCTTCTGTTTTATGTGTGAGCTTATGCCATTCATATTCACAGCTGTACTGCTAACGATGTATTTTCCTCTGTTCTATTTTCTGCTGTTTATCCTTGTCTCTCTCTCTTTTTAGCCTGCCCCTCCTCAAAAGTCTGTTTTGCTTCTGATCACTGCCTCGCCTAATCAACCCTTCCTTTTATCATCTCCTCCCCCATATCTCTTATCCCCTTCACCTCCTGTTTCCCTGTTGGGTAAGATAGATTTTTTAATTTTTAATTTTTTTAATACCCAACTGAATATGAATATACATATATTCATTCATTTCTTTTTAAACCAATTCTGATAAGGGTGAGCTTCAGGCATTGCCCCATTTTTCTCTCTATTATAAAAGCTTTTCCTTGCATGCCTCTTTTATGTGAGAAAAATTTCCCCATTCTATCTCTCCTTTCTTCTTTCTCTAAGTGCATCCCTCATTCTTATACCTTCATTTTTTTTTAGATCATCCTAACATAATTTACTCAAACCTATATCCTCTGTCTCTATAGACTCCTGCCCAAATAATGATAAAGTTTTTAGGAGTTACATGTATCATCTTCCTGCATAGGTGTGTAAACAGTTTAATTTTATTGAATCTCTCATGATAATTCTTTCGTGTTTACTTTTGTATACCTCTCTTGTGTCTAGTATTTGTCACATTTTCTATTCAGCTCTGGTCTTTTCATCAAGAATACTTGTAAGTCCTCTCTTTCATTAAATATCCACATTCCTCCACAAGGATTGTACTCAGTTTTGCTGGATAGGTTATTTGTGGTTGTAATCTCAGTCCTTTTACATTCTGGAATATCATTGGAACTCCAAAACTTCTGCTTCTTTAACATGGAAGTTGCTAAATCTTGTGTGATCCTGACTAGGGCACCACAATATTTGAATTGTTTCTTTCTGGATGCTTGCAATATTTTCTCATTGACTTGAGAGCTCTGGAATATGGTTATAACATTCCTAAGAGTTGCCATTTTGAGATCTCTTTTAGGAGGTGATCATAGATTTTTTCAATTTCTGTTTTATCTTGTGGATCTAAGATATCAGAAAAGTTTTGTTTATAATTGTAGAAAATATGATTTCTAGGCTCTTTTTTAGGATCATAGCTTTCAGGTAATCTAATAATTCTTAAATTATCCCTCTTCAATCTATTTTCTAGATCTATTATTTTTCCAAATAGATATTTCACTTTTTCTTCTATTTTTCCATTTTTTTGACTTCATCTTATTCTTTCTTGATAAATCATGGTGTCAATCGTTTCCATCTGACCAATTCTAACTTTTTTTGGGGGGGGGGGGTGAGGCGAGGCAATCAGGATTCATTGACTTACCCAAGGTCACATGGCTACAATTATAATTTTTAAGGAATTATTTTCCTCAGTGAGCTTTTGTACTTCTTTTTCCAGTCAGTTGATTCTGCTTTTTAAGGGATTCTTTTTTTTAATGAATTTTTGTGCTTCTTTTTACCATTAGGCCAATTCTGTCTTTTAAGATGTTATTTTCTTTAACATTTTTTGTGCCTCTTTTCCAAAGCTGTTAATTCTGTTTTCATAATATTATTATATCACTTTCATATCTTTTCCTAATTTTTCTTCTATCATTCTTACTTCTTTCTTTAACTCATCTAAGAATTCTTCCTGGCCTTGAGTCCAATTAGCATTTTTCTTTAAGACTTTGCTTATAGCTGTTTTCATATTCTTGGCATCTTCTGAATTTGTCTTGATCTTCCTTGCAACTGTAGTAGCCTTTTATGATCACATTCTTTTTGTTGTTATTTTCTTATTTTTTCAGCTTATTTTTTGTCTTTGAACTTTATGTCAAAGTTGAGCTATGCTCATCTGGGGTTGGGGACTCACTGAAACAAGCTTTTTTGTGCTGCTGTTTTCAGAAGTAGTTCTGGGGGTCTTCAAGTTTTCAATGTTTCCAAGGTGGTGTGATCCAGGGACAGGTGTGGTCATTGTTCTGTTGGTGTGTGCTTTGTCTTTATCCAGGAAGGGCCCCTGTTCTCCTGCAGCCACCAGCCCTTATGTTCTTCTTTGCCTTAAAGCTGTGACCAAGGCCTTTGCTCCCTTAGACTGACCACAAGAGCTTCTCCACCCTTACACTACAACCCAGAACTGCTGATGGGTAATAGAGCTGCCAATCAGTGCCAGTTTCACACAGTGCCAGCTAAGGGTCTCTAGTAATCTCTTTATGAGCAGTTATCTGAATCCTTTACCATCTCTGAACTGAGAGTTCCTCAAGATGCTACTGCTGCTGTTGTCACAGCTGCCTCCAAGGCCTTCCACTTGTTCTGCTCTCACACTCTAGGCTGGACCCCACCCCAGGGTCACAAATCTCTCCTCTCTTCTGTCCTTGCTAGTCAAAAACCACCCTTCTTGGCTAAGAAACAGAAACAAAACAAGATTTGAGCATCTAGACCTTCTCTATATCATCAGTTATTATCATTTTTTCTACTCAGAGCAATGAGCAAATCCTTTCTTTGATTCTCCCCTTCTTTGCCCAATATAGCTTTCAAAAAGCCTTTTCTCACATCCTTAGCTTGTATCACCTGCTTAGATTGTTTATAATCTTTTGTACTTTCAATCTTAAAGGACCATGCCAAAGTTTTGTATTCATTTTCAATTACTTGACTTTGCTTCTTTTATATGTCTTTTAAAAAATTCATGTTGGTTTATGAATTCTATGTATATCCATGTTCTCTTTAGCTAATTTCTCTTTTTTCTCATCAAAATTATTTCTCTTTGTATCTTCAGAATTTAATTCTTGAGAGTTTCCCTAATCTTCCTGTAGAATTTAGTCTATGAGAGTCTGTCTATCCTCCCTCTGAAATTTTGGAAATTTGTTCTTCAAAAATCTAGGGTCCATGTCAAACTGTGCTCACCTTTCCTCAATACAGGGTAATCAACCATACCTCTACTTTCTTCTGGCTTCCTGCCTCTCTTTTCCATAACAGTAAAATATGGAACAGACCAAACATTAGTCCAAAGGTTCAAATTCCCCTTAATTTTACATGTAGCCTATAGACTGCCTCAAAGCAAGAGAGAGGCTAGTTGTCCTTACTAGAGTTAGGGAAAAACTGCTTTCTTTCTGCTCCACAGATCAACTGCCCAGCATTCCTGGTTGTCCTGATACTCAGTAGATGTGGGATTTGAGTTAGACATTAAAAGACAGGTAGGATTAAGACAGGCAGAAAGCTGGATGAGAATATTCTATCCAGGCAGTGAAAACAACAAAGATAAAGGCATCAGTTGGAATGCACAATGCTTGAGGGTAGAGAGAGTATAGCCTGGCCTGAGTCAATGATTTATGTAGGGGTATAGTGGGAGAAGAGGTGGAAAAATTAAAGCAGTTCAATAGCTTGCCTAAAGACATCTAGTGTGCTCATGACAATCAATCTATCAATAAACAATAATTAAACAATTAGTAATTAATTAACACAACTGCTTTTTTAAAAAGATAGAAAGATGTATCCATTCTCCTGAGGCTCTCTACAAGAATGAACCACCCAATGAAATTAGTTAGGTTATTAATTATTTATTGCTTTTAGAACTGGAGGTAAGAAAGGAATTTCACTGTGTGAAGCACTGGGGATACAAAGAAAGGCAAAAACAAGGCCTCCACCATTGGAGAGTTCACATTTTAATGGGAAAGACAATATCCAGAGTCAGAAGTCCTGGATTCAAAACCCAGTTTTACTCCCTTACTACTAGAAGACCTTGAGAAACTCACTTCAGTCTCTCTGGGTCAGATTTTCCTCATTCGTAAAATAAGATGGTTGGAATAGATGACCTGGAAGTCTCCTTCTGTCCCTAAAACTATGATCCAATGACGCATCAGAGCCACAAGACTATTCCAAGAATAGATGCATGGCTTAATTAAGGAGCAAGCGTTGGTCATTCACAAAAGGGATAAGATCCTCCACGGCTCACTGTTTCTTCTCATTATGCTCTTACTATTTTGATGTGCTCTGAAATGCTTTGGGAAAATGGGAAGCACTTGGTATCAATTCAAACCAGAGTAGTACTTGGATAACCAGCAAAGAAAGCGCATTTAGAGAGCCAACAGGTGCTGAACAGCATCCCAGGATGAAAACTTGGAGAGCACCCGCAGTCACAACTATGAGCCACCAGATGGTGCAAGAAAACCGTAATGACAGAAAGGGCCTTGTTCATCACTGTCCCAGCTGTGTCTGTTGGCCCTCAGGAAATGTGTTACTGTGTTTCATTTCATGTAGAGTGCCCCGCAATGGGTTTAAAAAAAAAAAATAGAAAGCTTTGCTTAAAATTTAGCATATAAAATCCAAACCCCTAAAAGCACAGCAATTTTTGTTGTTTGAAGTTGCTTGAAGTTGCAAATCCTCATGGACCTTCAGTCAGTGATATTGCTTTCCCTTTTTGAAAGAATCTCAAACTGAGTCTTTCAGAGGCATCTTTTCCTTACTGCAACTGGAAGAAGAGAATGCAGAGGTTCCATTTTGTAACCCACAATGCTGCGGACATACAATATTCTTTTAGGGGGAATGAGAATCCACAGGATTGTTTATTTGGACACCTGCATTTTTGGCATAAAAATGAGATGTATAAACAGTGTTAGATGGATGTCTCTTACCTCACACACATACCAGTGATGCATAATGTCTTACACAATGCTGAGAGCTCTGACCTTGGAGGGTTAATTATGCTATTTGTGCCATTGGGACAAGATAGTGCATTTTTGGATGGTTACTGCTTGCCTTGAGTGGTGTTTTGAGCCATAAGGCTGAAGGCCAAATGACTGGGGCCACCCAAGAAGTGAAATAATCCTCTAAAAATGTATTGCCTGGAGTGGAAATGAAAGTAAGGGGAACAGTCATTCTAGTGAATACTCAGCCTTTGCTGAGTATTCCTTATAGGCATTCAGCTCCAAGTCTGTTTGGCTTCAACCATTACGAATCTCAGATTTGGTTGCTACTAGGCAAATTCCAGGAAATTATAAAATTGAGCAATTTGAAATTCCATTCTTGTCAACTCACTTCATATACACTGAATAGATACCCAATCAGCAAATTCCATTCTGACTTCCAGTTCTAAACACAATAAATAATTAATAACCCAGCCTTCCAATTGAAAGCCAATTTCATTGGGCGCTTTATTCTTGTAGAGAGCCTCAGGAGAATGGATGTATATTTCTTTTTTTCCATCTTGTTAAGCAACTGTTACAGCACCGATATTCCAATTATACCATGTCTCTATGAATCTTTTGCCCATTAGAGTATGGTTAAGGAAAATTTAAATTCCTTGTTGAAGGAGAAAAATATATATTTACTTTTTTATTTATTTTAAATGTAGCGATAGCTTTTGTTTTCACATCACTTACATTTTCAAATGTATCCTTCCCCTTGTCCTTACCCAGGGAACCATTCCTTATAACAGCAAAACTAACCACATATCTGACAGCATATATTCCATATCCCTTGTCCTCCACTTCCACAAAAAAGAGAGAGACAGAGAGAGAGAGAGAGAGAGAGAGAGAGATTTCCTCATTTCTTTTCCTCAGCCAAGTTTGGTTATAATAAAGGCACATGATTCAGTTACAGTTTTTTTCTATTATATTGTGGTTGTCATTTTATATATTATAATCCTGGTTCTCCTTACTTTACTCAGCATTAGTTCATTGAAGTCCGGTAGTTCTCTGAATTCCTCATATACGTAGTTTCTTTTATTACATCATGTGCTACAATCTGTGGTCCCCAGTTGATGGACTTGTGCTTTGTTTCTAATTGAAAGAAAAAAATATTTAGGATCTAGGAAAACATACAGTCAACTTTGGTATCAAGCCCAAGGCCTAAAATCAATAAAGCCATGCCTAAAGAAAATCAGGCAATGAGGTTGAGAGAAATGTAATAAACTCTTCTTTCTGTTTCCTTCTTTTAGATTTCATGGGAAAATTAAATTTGTAAAGGAACAATAGATATATATTACAGGCGAGCAGCACACAGCATGTCAGTGATAAAAATAGAAACAACTTCTGTGTGACTTCAGCAGACCTACAACAAGCAGATGGTAATTGTCTTGGTCTAGTGAAAAGGGGAATAGGATTCCTCAGGGAAGTGCTAAAATTAAAAAAAAAAAAAAGACTGTTATCAGTGGAGTTCTCTCTGAATAACTCATAGACAGTTTTTGAAGGCATGAAGTTTTTCCAGATCATTGTATTTTAATGGTTACAATTATTTAATTAATCATGATAGTGGTATTTATATAGTGCTTTCAATTTTTCAAAACACTTTACATATTATCTCATTTGATCCGCATCACAATCCTGTAAGGAAGGTGCTATTGCTATCCCCATTTTACAGATGAGGAAATTCATCTCTATTTTTTCAAAATAATACTTTCCATGAATAAGAATATCTTATGCTCAAAACCTATAAGAAATATGTTTGACCTGAGTCAAATCACTTAATTTCTCAATTTCCCCACCTATAAAATGGGAGTATTGGACTCAATGATATCTAAAGTTCTCCCCAGCTTGAAAGTCAAAGGCTTCTATGTCTTTTAACTAAGTTATCACAAAATGTCAAAGTTGGAAATATCAGAGGTCATTGGTTCAACCTGTTGTGGAACAAAAATTCCGTCTATCACATCCCTCCCCACTTCACACCACAGCATACCATCCTTCCTGAAAAAGCAGTCATACAGCCTCTGCTTGGAGATCTCCAGTGACAGGAAACACTACCTGAGGCAGCCCATTCCATTTTTGGACAAATTTGATTTGTAAAGATTTTCCTTATATGAAGACTACAGCTGCCTCTCTCAAACTTTTACCTATTGCAATTAACTCTACCCTCTGGGGCTAAGCAGAATGTATCTACTATCTCTCTTGCTTCATAACCCTTCAAATATTTGAAGACAGATATCAGGTTCCCTGTAAATCTTTTCTTTTCCATTCTAGACAGCCTTTGTTCTTTCAAATGAGTCTCTCATGGCAGGGCAAGGAAGAGAAGGGATTAACTATTCATATAGCCCTGACTATGTTGTGGGCATTGTATAAGTGCTTTACAAATATTGTTTCATTTGATCCTTACAATAATTTTGTGAGGGAGATTCTGGTATTATTCTCCCATTTTGCAGTTTAGAAAAGTGAGGCCAATGACTTGACCAGTTAAGTGACTTGACCAGGGTCACAAAGCTGGTGTCTGAAGTCAGATTTGAACTCAGGTCTTCCTAACTCCAGACCCAGCACTCTTGTCTTCTCCCCATCTTAGTTGTGTTCTTCTGAATATACTTGAGTTTGTCAATGAAATAACTTTAAAAATTTTTCAGAGAGGCTACCCTCTCATACTCACCAAGTCTCAAAGAAGTGAATTGTGGTATGAATCATCATGTGACCTACCTGAAGTTAGTGGCCTCATTTCTCCTTGTCCTTGCTACCTCACAAGTTTCTTGTCATGACTAGCTCTGCGCAAATTTGGTAAAGAAACCCAAAACCAGGTTTCAGTTTTCAATATATACCGGAAACTTGGCCCTAGATCACTAAAAAGTTCACTGTGGTTTGTGAACCTTTCAAACAAATGGGGCCAAGTTTCTGCCATGTCCCTGTTCCCACCCGTGCCAAGAAGGAATTTATGGGTTTGAGTGTGAACCAGGTAAAATTCCATGGCCTCAGCATTGCCAAATTCAGAGGCTGCACACTGGCTTGGAAGGAACCTAGGAAACTGGGAGAGGAAGTGAATCAAAGCTGCTGAATTTCTCTCAGATCAAGTTATGAAATAATTTGGGGCAGAGAAAGAAAAGGAGCAAATGATTTAAGAGGTGTGCATATTCATTTGCAAATGATATTATGGAACCTGCTAGTGAGATTTATATTGGTAATTAAGTGATTTTGTCTGTGTAAAGCTGCTTGAGTTGGAATTCCTGTAAGATTCTGAGGGGACTAAGGCCCTTTTGAGAAATGTTTTTATTGTTTAGCACTTTCAGAAGCAGTTTATATAATGCTTTCCAGTTGCTACCTAGTTTCATGAAATGTGTTCTGGTGAGGTAGGTCACTAGGCTAAATCATTTGAGCTTTCCCCAAAGACTCCTTACATTGGACCAGCTCCCAGTGGGTAGGGGAGAAAGAATAAGGACAAGGAATCTTCTCCTGGTATGGTAGATTAGAAGATCAAATATTTCAGGATTGTTCTATTTTATTTTTAATCATGAATGTCTTCACCAATCAATTCTTCATAGTAATAAGAGTGTCAAGTGAGGTGAAGTTATTGATTCCTGATCCCATGAACTTATAGTGAACATGTTCAGCCTTACTCTCCAAAAGCCAGGCTCCTGTATTTTCTCCTTAGATATCTGGAAGGTACCCCTGAAGGGTTGCAATATCTTTTCTCTGTTGTCCTTGGCTAGAGCTCCCACCAACTGGATTCCTTCCATTATTAGGTTCCAGGGTCTAGCACCCCAGTTCCATTTAACTACCCAACATTAGCTTTTACAAAGGAATAACTATTTCAAAGATATAAACAAGAACAAACATACAAACATTTTACCCCAATACCTCAAGGGCATAATTTCCTCTATATCTTCTTGGTCTCTAGCTCAACTTAGCTTAATTCTTATGTAGTATTGGTCCCGCCAAGGTCATGTCCAAAGGTGGCATCTCTACTGGATAATTTCTTTTCTCAATTATGACTGGGATGGGGTCACATGAGTCTCTTCCACAGAACACTCCTTGCTCCTTAGGGCATTAACACTACCAGCTTGGGAAATACTGGAATATTTCTCCTGGCCTTCTGATCTCATAAGGCTGGGGGTGCCAATTTCTTTCATATTAAGGGAATAAATGCAAGAGCCAAGGACTGAGGCCTACCATGGCCTCAGAAGGGGAAAAAGACCCATAGCTTTCCCCCTTATATCACTGTCTCTCACTAGATGTTGTAAGAGAAGGGATACCACCACCAGAGTGTGACTCAATTGAAAATCGTCAAAAGGGTCTACTCTAGACCAAGACTAACAAGACTTTTTGAGTGCTTCTACCTTCAATCAAAGAGCCTCCTCTTTGCCACATGATCAGCAAACCATAACCAGTTACAAAATGTCCCTACGTATTCAACAGGCTCTCCTAGACACACACACACGTTTCTCTAATGGAATGACTCTAATGGAAACAGGTTCTTAGCCTCACTATTCAGATGCCATTTATTGCACTCTATGTGTATGCCAGTACCAGGCTCCCATTCCAATCTATTCCATAGATAATTTGAAGCTTTAACCTTGCCCATTAAATATACACATTTATATATGTATGTATGTATGCATGCATGCTTTTATATATACATATATATATGTGTTTTTATACAAGATGCCCCCATAAAGTTTTGAATTACATTAAAATTTTTGGGACACAGTATATATATATATATATATATATATATATATATATAGATAGATAGATAGATAGATAGATATATAGATATATAGATATATATATAATATATATACACACACAGAATTTATCTATTTACATAAATATAGAGTGTGTATGTATATATGTATAGCAGCATATATAATTTATATATAATTTCACATACACATGTGTATATTGTATTTAGGTGAATATTCTACATATACACATGCTATATAAAAGCATATATACATGCATATTTAACATATATGTGCATACTTACATGTTGCTGAAATCACTTTAATCTACATATACACATACTATAATAAAAGCATGTATACATACATATTTAATATACATATATTAAATTATATGTGTTGTGTATTATATATTAAATTACATATATGTAGCCTATGTATACATACTTAAATGTTACTGAAATCACATTAATATAGTTTAGATATACATGTCTATTGTGTACCTGTGTATGTGTTTAAATGACATTTTGAGATTTCTCAGAAACAACTCTGGGTGGCAGCAACATGAGCTAAAAAAAAAATAGAGTAATCTGGGCAGTGAGAGGGTTGTCTATCTATATGAACAGCCACTCCCAAAACATTCCTTTTTGGCAGGGAATAGGGTGAGGGGAGGCTCATGTTCTGTTCACCCAGAGTTGTCCCTTACCTATCAAGGTTGTCATTTGAATAATGCTCATGTCTAAGTCTTCACAAATGTGGACAAAAGGGTCTCCAGTTCCTTTGCAAAGTAACAACATACACAATATAGAATAGCCTGTATCTCAACCTGAAGAAAATACAGAAAAGACATGAAGGACTCATGCTAGCCCAATCAATGCAAAATTTCCCTTCCTTTGAGTTCCACTTTTCCCCCTAGGATTTTGAAGCTAACTACACTCATAGCTTCACCATTTGGTTTTAAGAGTCCTCTCACAAGAACAGGAAATTTAAGGTTCCTAAGGTGGCAATTCCCCCAAATTTTTAGTGATAACAGTTTCACATAAATCCTTACACAAGTATCCAGGCATACCATATTACCTAGGGGACTTGGAACACTTTCTAGAAGTAAACAAAACATAACATGTGTGAATGACTTGGGACAAACAATACTTTTGATATGGTTTCATTTTGTGAAATCAATGGTTGTCTGTGTGCTTCTACAGACCTTCAGCTAACTAAAAGAATCTGAGCTTGGCCAGATGAAACCGGATGAAGCTGGTTTCCTGACCTTTTAGTTAGTTCTCTGTCAGTTGAGTACTGGATTTCATGTTGGACACATGTGCTTAATTGATCTCTTTGGTTATATTTCTAGCTCTGTGGTTTTTAAGAATGGATATTACTCCAAAAAAACATGCAAAAGTTATGGCTTTTAAAGAGCATGGTTCAATGACCACTAGAGGTCTAACAGAGGCTGTTGGTCTAGGAAAGCCAAATATTTCAAGGAATTCAAGTCCACAATGGAACAGCATTGGTCCTACCAAAACACAAAGGAAAGAGAAATTGACAATGAAAAATAAAAATCCCCCAACTCCAAGAATTGACAAAATATAGTGGCAAAAATGGCCTCATTTATACTCAGGAAAAGAAAAAAAACAAGGTAAGATCTTCCAAAGGTCCTATCAACTAGCATGATTGTTATTGACTCATCTGCAACGTGGCTTGAAATTTGGAGGAACAGTGAGAAGACCAGTCCGAAAAAAGAAAACTAGTAGCTAATCATTTCTACGAAGAAAAAATTCTGACTGTGAACAAGACAATACAAAGACCAGACTGAATATTGGGAAAATGCACTAAAGAAACTCACTTTTTCATTAAAGAGTATGCCAAAGCTATTGCCAAGAGTCCAGATAAGTGTAAGATCTGGGTATTACTATTACTCTGTAAAATATCCACCCAAAAATGTTTTGTACACTGCCCTATGGTCTCGTACCATGCCATTATGTCATAAAAGGTTAAGACATAGTGTCAAAAGAGATAAACATGCTTCAATGATGCATCTGATTATAGCCAGTGGAATAAAATCAAGGTTAGACTTGTTCTGTTTGTCAAATGTACACTATATCCAGCGTGCCAAAAATTCTTCACAATGAAGAAACAGTATGTATCAAACTCTTCTGAATTTGACATCAAACTGCCAAAAAAAGCTGAGTGGAATGAAGTTTTAGTGAAGACTTCACATGATAGTAATATAAAATAAAAATAAATTTGGGAATTGACTCTGTAAGATTCAGATATTTAGTTTCTAGGAATTCGGAGTCTGGGGGCAGTGAGTGCCCCCCCACACACATACACATACCCCCTCCCTTTTTCTTTTCTTAATGCTGTTTCAGCATTAAGACTCTACCACATAAGGTAATGGTGAGACTGTGGGCAGTGAGGACTCACTGGACATTACCTAATCTATGGGCCTTACTGCCACATATACATTAAACTTGCCAAATAAGGTAAAACTCCCCTTTCTCTCCGTTATCTTAGCTATAGTTATGCCACATCAGAAGTTAGTTGCCAAATAGGGAGGTATATTTGGATTGGTTGCACTTGACTTCTTGGTTCTTTGTCTAGCTTTTCGCACCTAGATTGTAAGCCTGCCTCCCAGCCAATGGAGAGGTGGGATAGTGGAGGGCAGGATTCTTTGTGTTAGGGTATGTAATGGTGCTTTGTTCTTTGTGAGTTGCCTCCTTCCACTAATCTTCCCTGGTGGATGTGAAGCCCCCTTTTTTATGAGAACTGAATAAAATATATTCTGTTCTTACTTCGAGATACCTCCTTATTTTATAAACTTTTGGGTAAGGGTCTAGTGTCCCACACTAAACCAAGTGACTTCAGCAAAAGAACATACTGCATATTAAAAGTCTTTTAATGATGTAAAAAAGGTTTATTAAGCATCAATATACTTAATTATTTTCCTGTATTATAATTAATTTATATATTATTATATACATATAACATATGTCTTTATTATATATATATATATACACACACACACACATTCACACATATGTTTGTATGGTTTTTCTTTTAAAATGTTCAATGTATAGTCAAGACAATAGGCCCTATAGGAATAGAAAGCAATCGCTGAGGCCTGAACCTTGTAGGGAAGATGTTAAAAAGGAATTTAAGGCTAAAATAGACCTTTAAAGAAGTGTGTGTTGCCCATGGAAGCTCTGGGAATCTTTATCCCAACTCCCACTCTTACTGATGAGTTGGATCTCCAGAGCTAAGTTGGTTACCCCTCACCCTCTTGGTTTTAGGATCATTTCTAAGGGATTCAGGTGATTCTCTAATGCCACGGGCTCAAGCCCATTCTTCAAGATTATCAGTTAAGAATCAATTTGGTCAGCCAGCCTTAAGTAGCTTTCAGAAAGGGATATTTACTAAAGTTGTAAGATAAGAACATATGTACCACTAAGATGGTATTATTAGAACAAATACAACACACACACACACACACACACACACACACACACACACACACCCCTGCAAAAAACAAAAAAGTCTGCGACACCTTCTCCTGTAAGCTCATATGGAGTCCAAGGGAAAAGGAGGTTAAAACTTAGAGAACACATGTGGTCACTGTGTAACTCACACAGCTCCTGCTTACTAGAATTTCTTTTCTCCCTCTTATGAAGGTCTCAAGAAGTTTCCTCTTAAGCATGGTGAATCTGTATCCAAGTTTATCCTATACTCCCAAAACAGACACTGCTGCCAGATGATCTAGGGATGCCATTGGTGACGTTGATAAAAATATGGGAAAGCCATTATCCAAGGGTACGCTGGAGACTCTAACTAGCTGGGGAGAGTGGATTGTTAAATTTTCAGTCTAATCATTTATACCTCAAAAATCAGCATATACTACAAATCAGGGCTTGATTTATTATTTTGTTGATTTTCTAAACTTAAGAAAGTGATGGGAAAAATGTCAATAATATAGGTTAAACTTAAAAGTGTGTGGTAGTTACTTTTTCTTTTCCTTTTCTTTTTAGATTTAAACATTTACCCATTCCTACTCCAGGCCCTTTGAAGTCAGAATGACCTCCTCTAGTAAAATGTATAAAGCAAGGAAAACTGATCAAGGTTGAGGCTGACCCCTCTCCTTCTCTTCCTCCTTCCTTCCTCTCTCCCAGCAAGTTCCTTTTCTAGGGATTCAGTCAAAAATCCTCATTTTTAGGGGCTTACAATTTGTTCTATAAACAATGCTGAGTCATTAAACTTTTTATGAAGGCCTATAACAAATACAAATAGTGTTTGTGAAGGATTTACCCAGTTGCCATTCCTAAAACAAATTAGACTAGGAGGGAGTAGAGGCTAGATGAATCACTAGATTAATTGCAATAGCCCAGTTGTAATGACCTGCTTGGCCTAAGGTAGGTGTGGTGGAAATATAATCATTTTAAAGGAAGAATCTATAGCACTTGGTAACTAGTTATAGATAAAGAAATAATCAAGCATGACTCTTAAAACGTGGAGCCTGATTGACAGAAAAAAGTGTACCATTGATCAATTCTATCAATATTTATGGAATACCTATTCTGTGAAAGGAACTATGAGGAAATTTAAAAATAAATTACTTGGAGCAGCTAGATTGCATAGTGGATAGGGCATCAGCCCTGGGGTCAGGAGGGTTTGAATTCAAATCCAGCCTCAGATACTAGCTGTGTGACCTTGGGCAAATCACTTAACCCCAATTGCCTGCCTCCCTCCCCAAAAAAATAAAGAATAAGACATAATCTTTACTTATATTCTTATAAAGGAGATAAAGATAGGGATTAGATCTGTGGCAGGACTTAAACTGAAGTCTTGTTGACTTCAAAGACAACCCTCTCTTCACTATTCCAGGCTGCTTCTCTAGAGGAATTAAAAGATATACAAATGTAAATGAGATACAGTCTCTAATAAAATGGAAGAATTTCCTAAACAACCTGATAATGTAATATAAAGAAATTTTCTTAAATAACTTGCTAACAATATGTAATGAAGCTCTCAAATAACTAATAGAATTTTGGGGCATTGGCCATTGGATAAGAGCAACTGAGGAACACAGGCAACTTCTAATAATTGACTGAAAGGATCAGTCATTCCCCTTGTGGATGGTTCTGCTCTGTGCCATTCAACTCTGAGAAAGGACTTGGCCATGAAGTTTGCTTTTCTTCCCTCTATGCTCCTTGAAAAGTAGAACCAAGAATGGAAGATGGAATTTCTTTTTTCTCCTCCAATCTATGCCAGTGATGCCTTGAAGGCACAAGGCAGCTAGAATCGAGCAACCAAGTCAAATTGGTGAGAGACATTGAGATAGGCTTAGAACTATTAAATCACTCAAAGGATGGCAGCACCCAGAACCAAAACTCTTCCTAGTGTCCTGATATAGGTTCTGGTTCCTTCTGAAAATTCATAGTAGAATCCTGGACCAGAATTTTGACTGAGCATGATGAAGATGAGAAGACTGTAAAGAGCATGACCAAATACAGAAACCAAGCTCCCAGCCGAAAAGCAAACCCAGGGGAACTAGCAAGAAGACTCTCCCAATAGACAGATAACAACTCCCAGAAACTTCAACACTCTTAATTACTATTCAGTCACCTATGTTCAGGGAAAGGAACATAAACCAAAGGGAGCACCCAGGGATCTGAGAAGCCCTATGAGGAGCAGTGCAAGTATACTGTGAGGATATTAGGAGCCCTGAAACCATCAAAGGTTGTTGAGTTATCTAACTGAACATTCCCCTCATGTGGTGCCCTTATGATTGATCCCTTGTACTGGACCACTCTCTCCATTGGTGGTGTATATGTTTGTGAATATTTGTATATGTATAAGTTTTTTGAAGCAAATATTGCATTGTAAATATTGTTCTATATTGCTGCAGTAAATTGCTTTTCTTTGCACTACTTGAATTTCTGTCTGTTGGAAGGTAAATATATTGTTAGGAGCTTATTTGCAATAATTTTATGAGTGTGGACCCACAGAATACCTTGAACCTTGAATGGCTATCCCCTGAAGAAACCTTTCAGCAAGTTGAAGGTGGTAGCCAAGTCAAAAGGGGTCATCCACATATAACTATAATTTTTAAAATATAGAATGGAAGACTACAATAAAAAAGACACAAAGTGTTACCAGTTGACAAAAGGAAGAGCTTATTTCTGGCAAAGAGGATAATAAGATCATAGATTTACCATAGATTCCCAAAGTTATTTGGCTTACCAGCCCCTTTTCAAAAAAAATTACCCAGCAACCCCCTGGAAATCTATTTTCTTTAACCCTTTAATGGTTTTTAAAAAATAGGTCATTTCAATATATATATATGTATATATATATATATATATATATACATATATATATATGTATATTTAAGTGACACATTTGAAATTCAATAATTTATTATAAATTTGTGGGGGCTTATTCCTGCATTGAAATTTTGATGATACAATTTTGTGTCATGTAACTGTATTGTATCCTATTGTAAAGAAGTCATTACATGGACATATTCCTGCTGATGCATGCTGAACTTCCCAACAATGTGCTACACACTTGCCTTCCAACACTTGCTTGCTAAGACCTGTTGGCGGTTTTGACCACTGATAGGTTACAACTTGCATTTTGTGAGTTTATTTGGAAAACAATGTAATCATTATGTCTTTAACTTTGTTACACAACAGAAGAAACAGGTATGAACTATTTTTCGAAATTTTCTTCTCTTCTTTCCTTATGCTTCCACAGCCCCCTTATTTTTATTCAACACCCCATAATTACACCTGAGGCTACTCACCACCACCCCCTTCGGATTATTCCAGTGACCTTCAAGGGGCAGTATTGCCCACTTTGGAAAGCTCTGAGGAAAAGTGCCTAGAAATTGTCTAGTCCAATCCTCTTATTTTACAGATGAAGAAACTGAGGTTGAGAGGTGAAATGACTTTTTCAGAGCCACAAGCATCAGGATTTGAATCTTCAAACATAAAGTCCTCTGAATTGGCTTTTAAACTTCTCTGATTAGTTCCCAGTGAGTGGGGCTGCTTCCAAGATGATCAGTGATTCAGAATCAGGAGGACTAAACTTTTGTATAAACTCCAGTAGCTTCTTGTTACCTCTAGAATAAAACACAAACTCCTATTTCATTTATAAAGCCCTTCATGACCTGGACCTAACCTATCTTTTTAACTTTGTTGTATGTTACCTGTTTCCAACTCCACAGTCTAGCCAAATTGCTCTTCTTTCAAATCCTCACAAACAATTCCCCATCTTCTATCTCTATGTCTTTGAACTAATCATTTTCCATCCAATCCCTCCTTACTTTTGCCACATCGAATATCTCTTTCCCCTTAAAATGCAACTCAAGTGCCATCTTCATAAAGTTATTGCTGATCCTCTCAACTATTAGTGTCCTCATTTCCAAAATACTGTGCATTTAACAACTTTGTATTTATTTGTATTTATTCTCTTTAAATGTATTCTGTGGAGGGTGGAGCCAAGATGGCATATACTCTAGTGCTTCCCCCACAGCCCACAAAATACCTGTAAAAAAAATGATTCTCAACAAATTCTAGAGCAACAGAACAACAGGGCAAAAGAGGTTTTCAACCAAAGGTAATCTGAAAGGCTGACAGGAAAGGTCTATCACACGGGACACTGAGCAGAACCCAGCCCAGTCCAGTCCTGACAATGCAGCATAGGGAGGAACAGGACTGGAACAGGCCTCTGGGGCAGAATTCCCAGCAGGGAAGGTCCCGGATACCTCAACCTACAAGCCACAAAGAAAGCTCCCAGGTCAGTGTGGGAGGGCTTTCTCAGTTGGGCAAGAGGGAATAAGGTTCCTCCAGCAATAGCCTCAGGCCATGGCAGAGGCTTCAGGCAGCTACAGTGGCTGGGAAGCAACCTGGATCCATTATCCAGGCTGCTCAGCTTAAAGCCTCTGGCAATAGGAAGCAGCTGATCAAAACTTCAGCCCTGAGTGACAGCCCCACCCCCACCCAAAGCCCCTGGGGGAATCAAGCAGCTGATCTGAATCTCAGCCTTAAATATGGCACTGGGGAAAGGAGGGACAATAGGACCATCCTCTTGACAAAGCATTCAGAAGTCAAGTAACTGGTTTGAAAAATGTCCAAAAAAAGGAAAAAAAAAATAAGACCATAGAAGGTTACTTTCTTCATGAACAGGTGTCTCCTCCCATCTTTTCAGATGAGGAAGAAAAAGGCATACTGGCACAGGAAGTCATGGCTCCTGCATTCTGGGCCTCCAAAGGGAACTTAAATTGGGCTCAGGTCATAGAAGAGCTTGAAAAGCAAATTAGCAGTTTGCTAAAGGAGAACCAAAAAAAATGTTGAGGAAAATAACACCTTTAAAAAGAGGCTAACTCAATTGGAAAAAGAGGTCCAAAAAGCCAATTAGGAAAAGGAGGCTTTAAAAAGAAGAATTGGCCAAATGGCAGAAGAGGTTCAAAAGCTCACTGAACAAAATAGTTTGTTGAAAGAGAGAATTGAGTTCAGGGAAATGGATGACTATGAGATAAACCAAGCAGTTAAAAAACAGAACCAAGAGTTTGAAAAAATAGAAAATAATGTAAAACATCTCATTGGAAAAACAACTGATCTGGAAAATAAATCTAGGAGAGACAATTTTAAAATTATGGGACTACCTGAAAGCCATGATTAAAAAAACATCCTAGATATTATCTTCTAAGAAATAATTAAGGAAAACTGTCCTGATATTCTAGAACCAGAGGTCAAAATAAATATTTAAAAAATCCACCCATTACCTCCTGAAAGAGACACAAAGAGAGAAATTCCTAGGAATATTGTGGCCAAATTTCAGAGTTCCCAGGTCAAGGAGAAAATACTATAAGCAGCCAGAAAGAAATAATTTGAGTATTATAGAAATACAATCAGAGTAACACAGGACCTGGCAGCTTCAACACTAAGGGATTGAAGGGCTTGGAATGGGATATTCCAGAAGTCAAAGGAACTGGGATTAAAATCAAGAATCACCTACCCAGCAAAACTGAGTATAATACTTCAAGGGAATAAATGAATATTCAATGATATAGAGAACTTTCAAGCATTCATGACAAAAAAACCAGAACTGAAGAGAAAATTTAACTTTCAAATGCAAGAATCAAGAGAAGTGTGAAAAGGTAAACAGGAAAGAGAAATGATAAAAGACTTTCTAAAGCTGAACTGTTTACATACCTACATGGAAAGAAAATATTTATAACTCTGGAGACTTTTCTCAGTATTTGGTAGGTAGAGGGATTGTATACACACATCCCCACACACAGACACATATAGACAGAGAGTACAGGCTGTGTTGAATCAGAAGAGATGATATCTGCAAAAAAAAATAAAATAAAATAAAAAGTAAGTGGTGGGGGAAGAAAATACTGGGTGGAGAAAGGGAGAAATAGAATGGGGCAGGCTATAAGTCATAAAAGAGATAAGAACAATCTTGTTCAATGGAAGAGAAAAGGGATAAGGGGTGAGAGGAAAAGTGAAGCCATTCTCTCCACATATGGCTTAAGGAGGGAATAACATGCTCACTAAATTTGGTATGAAAATCTATCAGGAAAGTAGGGGAGGAGGCAACAAGTGGGGTGAGGGGAATGATAGAAGGGAGTGCAAATGGGAGAAGGGAGTAACTAGAAATAAGCACTTTCGGGAAGGGACAAGGTCAAATGAGGGAATAAAAAAATAAGGGGGGATAGAGTAGGATAGAGGGCAATATAGTTAGTATTACACAACATGATTATTAAGGAAGTCTTTTGCAAAATGACACATATATAACCTGTACTGAATTGCTTACCTTCTCAGTGGGGATGGGTAGGGAGGGAGGGAGGGAGACAAGTTGGAATTCAAAGTATTAGAAACAAATGTTGAGAATTATTATTGCATATAACTGGGAAATAAGAAACACAGGTAATGGGGTATAGAAATTTATCTTGCCCTACAAGAAGAGAGAGAAGATGGGGATAAGGGAAGGGTGGGGTGTGACAGAAGAGAGGGTACACTGAGGGAAGGGGTAATCAGAATGCAAGGTATTAGGGAGTGGTGGGAGGGGAGAGATGGGGAGAGAAATTGGACATGCTACAAAGTGATGTAAAAGCAAATAGTATTAAAACAATTGACTGAATTAATTACTGAGACTAGATCAGAGACATCTTTAGTTTGGGGAAAAGTATTTTAGTCTAAATTTCCTAGAGGCAAGTAACCTCAGGTAAAATTCGGCATTGATGGAAAAGTTAAGGTTCTAATGTTAAATTTGATTTTATGATTGCTATTTAATCAGGAACTAGAACATGTATAGAAAGGCATGTAAGCCACTTAAGATTTGCCTCAAAAGATGCTCCTTAGCCAATGTGAAATTATAGTCATATCTGAAACCTGATTATTGAAACTTGCTATTTTAAGATGCTATGAGACTATTAACTGACTGTTCTTCTGAGTATAACTGCAGGTACAGATAGCAAGAAAGACAGTCTGAGCCTCTAATCCATGATTCTAGTAAGCCTTTCAGATGCTGGTATGAACTGCAAAAGATGATCTCATGGGAAGGGTAGGAGAGCAGCTGTTCAGCCTGGGCTGAGGTAGGATTCTCCTGACTCAGTTTCCCCACTGACACCTGGCAGACTTGAAGTCTGACTGAATGCAAATTGACATTCTACTCCTGCCTGGAACTGAAATGAAGTTAGGGAGATATTGTTTCCCTGCAATGTCTTTACTCTTAGTGGCAATTTCCTACAGTTAAAAGGTTTGTAAGATAATATCAGATCTATTAAATTATAGATTGTTGGTAGGGGAACATCTGAGGTTAAGTCTAAAATTAATCTATTAGGCTTAGGAATTAAGACCAACAACAATAAGTTAGGGTCCTTTAATTCTTAGTAATAGTGTGGAGACAATTAGGTCAAGGGCTTGTGAAGTTAGCATACATAATTATAATGTGTGTCTCAGATGGTTAACATTAAAAAGAAATTCATTTGTGGTCTATATTGTAAATGCTTTAAAAAGAAGTATCATCTAATCAAAAGTTGGAATTGTTTTATGTGATATGAACTGTGTTAAAAATGAAAACAAAAAAAAGTTACTTGGAAAAAATAAATAAATGTATTCCGTATATACTTACATATGCCCTTGTTATCTCTCTAATTAGAAAGCAAGCTTCTTACAAATAAGGGTTGTTTCATTTATTTTCAGTCCCCAGTGTCGAGCACAGTTCCTGCATAGTATATAGTAGATGCTTAATAAATGTGTGCTTGCTTGTTTGTTTGTCAGAATTGCTGCCCTGTTACTTCATTGTCTATATAAAGAAAGCTATGAGACCCGCTCGAGGGCTCCCTTCATCTTTAAGACTCCGTATTCCCCTCCTGCCTCCTTTTGGAGGGCAGTAAGCAGGTTATTAAACGAAGTGATTTCTTTCTTCTACTTTCCTCAATCGCAGAATCAACTGATGGATATCTGTACAGAGCGGAGACAGACATGAACATGCCTGCTCAACTCGTAAGAATAGTTCATGAGGAATGTTTGTGAATTCTCAAAATGTCTTTGGCGGTCAGCAGTGGGGAGAAGTAGGTTGTGGTATAGATTTTAAATTCCCTAAGGATCATGCTTTCTAACCTTTTAACCAAACAAAGGAGATTTTTTTGGGAAGGGTCAGATACGGGAAATGTCCTATGAGTAACCTCAAGTTCCAAAGTTCTTGAGTTTAAATTTTTAAGTTCTAGTCTTTTTTAGGAAAAGAAAAAAATTTTTTTACATAGCATGGCACCTGGAAAAGGAGGAAGATCTCTAATAGAGAGTTGCCCGGTAGCTTAAGGGTCAAAGACATATTATAGGAAGTCATTAGATCTCCACTTTACCAACCACCACCCCACCATTGCTCAGTTGCTCATACTGGTCTAATATGAAACAAAGATGGCTTTTTCAGGAGCCTCCCAAAGTATGTTTTCCTTGCAGGGGGAGTCTAATGATCAGTTTGAGTATTTTTCTCTGTACATAAACACCTACAAGTCCTTGACATCTTGGATATCGTGTGTGTGTGTGTTTGTATGTATGTGTGAAGACTCTCATACCTAATGTCCATATTGTACTTGCATGCCTGTGCAGGATTTGGGGACCTTGTTACCCATATTTGTGGAAACCTAGACATGAGCTGTACAATGAGCATATTTAGAGATTTTGCTGTAGTATATCAGGTTGTGGCAATTGCTAAAGAAGTAGTTGATTCTCCAAGGATCAGGCTCCCAGTGTTAGAATTGATTCATGTGAATTCAGAATCTTTGAGGAGCTTAGTACATAGGTTACATATGAAAGGAGTTGTAAGAAATAAGATTACAAAGATAAGCTGAAGCCACCTAAGAGAGGACTTTGAATGCCAGATCAAAGAATTTGAACATTATTTAATAGGGAGGTATTATTTAATTTAGAGGAAGCTGCGTGATTCAATGGATTGAGCAATGAACCTAGAGTCAGAAGATCTGAGTTAAAATCCAACCTCAGATGCTCATTAGTTGTGTGACCCTGGACAAGTCACTTAACCTTTGTTTGCCTCAGTTTCCTCAACTGTAAAATGAAACTAATAATCACATCTATTTCATAATGTTGCTGATAACATTTGTTGAAAATAATGTTCTTAGCACAGTAATGTACCTATACATTTATACATACATATTATATGTACATATATAATACACATGTGTATATATACATATTTACACTTAGATGCATGTATATATATATATATTACCTCCATACTGATGGAGGGGCTGTGAATTTTTTTGAGCAGAGGGGTACTTCAGAGAAATTAATCAGATACGTAAATGTATGGAGGAACAGAGAAACTTAAAACAGGGTGTTGAGCAACAGGCACTGATCTTATAGTTAGGAAGTCAGGTTATGGCTCTACCTCTGCTTTTAGTTCACTATGTGACCCTGAACCAGTCCCTTAATATCTCTGGGTCTCAAGTTCTTTATATGTAAGATAAGTAGTTTGAACCAATTTATCGCTATTGTCCCTCCAGTTCTAATGTGATCCTATAATTGATCCTAAATTGCAGTCTAAAACTGCAGTAATGAGACCAGTAGAAGACCACTACAATAGCCCAGGTAAGAGCTAATGAAGACTTGAACCAGGGAAGGGCAAGTTAAAATGGAGCAGAGGAGATAGAATCAGGAGACATTTTAGAGGTAGAGTTCCTAGGTGAGTGGGAAAAATTAGAGTATTGTTAACAGAAATATGGAAATCAGGGGGAATAGGTTTGGAGGGCAAGATGAGTTTTGTGGAAGTCAAAGATGTTCAGCAGATAGTTGGACATGTAGTTATGCAGATGAGGTATAGAGAGAGGCAAGGGCTAGAATTATAAATGTAGGAGTCATCTGATGACAATGATGATGAGGATGGTGGTGGTGCCAGTGCTGGTGCTGGTGATGATGATAGTTGAAGTTGTGGGAGGAGATGAGACTGTTAAGGAAGAGAGCATGTAGACAGAAATAAACCTGAAGGCAGAACCTTACAGAATGTTTACAATCAATTTAAAGAAGTTCTATCCCTTCTTCTGCTTATTTTCAGTCATTACTGAGCTCCTCTTCAGTCATAGTGATGGGGTGCTTGAGTCCATGTGCTTGGGCCCCAATTCTAAAATCACATTTCTCTTTAAAAATCACCTTTTTAAATGTAATTTAAATGTGATAGCCTCAAAATTCTATTTCAGGCAGTTTCTCCCTAGCCCAAGAACACAGCCTGCCCTAGCAACAACCATTATCTCCCTTCCTGCTACAGTAGCCAGCTGCACCTATAGAACTTATTAGTCTGAATCAACTATGTACTGACTGAATTGGCTGTGCACTGGATCATAACGACATTTGCTACTCACTGACCAATTATATGTATCCTAGACTCAGATGTACGTATATTCCCTTACATTTGTCTTGACTAACAAGACATTGATGAGAGCATCCTGGTATTTCTGAGTGAGCCCTTACTGTTGGTTGACTTAGTGACATTTCAGCCCTAAAACCACACCTCCATGTAGTCCTCACTTGGGATATTTCCCCAATGAAATTTTGGTAAAATACCTTCCAAGTAGATAGCAAAAGTACATGTTCTTTTACGTACTCACCATTCCTTAACCTCTCCCTAATCATACCCCAAAACACCTAGTTAGCATATTTGGCACATGTTTTACTATGGAATATCCTGTATAAACCTTACCTGTACCCCTCTAAGGTTGCAAGTTCCCTAAGAACTTTTGCCTGCTGAAAAATGTAATAAATCTTTTACCTTTGCTTCAATAATGCTTGAGTTCATGAATTCTTCTCCAGGTGACCTGCCTCTGGTACTCCAGTACTTGTGGGGGGTCTCATACACCTCTTCCAGCCCTCATCAATAGGAGAAATTAGAGAATTCAAAGGTGGAAGTTTGTTTTTTTTTTAACATAGCATTTTAAAGAACAAATCACTATTGGAATTATATTTCAGTGATCAGTGCACTGAAACTTTTCCTCAGTGAATTTAATTCTTATATTATGTTTAATATAATTATAGACCCTATAGATCTTTCCTTTCACCTTTTAACAATAGACCCTGATGATGCGCCACGGTGCTGCCTCTTCCAGTGAGCAGCTCTAGTTTTGGACTTATATGAGTAGACCTAGGCTTAGCCCTTAGAAAAGTCTAAACTCTAAATAAAAGGGTTAATCTTTTCCGCTTGTGTTTCCTGGTTCTTTTCACTCTCATCTAGGAACCTCAGAGGAAAAAAATCACTTAAAGATAACCTAGGTTTGACCACTATCTAGGGTCTCCCCAAAGAAGGGATTAGAACTTTACCCAACATACAAAATCAAGTAAAAGACAGCTCTTCATTTATTAAGAAATTACTTAAAACACAAAATATTCATAAGTGAGCATTGACAAAGGTTGAGAACACAATACAATAGACCATAATTTATATACTGTCTTGGAAAGGAATAGTTAAAGCCCTAGATATGCAATATTTTGTAGGACACTGGAGTAACCATTTTATCTTCATGTCAGCTGTATCTTATCTAAACAAATCCCTCAAGGTTCATGTTTTTTGTCAAGCCAGTCCATGGCTTGAACTCATTCTCCTATGGATGGTCATCTTCTTCTCCAAGAAAGATTTTAGTAGCTGGAGGGAGGTACTTCCCTACAGTGAAGCCAACACTGATTGAGGATCTCTCACATGCTTAAGGCACAACTCCCAGAAAGTGTATCCCTCATTATGACTGTTCAGTCACCAATGCTCAGAGAAGGAAACAAACCAAAGTGGGCAGCCAATGGCCTCGGCTCAGGCTCAGGGGTGACTAGGCAACACATGCTCTATCTGCCATGTACAAGCAACCAACATAGGTGAAGGGAAAGTCCAAGAGAAAGCCTCACGGAATTCCTCACGAGCTAAGCAAGCATGAAGAGAGAGCATGCCAGAGGACAGACTCACTACCTTTAAGGTCAACTGAGCAGGGCATTCCTCATGGCTCACTCACCAATCTTCTTTGATATGTGGCCTCATCATGAAGCAAGGTGAGGTACTTGGAGTTTCATATGTCCTTTAGTAAGAGCTAAAGTAAATGTCTACAGCATCTTCACTCCTCCCTAGGGCCAAAGCACAAGTGTCATTGAGGCCATGCTTCACTCCCACAGAACCCGCCTTTAAAATAGTGCCTACTTCCTCTTCTTTCCATCAGAACCAAAGTAGGTTCTGGGGGTAAGAGTGGGAAGGGAATACACAATATTATAATGCCCAGTATGTGTTAGCACTGGGTTAAATACTTTGCAAATACTATTTCATTAGATCCTCACAACAATCCTGAAAGATAGGTGCTGTTATGATCCCTATTTTAGTCAAGGAAACAGATAAATAGGTTAAATTACTTGTCCAAGGTTACACAGCTAGTAAATATTAAGATTAGCTTTGCACTCATATCTTTCTGACTCCAAGTCCAGCTGTCTGTCCATTCTGTCACCTAGCAATTCAATGGCTGGGTACAATGCCATAGAATAAGGTCCAGGAAAACATTCTCTTTCTTAAAACGCTAAAAAGTGAAAGTGAGTTTCTGATTTATCAGAAAAGATATCAAATATTATAGTAAAAAATGACACAGGATTTTAAAATATATATATTTAAATGTATACATATATTTATATATAATACAACATATACTATATATAGTGTATGTGTATATGTCTATGTGTGTGTAAACAATTTACTAGTAACTACCAAGCAACCAAACCATCTTGTTGTGATTGGATGCATATGAAATATTGGGAAGAACCCTATAGTGGAATCTAGAAGTCCTGGTCACTAACTATCGGGCCATATCATGTAACTTATAAAGTAACTTGTCTGGACCTGTGTTTCCTTATTGGTAAAAGGAAGGGAATGGGTTAGATCTAGAATCCATGAACTTATTTATTAAAAAATATTTTGATACTTATATTTCCTTATAATTGGTTCCCTTCAGAATCCTATATGTTTTATTTTGTACATTTACAAACATTATTCTGAGAAGTCATAAAATACCTCCTATTCTTTAAGATGCAGTTCAACACTGCCTTTCCAGACCTCCCCAATCGAAAGAGTCATAACCCAAGTCACCTTGGATTCAACTACTTTGTATTTGTTTTTATATATTTTCCTTATACTTATTCTGTATATACTTAACCAGAGAGGCATGCCTGAGTCAATGTAAGGGTGGGAATGAAACCACCCACCTCATTTTAGCCATGATACCATAACTAGATGAGATCATAGACTTTATAGACTATTTACAAACAAATCCTTTGAATTGGAGTATGCTGCAAAAAAATCATGTTTGGATAGACTGGGGAAATGTGGCCACACCCGAAGGGTTGTCCATAAATTACCAAGCTAGTTAGAATTAGATTTATTTGAGAAGTTGAAGCAAATGGTAACTTAGTTAAACTTGTCACTTCTATCTCATCACCATACTAGCTCAGTCCTTGATTGACACCAACCTTCTTTGGTGACCTCTCCCTTTTGATTGGAGGGCTAGAGTATAGAGTACCAAACTCCTCCCAATACTCTCCTTCATAGAGAGCAGATGTTGGACTCTTAGATACCTCCATTTGCAAGTGCTTCTCTGTCTGATTTTAGTTCCACAGAACAAGATGTTACCTGCCCAGGGTACCACCTAATGTCGTTCTCCACCCTTTCCTGCCTCCTTTTTTGCTTTGTGTTCCCCCACTAAATATGAGCTCCTTGTGGAAGTGTGTGTAGGGGGTGGGGGGCAGGGATGCTTTTTAAAAAAATTAATTATATCCCCAGCACTTAGCACAGTGTGTGGCACATAGGTGGTGCTTAATAAATGATTACTGGATTGGATTTCCAGAACATCTCTGAGGTGAGGGGTGGGCTGGAAGGAAGGCCTCAGCTTCTCCTTTGGCAAGCTTTAAGGAATATGAAAGATTTTGAACTTTCCATAGGTATCCTAGCTAGATTCCAATCAACTGGTGGCAGGATCTGCATTGCAAGTCAAGGCCAGATAGACACAGATTCATCATGCTTAAGGGGAGACTTCTTGAGCACCCTACAAATGAGGGGAAAAAAATTTCCACTAACCAGGAACTGTGAAATACCTTTTTGCCACATGTGTCCTTTGAGTTTGACCCTATTTTGTTCTGGACTCTACGTGTATCTGTGGGATAGTGTGCCATGAATCTGTGGGGAATATTTGGTAGTGCCACTTTGGTAAATACACCTTTCTAAAAGTTTCTTAAAGTTGGCCAACCAAACTGATTCTTAACTGACAATCTTGGGGAGAAGTGCACTGCTGATACCTCATCCCTTAGGGAATCACCCCTGCCTGAGTCCTCAAAAGTCTTACTTCAACACTGAAGGGAAGATGGAGCCAAGCCTAGGGATCTGAGATTCATCTGTGAGAATGGGTATTGAAACAGGAATTTTCAGAGCTTACATGAGCTATGTGAGGAAGACCTGTGTTCAAGGCCTTTCTCTGACACATATTAGGTGTACAACTAGACAAGAAAATTACATCTTAGTGCTGTAGCTGGCAGCTATCTAAGGCTCTAAGTTGTAGAGGTGTCCAACTGCATTGGTACAGTCAGTTTCCTATATTCAGGAGTTCCTTATGCTTAACACTGCTACAATTCAAAGTCTTGTTGAAAAATAGTTTAAAGCCTATGATCACATCTAGTTATGGTATCAAGGTTAAAATGGGGTCAGGTGGTTTCATTTCCACCCTTAGAGTGACTCTGAGGCCAACTCTCTATCCATCATACCAGACTGCTACTCTATACAAGTATAAGCAAAATAAATACAAAAAGAATTTTAAAAAATAATTATAAGATGTTGAAACACAAGGTGGTTTGAGGGATGATCAGCAGATGGGAAGATCCGGAAAGATTTCATGTAGGAAGCAGTGTTTGAACTTCATCTTGAAGAAAAGGAGGGATTTGGCAGATAAATTTCTCTCTTTCTCTCTATGTGTGTGTATATACACCCCCGCACACAATACATATATACAGTGTGCGTAAGTATATATACACACACATATATATGCATATGTAAGCATACACATATATACATACAAATATATGTATAAATACTTATTGTTTCCCCCTAAACTGCTTGAGAGTTTCATTCTTCATATTTGAATCCCAAAACCTAGGCTTAATTAAGACCTTACTGATTAACTGTTTGATAAGAGTAGGGATTGCTTCATTTCTATTATTACACCTGTTACTGTACCTAGTACAATATCTAGGACATAGTAGGTGTTTAATCAAGGTTCGTTGATTGATTGACTGCCATCTTTCTCAAACTGGAAACCTGGGGATGTCATGTTCTTCTAGAACCTCAGGTGGTTGTTGTCCTTCCTTCTCAGAGAGGACCAAAATGACATCACCATGATAAAGTGAAGTTTCAGTGTGTCCAACTGTGGCTGATCAGACCAATTTGACCTTGAAATGCTCTACCACAGATTGGTCACAGATAGCCCATGTGAACATTTGAGGTGGTTGCTCCAAATTTGGGCATCCTACATTTCCTTTGTGCTGTTTCAGTTCTGCTTTCCTCATAGAGCACAGTACCTTTTCTGATGTGGGCATGCCATCCTGAGCAGTCCTATGCCAGTGTCTCCCATGTCATACAATCAAATCTAAAGTTTCTGAGAGAGACCTTGAGAGTGTCCTTGTATCCCTTCTTCTGATCACCATGTGATCACCTGCCCCATGCGAGTTCTCCATAAAATAGTCTTTTTGGTAAGCATACATTTTGCATTCGAACAACATGGCCATCCCATCAGAGCTGCTCTCGCTGAAGCATGGTTTGAATACTTGGCAGTTCAGCTTGAGCAAGGACTTCAGTGTCTGGTACCTTTTCCTGCCAAGTGATCCTCAGAATCTTCCTAAGACAATTCAAATGGAAGTGATTCAGTTTCCTGGCATGGCCATGTTTCACAGACATACAACACAGGAGGTCAGCACAACAGATCTGTAAACCTTCAGTTTGATAGTCAGTCTAATACCACTTCTCTCCCAAACTTTTCTTTAGAGCCTCTCAAACACTGAGCTACCTCTGGCAATGTGTGTGTCAACTTCATTGTCAATGTGTACATCCCTGGAAAGTACACTACCAAGGTAAGTGAACTTATCCCCAGCATTCAAAACTTCTCCATTTGTTGTAACTGATGGTTCCACATATAGATGGTGTAGTGGTTTGGAGCACCTGTGTTTCCTTGGTGTTAATTATTAGGCCAAAATTAGCACAGGAAGCAGAGAATTGATCCATACTTGGTTACATCTCAGCTTCAGAGGCTACAATGAATGCACAATCATCTGCAAACAGAAAATCATACACCAACACTCCCTCCACTTTGATCTTGGCTTGGAGCCTTTTCAAATTGAAGAACTTGCCATCAATACAATAGTTGACCTTGATGCCATGTTCATCCTCATTGAAAGCATTTGACAACATGGCTGAAAACATCATTCTAAAAAGCATGGGAACAAGCACATAGCCCTGTTTCAATCCACTGGTGACTGGGAAGGCAGGAGGACAAACATGCCATCATGAAATTGATGTATGATATTGATGAACTTCTGCAGGCAACCAAATTTTGGCATAATTTTCCATAAGCCCTCATGACTAACAGTGTCAAAAGCCTTAGTCAGACCTACAAACATTGTGTACAGACCTCTGTTCTTCTTGGGTGTAGGGTGTGTTAAAAGAGGACCTGTACCTTTGGTGTGATGGCTGCAGAGCCCTTTTGGGGGCTCTTTGCACCTTTAGTGTCCACCAGTTACCAACAGCAACCTACACAATGTGATCTGAAAAGCAATGAAAAGATCTGCTTGTCTCCAAATTCCAACCTCCCCTCCCTTCTCCAATCCTTCTACATGCAAACACACAATGCTCTCCCTTCCAATCTGTCCTAAAATTCCCCCATTACATGCAAGTAGGACAAAGGGATTGTCTCCAGGGCACAGTTCAAATGAATACATGGTATTACCTAAAAAATGAGGGAGAGCCCTGGGGGAAGACTGGTGTATCTTGACTAGCTCTTCTTTATGGCCACCAATTAGTTGATCAAATTAGTCTACTGTCAACTTGAACAGAACAGGATCCTGATCTTGAGGAAATTCAATTCAAGATAAGTAAATTTTCATCCAGGGGAGGAGAAGAGTAGTCAATCAACAAATTATGTTATCGTAGATGGCTATACCATCCTCCTGATAGGGTACAGGCTCTGGGACCCTCCTTGAATCTTCCCACTTAACCTGGCTTTTCATACCCAAATCTGTCACCCTTAACCTGGGGGGGGGGTGGCGGTGGGGGGCAAAATTATCTGTTATCTCTAGATTGCGTCCACCAGTTTTCCAACCTGGATCACATCAAAATCTCACTCTCTTGGTTTTGGCCTCTAGTCACCCCAATCTATCATGACTCTCCTTAAACCCTCCTCCCATCACCCCAGACTACTAGATCACTCCCCCAGATCCCTCCCACAGTCTTTCTGTATATAAGATCTTTCTTGTCTCCATGAAGGGGCTCAGATTCAATCTAGCTCAGATTCTATCTAGTCTGCTTGTTAATACAAGTGGCACAAATGATGAGGCTTCTTAAGAGTCAACTTAAATAAACTTTGTTTTTCTTTGGCTAAAAGAAGGCTTGAGTCAAATTCATTCAGGCAGAACCCAGTGTGTTGGTGTTTTGGCGTCCCAAGCACCCCAAACCTCAACATTATGGTTCCCTGACTTCAACACTCTCAGTTCCTCAAGCTCACTTTCTAGGAGTCATCCTGAATTCCTCAACTATCTCTCACTCCTATTGCCAAGGCTTATTGATTTCACCTTTGCAACATCTCTTGAATATGTCCCCTTCTTTCCTATGACACTGCCACCATTATAGTGGAGTTCCTCATCACCTCAGTACTGGATAATTACAGTAACCCTGCTGGTAGGTCTGCCTGCCTCAAGTCTCTCCTTACTCCCATCCATCCTCCATTCAGCCACTAAGGTGATTTCCTAAAACATGGGTCTAATCACGTCATCACCTGTTCAATAAACTTCCAGTGGCTTGCAAAATACTCTTTTGGCATTCAAAGTCTTTCACAACCCTTACCACCACATATTCTTCAATCCAATGATACTGGATTCCTGGGTGTTTCACAAACAAGGCACTCCATCTCTCAACTCCAGGCATACCATCCGGCTGTCCTCATTGCTGGAATGCTCTTCTTCCTCCACTCTGACTATTGACCCCCCTGGTTTCATTTAAGTACCAACTAAAATCTCACCTGTCTATAGGAAGACTTCCTCAACTGCTCTTAATTCCAGTGACTTCCCTCTGTTAATTATTTCCTATTTCTCTTGTATATAGCTTGATAGATAGATCAGTAGGTCTATCTCTATATATATTTGTTTGCATGTTAACAAAGTTAAGACTACAAGCTCTTTAAAGGCAGAGACAGTCTTTTGCCTCTTTTTGTATACCCAAGTACTTAGCACAATGCCTGGCAAATTGTAGGCACTCAATGAAGTTTTATTGATTAATTAAGTACCTACTATATGTCAAGCACTGGGGTGTGTGCTGGGGATACAAAGAAACACAAAGGATTGTCCCTGCCTGCAAGTCTAACTTTCACAGTCTAACTGAAGAAACAACTGTAAACATGTAAACAACTATGTACAAACAAACTTTTCACATGATAAATTGAATATTATAAACAGTGAGAAGACATTATAATTAAGGAAGATGAGGACAGGCTTCCTATAGAAAGTAGGATTTTAGCTGGGACTTCAAGGAAGCCAATGAAGTCAGGAGGCAGATATAAAGAAGGAGAGAATTCTAAGGATGGGGGACAGCCAGTGAAAATGCCCATTCTCAAGTTGGAGTTTCTTGTTTGATGAAAAAAAAACCCGAAACTCAAAGATTCCTAGAAATAGAAGAGACTTGAAATTATCTAGTTCAAACCCCTCATATGGTAGATGAAATAATTCAGACTGATCTAAGATCAGCATAGGGAGTTTAGCAAGAGATATAAAAAGTCAGTTGAAAAACATTTGTTAATCACCTCCTATATTCCAGGCACTGTGCTAAGCACTGGTGATACAAAGAAAGGTAAAAAAAGATCCTTACCCTTGAGGAGTTCACAGTCTAATAGAGGAGACAATATGCAAACAACTATCTACAAACAAGCTATGTACAGGCTAAGTCAGAAATAATCAACGGAAGGAAGATATTTCCTTCCGTTGATTAGTCAGCATTGCAGTATGGACTGCAAATTTTCATCAATGATTGGAGAGGAAGGCAAAAGAGAGCCTAGGCCAGAGACAGATGATACCAAAGAAAAAAAAATACCCTGATGAGCCCCAAGGGAGAGGGAGACTCAGAATGGAAATGAGACAAGTCATTAAAGCATGGATCCAGAGACCCTTCTTTGCAGAAAAGTTTCCTATTGCTATAAAAAATTAACGAACATGATAATACAAAAAAGCATGGGGAGTGAAGAAAAGAGAACCAGGAAAATATGCTTACACAATGGCTACAACAATATCAGTGGAAGTGACAATGACAGCAACAACAAAAGATTCAGAACTGAAAGCTGTAAAATTATAATGACTGAATTTAGCCTCCTACCCAAAAGAGAAGTGAGAGGACCCCTCCCCCCTCCTCTGCAGAAGTGGGGGACCATGAGGATGGGATTCTACATATAACCAGACTTTTTAAATAAAAAAAATGTGTTCTTTATTTCTGCAGAACTTTTCTCCTCATTCCTTCATACCTCATTAAAAGGGATGACTGTGGTTGGGATGGGGGTGGGAAATATAGATGCTATAATAGGAAAAGTTATCTCTGAAAATTTCTTGAGGAGGAAAAGGGAGAGGAGGGGGAGAAGAAGAAGGAGGAAGAGAAAAAGAAGGAGGAGGAGGAGGAGAAGAAAAAGAAGAAAGAGGAGAAGAAGAAGAAGGAGAAGAAGAAGAGCAGGAGGAGGAGGAAGGGCAGGAAGAGTAGAAGCCCTTTAACAACAGTTCTTAATCTAGGGTCCATGAGGTTGTTTTTGTTTTTAATGTTTTGATAAATATATTTCCATGAAATTGGTTTCTTTTGTAATCCTATGGTCCTTACTTTATTGCTTTAAAAACATTATTCTGAGAAGGAATCCACAGACTTCACCAGGCTGCAGAAGAGTCCCTGACTCCAAAGAACTCCTGACCTAAAGGAAGTATCTAGGAGGGTCAGGTAGACCTTCTGTGGTAGTTTTTGGAAAGACGGGAGAAGACCGTGTATGCTTTGCACTTTTGGACAGAGTGCCAACAACAATGAAATCAACAATGAATGGAAGTTTCAACGTAATAAGAATATTGTTGATCAAACCAACATAGCCTTTAAGACTCTTTAGTTCTGACTATATTTTTCTCCTAAAACAAAACTTAAATGAACGTGGATAGCTTTAAAAAAACTGTTCTAAGATAAATTTAAACTTTAATAAGAAAAAATAGGGGAAAAAAACTTTATTAAGAAAAAATAATATTTGCACTAAATGGGAAAACTGGTTAACCAATCTTTATCTGTGGTTTACTGGGTTCCAGGCAATTAGATAAAGCCCAGGCTATGAGTATGACCACCATAAAATGGATAAGGCTTCAGATCCCTCTTGCAAAGACCCTGAAAACTTTTTTTTTTTGCTCCATTTTTATTAGAGAAAACCACATGCCACTTAAATTAGCACAGCCTGACTTGCTTGCCTAGGAACTGGAAACTTTTTCTCATTATAAAGATGTGAATCAGAGCTATGAAATGCCAAAACGGTGTGAAGAGGCAAGTGATTCTGGGGAGAGGGAGCTTTAACAGTCTGTCAGGAACTCTTAAAGGGAAGGTCACATGGCAGAATTTCCATACTGTTTTTATGATAAAGAGAACTGGGAATTGTTGCTCCTTAACTCCATACACTGTAGCCTAACAAGTAACAGATTTCGAGTAGCTCCAAGTCTATCTCTATCTCTGTCAAAATCCTCAAATGTCAGAAAATTAGGAGCTAAATTTGACTCAGTGGTGAGGAAAATAAAAGTCCCTATTCTCCAACTGCCTGCTAATTATTCTGGGGACAGTCTTCCTGTCAATCTTTTATTAATTATCTAGGGGAAGTGATTCTGTAAAGCAACACACAGTGAAATGATTCATCTGACATAACTTCCTTCATTTTTCATCCAGTTGAAAAAATTCCAAAAGCCTTAACCAGCAATAAAGTTAGGAGAAAGCTTCATGGAGCATCCTCCAGAAATCCAAGCTTTCTGGAAGTTCAGGGCTATGGCAGACCCACTGGTGTCACCACCTTTTGTCTAAGTGCTTGAAATGAATAGTGACTTTTTAGAATTAATTCTAACGAATGGCTGAATAAATTTAATGACTAATGAATAAAATGATAAGTGAGAGTCCTGGAATTATTTATTCTTCTAGGCTTTGGGTTTCCACCAACCTTTCTTTAAATAGATAACATCCTTTTTTGCAAATTCCCTTCACTCAGTAGGACAATTGCTAGGCAGTGATAAGAGATAATCAAGCTACCAAAAAAAAAAAGGGTATACTTTACTCAAGAAAAAGACATTGGCATTTTGTATATGAAACTGTCTCTCTAATACAAATTTAAAAAAAAACCATAATGACCCTTAACCAGAGATTTATGTTTTGCTTTCTGAGGTTCAGTAGCACTTAAATCAGTGGATTGCATCAGTCATTCAAAAGCTAGGATTTTAAATGCAATTACTGTATATAATTAGCTGTTTCATCTTAGATGCAGTGAATTGGGAATTTAATCTCTGATTGCAAAGAGACAGAATGCTAAGCATCTCACCAGTAAATAGGTTTTTGTTGTTTATCAGTGGCCAGGTACATGCAGCTAGAAGGAAACCCTTACGTAGCCATTTACAATACCACAAATAGACAAGTAGGGCAGTTTTATTACCATTGTGTTCAATTGAACAGACGCTAAACATGTTTGTAATAAAAGTTCATTATTTAATACGCAATCCTCTTTTCTGTTCTTTGTAGATAGAAATGTTCATGTTCGATGATGTTTCTTAGGTTTATAATGAAAAAGAAAATTTTTGTAAAAAGAAAGGGATGAGGAAATAATTCTTACCTTTCATTAGGTATGAATATATGCACTTATAAGACTGCCAATGAAATCTGTTGGGGGGACAGATGTACAAAAAGAAAAATAGAAATTAATTTTCTTCTAAACTTGAATAGTTTCAATCGTTTCAATAAAGAAAAAAAGATCTCTCCTTCCCCGGGGGAAAAAAATCAGCCAATTACAATAAAAGAATACAACATTTTCCTCCCAACATACACATATACAAACAGTAAAATCAGGTTACAAAGTTAGTCTTCAGACTGGGTTACAATGTAGATTAAATGACTATACCTGGGTTGGAGTCTAAGTAATATCCCTCCAGCATCATAAAGTACAATGTCTTTTATTCCTTTGTAAATGGTTTCATAAGTTTCTATGTCCAAAACCAAAATTCCATCACCTTGAGGCCAACCCTCTGGTGATGAATCTCTCCAAACTTAGACTGGTCCTTCTTGATCAACAAACAGAAGCCCAGGATTATTTTGCTACTAAAGCTGTACTCAAAGTCTTTCAGACTTGATAGGGATTATATAGGAGATAGGATAGGTGGTATAGCCTTTGAGAACCTAAGATCAAATTCAAGCTACCATGAGACACTGGAGGACATTAATGGATGAGGTCTCTACAAACAGCAATAAACTATTATATATATATATATATATATATATATATATATATGCAACACTATTGCATGGAAAATCTATAATGTATATTATCACAAAATTGAATTAAATATTCACAATAGAGTTAAAAGAATTACTTGGGAAGACATTGTCAAAAGTTTTTTTTACTTGCGATTATTTTGCTTCTCTGTGGTAGATGAGAAAGAATTGTTGATTTTCCTTTTCTCCTAACATATTGTCATGTAACCAGGGGTATGCTGGTGAATGTTTAACAACTGATTCTTTACCCAAATAAATAAATAAATAGGCATAGTACACTTGAGTTTAATCTGCATTTAATAATGCAGATTATTGTGTTTTCCCATCACTTTGTTAACCATAAGCAATCAACAAAATAAATCCAGCCTGAATTTGTAGGGTTTGCTGATTTCTGAGGTGTTAAGTACATGAAAATTTACCAGTTGGCGCTCAAGAGCCATTCTTGAGCTGTGATCAGGATAACCCTATTTCTATCTCTGCTGCTTTGGTCATCCAAAGGTTCCTAAGCTCTCTTCACAATTTCATCATCATCCACAACCATTTGCCTTGAAAATATGCAGTCATCTCAGAGGCAATGGAAAGAAAAGGATTGACACCAGATCCTTCTCAAAATGAAGTGGTCCAAATGTGTTGATGTGTCTTTGGCTATACTTATTTGTTAAAAATTGGGGCTTCTGTTTTTTTGTGGGTTGGAAGAAGGGTAATGCAAAAAGCAAAAAAAAAAAAAAAATTTAAAAAAGGTCATGAAAAAAGTATTAAAAATTACATTAAATAAACAAAATATTGAAAAAATAAGAAAGTTCAGAAGCAGTTAATATGCTTAATGCAATATTATGCTTAATAATAATGTTTACTCTGTTTACAATATAATTCAAGCAAACTATGTATAACAGATCATAGGTTCATACGCAATCCTCTTTTTTAGGCTTTTAATTTTGAAATGTTTATATTTAATCTATGAGTATTAAGTTCATAATAAAAAAGGGAATTAAAAAACAACATCTGGCACCAAACCCTTAATAATTTAATCAGGAACCAAATTTAGGTCTAGCAACTGTACTTTTTCATCTAGATTCTCTGACAGACCCTAAAAGTTCAGAGGATGTTTTATCTAGTGATTGTAAGTCTAGTTTTGACTCATGACATATCCTGAGTAATCCTTCTGCCTATTCACAGGAGTGGAATCCAGAGAGATGCTTATGAGACATTTTGTAATACTACCCTCTGTTGCCAGTTGTTGCTAGGAAAAGGTTTTTTTGGAAAAATGAGTCTAGCGTGTACTCATGTGTGTCATGGCTGTATTACTTGTCTTTTTTAAGTGTATAATATAGTGGAAGAAGTTAAAAACCATATTTGGGTTACTATATAGTAGACAAAAAGAAGGAACATTGAATATTGCTGTAATTCTGAGTATTATAATGAACTTGCGTTCTTTTCCTGTTGCAATAGCCTGCTGGCTGAAGCTAGCAAAAAGTGGCTTATTCTCTTTTTAACACAACTGAGGAATAAGAGAGAGTCGCAGACAACAACGAAGTAATCTGAGATAGAAGAGATGAGAGACTTAGAGTGAGTTCTCGGATCTGGATACATATGAATATCATATGCACTCATTTCTTTTTTCTAGGTGTGAAAAGAAAGACTGAAAAATAATCTCAATGGGGTGGGGTGGGGGGAGGGAAACAAGGATTGGGATATAGCTTTTGTTTTGATTTGGGTTCCCCCATACCCCAATACATACATACCGTTACCATTTCTCCCATTCCGCTGGACTCTTTCCTCAGCCGCTGCCCCAGGCATGGGAGAGAATGGGGTTTGGCAAAGACAGCAGTATCTGGAGGTAATGTGTAGTTGTAGGGCTTCTGATTGCCACATCCAGCCCTTTGCCAGGTGGCTCATTCTGAAGGTTGAGGTAGCAGGTTTAAAAAGGAAAGAGGGAAATGAGAGCGCTGAATTCGAATGCCAACCACCCTCCATTGTTATGATGGAAAAAGAGAGATGGGGAAACAAAAAAAGGAAAAAATTCCAGTTTTTCTTGTGTTCTAGCTCCTACTCCCTTGGGGGAGAAACTAAAACTCTTTTTACTGATTCAGCTTATCTGATTCATGGTTTACCACAGTCATGGACCTCATCTCTTGCTCTGTTCACCTTGCAGTGCACTAAAGCCCTAATTGCCAAGACTCCTGGGAAAGTGTAGGCAAGCCTTATACTAACCCAATTCCAATAAAATACTCCTGAGTAGTGCATAAAAGAATCACATATTAATAAATGATTATTAAGTTAAAGAATGAAATACTGCATTTTAAACATTTCTATGCTACAAAATAACCATATTTGTCTACTCCCCTTTTGGTCTTATTTCTTTTTTGGTCAGAATTTCTGTTGGATAGGGTCTGAATTAGAGTCAAATGCCTGGAGATACCCTTACTTCCTACAGCAGCTATGTGTTTGTCAGGTTGATTACTGCTGCATTTTCACTGAGTCAGTAAAAACCAGTCATTTATCTTTCAGATTCATATTTGGCTTGAAACTTCATGGGAATGATTCCTCCCAAAACTGTCATTTGAGAACTGTTTTAGTTAACCAACATTTACTTACTTTTAAAAAGGGATGTTTCCTAAGGTGGTACAGCAGAGCACTGGGGACAAGACAGCTCAAAATTCTGTGACATCTTCTCTCATGAGTGTATGTAGAATCCAGTGAAATGAGTTCAAGCATAGCAATCACATGACAGAAAGGTAACTCACAGCTCTAGGAAACTTGAAGAAGGTCCCCCTTAGGCATGGTGTAGTTTCTTTGCTGGACTCGATTCTTGGCTTCCAATGTAAATGCTACTTACTGTCAGCTGATCTGGAGGAATTCTAGCTGGGGGAATAAAGGGAGAGAGAATGTTGGGGAAAGAGCCAACTTTTTCTCAGGACTTCCCTCAGCTTAGGCTTTCTACTCCAAGATGCCAGTATGGCCAATGACCCTTATCAATCTTTCCTTTCTTTGTCATAGCTCAAGTCCTACCTTTACTCCTTAAGGGTGTGCTAGAAAGCCACAGTTTATTCCAATATCTCAAATGAATATGATTTTAACTAGTTTGATCATTTATAGAAGACTCTGAGACTAGGCCCAAGCCCAGTACAATTTGAAGGACTTTTCACATTTAGTTTAAGAGCTATGAGAATAGTGGTTTGGATATCTTGTTACTTAGTTTAAGTGGGGTGAGAATGAGCAAATCAATCATCAATACATTATATATATGCATGTATATATGTATGTGTGTATGTATGTGTATGTGTATATATACACATGTACATAAATATACACACAATATACATATAAATGTATACATATATAGTAATTAAAACAAACTAGAAATACCAGATATTCAGTTTCTTATACAAGCCTCTTTCTGAGTATCAAAAATTCAAATGTTTATGTATGCTGATGATTAAGTTTGCAGAAAAAAGTACATCAGCAGATTAATATAATATTTTGGCATGACTCCCTCTTTGACTTGAAAGTCATGTTAAATTCTATTTAAGAGGGTTGATAATGGATTGAACCAAAATGGAAACATAGCCAGCTTAAACTACCTACTTGGAAGACATGATGCTTCATACCAAATATTATTGACATTATTGTATTAGTGGCCCAGTTTAAACAAAGAACAGTCTTCTGTGTAGACATCAAATACTCTCAGCATTCATGATCTGCTTGGAGCTATTTTATATATTTGAATTACATGACTAAGACATAACTGCAGATCTGAGTCAAAGGCTTGCTGATAATTAATAAAGACTATGTAAATGTTATAGTGCTTTCATATGGTTGTTCACTGAAAAGTCACTGAACTGATAAGGAGTCATTCTTGAAACCCAGGACCTTTTGGAGTACATTTTTTGCTCTTAAAACAATATATAGTTTTCTTGTATGTGCTTACAAATTTTTTTGAGGGTCATATTTTATCGATATTTTGTACAAAGTAAGTTAGAAACATAATTGGTCTATATTTTATGCGTTCACTGGTGCTCCTATTTTTCGATAATAAATACATGATGCTTTCTTTTAAAAAAGATGAGATCAGACTTGCATGTGAGAGGAAACTGGAATTACTTTGCTAGTAATTCATGTATCACTATGAAGTGTTTGAGTCAGTAATTATGGACTTTATCCAGCCTTGATGCTTTCTAGTTTTGAAGAGAAATTAGGGGGGGCGGAGCCAAGATGGCGGAGTAGAAAGACTCACCTATGCTAGGTCCGAACCCACAGCCCATAGATTTCCTGTAAAAAGAACTCCTGACAAATTCTGGAGCAGTGGAAGCCGCGCAGAAACATAGTGAAGGAGATTTCC
>JAQQSK010003157.1:0-200923 GCA_028658325.1 Potorous gilbertii
AAGTACTCACTGAAAAGGCTTGAGGACAAACAAATGGAAACAAAGATGTTGAAAGGTTAGTGCCAATATTTGCAGAAGTTTTTGACCATCAAAGCTGATTAAACAACATTATCCATTGTAGAGTCTGGATTATAAAATTCATATATATGCTCAACTAGATACTTAAGGAGTGAAGGAAAAATAAGGAATTTCTTTCCTGCAGTGGTGTTGTTTATTTCTTTGGCTCAATGCCTAGTTACTATAGTGATCAGTGTTATACAGAATTACAGAATAGGCTTTCGAGTAGGTGATGGCAATCTGACAATACTGTTTTCCTGGGTTCCTGGCCCATCCCTAACTTTTTTTGGTGACTTTTATAGGGTTCTGCTGCTTAAACTGTATTAAGAAAATTTAAAAATTGTATTAGCGCATTAATTGTTAATATTATTGACTGGTAATTTTGGCAAAATTCAAAATGAACCACAAAAGAAGAAAACCCCCTTTTTTACAGCTTGTGGATTGCAAGTTTTTACCTTTTCATGGATAAAGAAAGTTTTTTCAGGGTTCCACTATAGAAGTGGATGGGATCTAGAGGAGTATGAGTATTGAAGAATAGATAACTCCCTTCAGTGGCCAGTGACTGCTTCTAGTTTGTCTTTTACATTCTAGTGACCCTTTGAAAGAGTGTGGGATCCATTTTATCTTTGTTTACTCTTAACTTGGGCAGCTAGATGGTGAACTGGATAGAGTGGTGAGCCTGGAGTCAGGAAGTCTTATTTTCATGAGTTTAAATCTGACCTCAGACACTTACTAGCTGTGTGACCCTGGGAAAGTCATTTAACCCTGTTTGACTCAGTTTCCTCATCTGTAAAATAAGCTGGAGAAGGAAATGGCAAATCATTCTTTGCCAAGAATACACCAAATGGGGGTCACAAAGACTGGAACATGACTGACAAACGACCGTGCAGCAGCAGCAGCACTTTTCACTCTTGCATTTAGACCAGATAACACTAAAACTGGAAGAAGATTTATAAGGAGTTTTGTTCCTTCATTTTGACATTGAGGAAATAACTGATCATAGAGCTAATATCAAACATGGTATATCCTGGACCTGCACTCATATATCCTGACTCCAAATCCTTTTTCTGTACTTTTCCAAAAAGTCTCTTGGAATCATAACTATTAAAAGTGTCTCAAGTAGTTTTTTTCCTTGGGATTGAATCGAAAGAATGAGAATGGGTAAAGAACAAACTCAGAGAACTGAAGGAAGGTGTTTTGACTGAATTTCAAGAGTGTGTATCATAGCATAAAGAAAAGAATACTGACAAGAGTCAGAGAACTTGGCTGGAGTCATATCCTTCCTTTTCAGCCTAATATTTGTGTGACTTTGGGCAAGTTTCTTAGCCTTCCTTGATCTCAGTTTCCTCTGTAAAGTGAAGGGGTCTCAATTGATAAACTGAGATTCCTTCCAACTCAGACCAGTTAAGTTCCTTCTGTGTGCCAGGCTCTGTGCTATGTTCGGGGTATATTGATATAATGAATGAAACAGTTCCTACTGTATGAAGAACTTACATTCTAAAGGGAGAGAAATACTTATGTAAATAGATATTAGAGTAAATTAAATATATTATGTAAACAGCCTTTATTTTTTAGGGAAAACTTGTAAAGTGTACTCATTACTGACCGAGAGGGGAAGCCATTCTGTCTAGGTGGTTATGTTCTCAAAACTTTAATAGTTAAGTAAGAACTGTACATAGATGCATAGTGTGACATCCCCCCCTTTCCCCTTCCCCCCCCGCAATAATTTTTGTAAGCTACAAATCTGGCCATGTCACAACCCTGATCAAAAATCTTCCATGACTTGCTCTTGCCTTTATGGGAAAAATACAAACTCTTCAACCTGGCATTTTAAGGCCTTTCACAGACTAGATTCAATTTCCCTTTCCAGCTTTATTTCATTTTACTTCTTGCCAATTTGGGGAATCATTTTAAGAAGGACCTTGATAAACTGGAGATTTCCCAGTGCCAGGCAATCAAGATTTTTCAGGGCCTTTAGTTAAAGTAACAGGTGATAGTAAGGTGAAAGAAAGGAAGGAAAGTGCGTGCGTGCGTGTGTGTCTGGGCACTATGCAAAATACTTTTTACAGCTTTTTTTTTCATTTGATCCTCTAAACAACCTTTTCAACCTGGTCAAGAAAGAATTGGTGCTGATTGAAATCTTTAAAGTACTGATTGTCACATGTAAAAAGAAATAGATTGACCCTACCTGGCCCCCAAACACAAAATAGGAGTAGTAGATAAAAGTTATAAAGGCACATTTAGGCTTGAGGTAAAGAACAATTTCCTTAACAATTTGAGCACTTCCAAAGTGGAATGGGATGTGATGGATTTACTGTTTTTAGAGGTTTTCAAATAAATGCTTGGTTGATGGGTGTATTATACTGAGGATTCTTATTCGGGTTTGGGTTGAACTAAGTGACTTCGGGACTCACTTTGACTCTGAGATTCAGTGGCTGTGATGTATTTATTGTGTTCCAGCCAAATCTTACCGTTAGCTCTCCCATAAATTTACATTTCATCCTCTGTCTCCAAGTCATTCTTTTTTCATCTCTACCCTTAGAAATTCTTACCTTCTTTAAGCCTCAACTTAGGTTGCAACCTACCTTATCCCCTTTTTAGATACCTTCTTATGAATGTACTCTCCTTCATCAAATTACATTGAATTCTATTTATTACTGTGCATGTTATATCTTCCCTCCCTCCCCACAAAGAGGTTCTTAATCGGAGATTTGAATTCCTCTATTCGCTCTGTGAACTTGGATGACAAAAAAGTTGCATTTTTATTTTGCACTGTCCTCTCCCTGGAATTTAGTATTCCCTTCCATTATGAATGTAACCAACAGTCATGATTCTAAGAAGGCATCCATAGGCTTCACTAGATTTCTAAAGGATTCCCCAACACACAAAGGTGATGAATATCTGCCCTAAGAGAATCTAAGCTACTTGAGGACAGAAGTTGTTTCTTGTGTGTCTTTTTCCTTCCAGTGAATAGCACAGTGTCTTGCATATCATAGGTACCTCCTGAATGTTCCTGATGGAATCCCCAGGTTGCCCTTTATATCTAGGAAACTTGCTATAGGTGGAAGGTTTAAAAACTATTATCAATTAAATACTAAGTGTCAATTCTTTCTTTACCACATGATCTTTTAATTTATAAATTTGAAACCCTGATATCTTTTGAGAGCAAGCAGTAGATAAGAGTTTATTACTAGACAGTTTTATTGTAGACAAGGATAAAAATAGATTTATTCTTTTTGGAGTCAGAAAAGTGTCAAAAATTATCTTTCTGGTAGGAACTCTTAGTAAGCTAACTAATCAGAGGCTTTTACCCTATTCACTTTTTCTCTGTCATCTTATAACTTATGACAACATATGACAGAATGTTGTTACAAGACTGCGATGGCAAAAGACCTGTTTTGAAAAAGATAATTTTCATATGTGTAAAATGGTACTTTTAAAAAGGAGATGGCACTTAGCTTATCAGTTTTGTAACTTAAGCATTTTTCCATTCTGTTCTCTCTGACCTAGTGGGTCTAAACTTGTGCCCTAGCCTACGCCATAGTTTGTTCAATCCCTCTTCTTATAGGGTTTCTTTTTTCTTCAGTTCTGCAGAGATTCCTTTCTGTGTTATGGGCACTTTTTCCTTCAATAAGTAGAAAGCTCTTTTATTCTGTTTTTAAAGGGTAGTTGAAAACTACTATTATGGTTATGATTAAGTAAAAGAGGAAAAAATCTGTTGCTGAATTTTTTGATGTGTGGATTTTTACCCAATACTTATATTTTTTCAGTTCTTTCATGCCTTTTAAGTTAATTGCATATTCTTTTTTATTTTCCTTTTGATATATGCTTATTTTTTTATCAACAATGATCAGAAACAATAGAAAATTTATAAAATGACATTTTTTTACCTTTTAAAATTTCAGTTGTTACTTAAAAGTATCTGTTGCTTACCTGTGAATGTTAGGAGTATACTAAAAAGCTATAATATAGGGAAAAAAAACAAAATTATTTCCACTTGTTAAAGTCTTAGTACAATGTGATAGTTTGATTTCATAGAGACATATACACTATTTTATAGTCTTTAAAATACATTCCTTATAACAATCCTATGAGTATAGGTAGTGGGATAAGTCCTTGTGTAAACTCATACAATCTTCAAACTGTAGGGTGGTGAGCTTGACATCAATTGCTAGGAAAATTCTAGATCAGATCATTAAAGTGTTGATTGGCAAACATCTAGAAAGGGAAGCAAGTTATTAGCAAGAACCAATATGGCTCAATCAAGAACAGGTCATACCATACTAATCTTGTTTTATGTTTTTGACAGAATAAGAGACCAGTAGGTACAGGGAATGCTGTGGGCAATTTACTTATATTTTCATAAGTTTTTGATAAAATATCTCAAGTTATTGGGGAGAAGACAGATACAGCTTATATAATAGTTGTGGTAATGATAACATTTTTATAGTGTTCTGCAGTTTTCAAAGTGCTTTAAAAATATTTAATTTTATCATCACAACCACCCTTTGAGGTGAGCGCTGTTTATTATCCTGTTTTTATTGATGAGAAGAGGTAGATAGAAGCGAAGTGACTTGCCTGGGGTCACGCAGACAGTAGGTAGCTGCAGCTGAATTTGCACTCAAGACTTTAGAGGCTTAATTAACTCCAGTGCTCTTATCCACTGACTCACCTAACTTACTTAGACAAAAAATAGTGTGATGAATGGTTGAATGGTCATACTGAGGGAGTTATTATTAATCACACTCTGTTAGTGTGGCAAGCAGAATGTTGCAGAGATCTATGCTTGGCCCTGTTGTTGCTTTACTTTTGATTAATTATTTAGATAAAGTTGTAGATGACATGCTAATGACAGAAATGTGGTAGTAATTGCCACTGAACTTTATTATAGCATCTGGATCTAAAAGGATCCTGAGAGGCTAGAGCATGGTGCTGAATTCAGTAAGATTAAATTCATTAGAAAAATGTGAAATACTGCACTGGAGGAAAAATACAAATACAATGCAGGTTAAAGCATGTATAGTTAGCAGTTCTGGGAAAGATTTGTGAGTTTTAATGGATTATGAGATGAATATGAGTTGGCATTGTGAATATGGCAGCCAAAAAAGTTGATTCAGGCTTGGGTTGCTATGCTGAATTGAGAGACATGACTTTTAGAGTTAATTGGGGGATGATAGACCCACTGTACTTTGCCCTCATTAGACCTCATCTGGAGTACTGTGTTCAGTTCAAGGTGTGCTACAGTTTTAGAAGGATAGTGATTTGTTGTGTTGGAGAATGTTGAGAGAAAGGCGACCTTGGGAATTAAAGAGCCATGAGTTTTTATCATATGAAGACTGGCTCAATTGTGCATGTTTATCCTGGATAAGGGAAAACTCAGGGACATGTGATAGTTGTGGTCAAGTATTTGAAAGAGGAGAGATTAAACTTGTTCTGTTTGGCTCTAGAAGACAGAACCAGAAGGAAAGAATGGAAGTTGCAAAGAGGATGATTTAAATCTCTTGTCAGCAAAAAACAAAAAAACAAACCTTCCCAACAATTATAGAACTATTCAGAAGTGGAATGTGTTATATAAAGAGGTGGTAGGTTCCTCCATCCTTCAAGGTCTTTAAGCAGAAGCTGGGAAACCACTTGTTATGTTGGTCAAATGAGATATTATTTGTAATGAAGCATGATGTTTAGTATATAGTAGGTGCCATATAGATGCTTATTTGCTTCCCATTCATTCCCCTTTTATATGTTACAATGGAAATTCCTTCTGTTTATCTGATGGACTAGATGGCTGCTGGAATCTCTTCCAACTCAAAATTTGTGATTCTGCACATTATGCAAAAATATTTACAGTAGCATCTTTTATTTTTTCTTGCAGTAGTAAAGAAAAAATCTAGATGTGCTCAGAGTTTGACCCTAACATAAAGTTAAAACCGTCTACAAATCCATACCTGCTTCTCCTAGAAGAACCTGTCAGCTGCTCTTTCATTTAACTGCAAATTCCTTCTGTTTTCTTTTTGCTCTTTTGGTATTCCCAGCATTTAACATAGTGCTGGGAACATCATAAGCACTTACTTAAGTTCATGTTGACATGACTTGATTTTGTTTGTAATAAAAATGTCAAAATTTATATGATTGAATTTCTCCAGTGGTATAGTTGCTGGATTGGTCCCTGTAAAAAGTTCTCATATTTAAAATGCCAACAGCTAAGTTTAACAAAAACAATAATAGCATTTACATTGTACTTTAAGGTTTGCAGAATGCTTTATTGTGAGAATCAAATGAATTAATTTTTGTAAAAGCTCTTAGCACAGTGCCTGGTATATAGTGGGCACTATATAAATGTTTATTTCTTTCCTTTCTCTTTGGAAATATTTCATTTCATCCTTACAACAATCCTAGGAAGTAGGTGCTATTATGATAGCTCATTTTACAGCTGAAGAAACTGAGGCAAGAAGAAATTAAGTGATTTGCCCCAGTCAGACAGCTAGTAAGTAACTGAGTCTGGATTTGAACTCGTCTTCCTGAATCTGGGTGTAGCACTCATTCCACTGTACTACCTGGATGTCTTTATAACTTAATAACATAAGTTAATGTTAACACGTTGTTTAAAAAACATGCCATTTTTAGTATCCTTTGACTCTTTGCTGCCATCACTGTAAGAGTGGAAAGAGAGCTATATAGAACTGAGGGCCATATTATCTTTTTAACTTTTTTTCTTGATTTGTCTTGGCCTGATCTCAGTCAAGTAGGAATAGCCTATATCCAGGATCATAGTTTCCAGCTTAGTAGACTCTGTCTAGCTTTTACTCCACTGGTATCACATTAAAAAATCTTGGGTCACCTACTTCATAGTGATGCATTGGAATTAGTTAATATAGCTGAAATTCTGTCAATAGGGATGTTTATGTTAAGAACCATCATTGCTTAAAAAATAGAAAATATCTCTGAGAAGGTTTAGGGCTTTTGACATTCATTGATATGATAAGTGAATTCAAATTGCTATTTTAACAAATAACTGAAATGAGTTCTATTGATGGAATATAAGTTTTGATAGTCAAAAAGCATTTATTTAATGCCTAGTCTACATCCAACACTGTGCTAAGCTCTGGGTTTTCAAAAAAAGACAAAAAGAAATAGTCCTGTTTCAAGTTTATGGTCTGATGGAGGAGACAACATGCAAGTAACTTTTACAAATGATATATGCAGGATAAATTGGAGATAATGAACCTTGGAAAGACAAGATAGATAGCTTTGGAGCCTAGATTGTATTGAATGAATGAATGAATGAAGAAGAATGAATGAATGTAAAAAGCATGGAGTAAGTGCATATTATATGTAAAGAACTGAGGGATGCAAATTTAAAAAACAAAACCGTTCTGCTGTTGAGCTCAGCTTGTAATGGAGGAGACAGTTCATAAGAGGTTTCAGCTGCAGGTCAAATGGGGCTAATGTAGGTGATAACACATCTTCTCTGGTGTTATTTCCACCGATAAAAACCCATTTCCATTTCTGACATTGAGCTGTATTACTAGTCCAGGATGGTGAAACGGGTTTATAGTTTATGAGTCCTCAGTAGATGTGACTGCTGAGAGAGGGTGGAGAGTGCATTGAACTAATGGGGCAAAGGTAGGTGGGGTGTTAAGATGAGAAAAGACAGCTCTCTTAACATTTTGCTTAAAACAGGCCCTTAAATTACTAAGAATGGTAGTTGGAAACTCTTACCATTCCATAGAAAAAGAATTTGAGTTCTAAATAACTAACTGTAAAAATGAACTTTAGGAACCCAACTCCTGTGGTAGTTGAGGACAACAACATACTTAACATATCTGGTCGTAGGTCATTATTTTTTCTAAAATCAGTGTTATTTTTGTTGAGGGTGAACAGGAGAGAAAACTAGTGCAGTGTAAATGGAAAAACTCTAGATTTAGGTAATTTGAGCTCAGCTCAGCAAATATTTAAGTTCCTACTGTGTGCAGAGCATTATGCTAGGTGATGGAGAAGATAGAAAGTTAAGGTGAGCCATGGTCTCATCTAAAGGAGTTTGGGGGAAGGAAATCAAAACAAAGAGTTATAGTATATAATATTACAAGATACGTGTATTAAAGAGTTGCAAAACAAAATACTTTGTGAAATTCAAGGAGGAAAAGTTTTGACAACTAAGGAGACCAGATTTAAGGAATTATTCTTGGAGAAATAAAGGGTTTGAGTTGGATGAATGGGTAGAATTTCACTCCTTATCCTTTTAGTGGTGAAGGCTATGGAGTGGCCTGAACAAAAGCATAGAGGTATAATATTGCAGTATGTGTTCACAGTAGTAAGGGATGAGCAGAGAGCTCTCTAGTGTGGTTGGAGTGTTGAATGCTTAGAGAGTAATAACATGACATAGAATTGAAAGTTGACTAAGGTAAAGTTAGGTATGAAGGGCCTTGTATTTCTACACAAAACAATTTGAACTTTATTTGGTCAGTAACTGAATGAGGTACTAAAGATTTTTGAATAGAAGAATGAGATGATCTTCTCAGTTTAAAGTTATATAATCTGTCAGTTTTTCAGTCTTTTCATACTTAAATTGAAGATGCTTGACCAGCAGAACTATACAGAATTCCAACATAGCATATCACAAATATCTAAAATTATTGTTATATTTAAAATTTTTATTATTAGCCAATTTTATTTAACTATTAGAATTTCTAATAGTACAAAAATATAAGTGTGGCTGCTATATCATGGGAAAATGTTTATCTTTGAATTTATGACACTTCTACATATAGGTAAAACAGATTTTCCTGCTTAGTAAGATTAATGGTGTATCTTCATATATTTCCTATTTTGGCAGACAGTACATTTTATTAATCAGTCTTGTTAAACTCAGAGGGGTGCAGTGATATAATAATAACTGTTCATTTACCTAGCACTTCTGATTTTACAAGGCATTTTACTTATAACTAGGTAGCTAGGTGGTGCAGTGGAAAAAGGTTTGGAGTCAGGAAGACCCAAGTTCAGATCTGACTTTGAATGATTAGCTCACCCCGGGGAAGTTACTTTACCTCTATCTGCTTCGGTTTCCTTATTTGTAATAACAGCATTTTCCAGTGCTGTTGTGAGGATGAGATAATATTGTGAAGCACTTTGTATACCTTAAAGTGCTGTATGAAGACTAGATAGTATTATTATTGGATATTAAAGCATCCTTTAGAGATAAGCAGTGAAAGCATTATTAAAGATAATTTTTTTATAAATGAGAAAATTGAAAGACTGCTTCTGTCATTGAGAAAAAGAGTAAGTCATCCTTTTTTTTGGCTAAGGCTTCACTTGGGCTTTTCATCCCATCTTATCTAGGAACTTGCCCCGTTGGTGATCCTGTCTCTCATCTTCACTCTTTCTTTAGCTACTGGCTCCTTCTCTACTGACTACAAACTCAAGCCTCTCCCATTCTTTAAACACACACACACACACACACACACACACACACACGTGCGCGCGCACACACACACACTCTCTCTCTCTCTGTCTCTGTCTCTCTCTCTGTCTCTCTCTCTCTCTCTCTCTCTCTCTCCCCACAAGTGTATATGAGATATCCATTTGGAAATGTTAAACAAACCTGAAAACTGTAAGGCAACCTTTTTATCTTCTGCCACTGTTGAATCTACCTGCACCTTTTTTTACCTCTAAGCGGGTTGGGACCCTGGGGCATTTTGTCCTCCACCTTGGTGTACTAGAAAAGCGTAACTACAAATTTTCTCTTTAGAGAAATTTGTTCAATAGGTTTCTTCAGATTATAGATTGTAAAGGAATTCTTAGCTTGATAATGAACATAGTAATACTAATAGTATTTATATGGCATTTTAAGGTTTACAAAGCACTTTATATGTATTTTTTAAGCCTCACAGTAACCTTATCATATAGATGTTATGATCTTCATTTTACAGATAAGGTAACTGAGGCTGAGAAAGGTTAAGTGACTGCTTGTTCATATAGCTAGTGAGTTTCTGAGGAGTGATTTAAATTCAAGTCTTCCTGACTGAAGTCCAAAATTATGCATTGTGCATCCTGTCTCTAAGTGTAAATTGTAGCTCATGTTTCTCAATCGATAAAAATTTATTAAGTACCTACTATGTTCCAGGCACTGTACTTCGTTGTTGTGTTGCTGTATTCATCCTTTATTGCTGAAGAAGACCATGCCATCAAAGAAATGATGACATGACTTGCACTTGACTTTGTTTTGAGTGAGGGACGGCTGTGCAGGTCACCAGCCTCACTTGTCCTCCAGAGCCATCTGAATCCAGTGACCATATTCATCAAGATGACTGGACAGGTATTGTGGTAATACAAAAAAGACGAAAGATAGACTCTGCCCTCCAAGAGCTCATAATCTAATGGAGGAAACAGCAAACAAACAGTCCCTGGGCCATTAAGGAATTTCTTAGCTCTACATTGAAAACTTGTCACTAAAAACCTGTAATAAACTAAGATTCTTAAATAATTCTGAACAAAAATAACACAATTATTTCTGTAGAAAGCATCACAATACATAATTATTGATACCTGTCCTAAGCCCTGCAGAGCCTGCCTTGATTCAAGGTGGATCTTTTAACATTTTGCATACAGAGGAGAGGTAGAAAACAAGAGAATGGTGAGATCAATGTTAAGCCTCTTCTACTTTGCTCATGTACAGTTAGAACAGAATCGGGTCAGCAAGTAAGGTCGGGAGGGAAGTTGTTTTCTTAAGCTACCCGAAGGAGAGGGAAGAAAATTATGAGTAGGGCTTCTAGGTTTCTTCTCACTTACTGGTAGCCTGGAAGGAGAAGGGGTAACAGGAGCAGAATCAAAAGGTTTTCTCTCACACAACCTTAGAAGTCCACAGTTGATAATGAAGCAATAAGAAAGAAATTCAAGGGACAAGATGGTAGAACTTTTGCCTGTTGTACTCTTAGACAAGCTAGATTCCATGGTCAGTGATGTGGTTCTTGTCCATCTTCAAGACACTGTTAGTAGAAATCACTTTGGAAGAGTCTAATCTCCATAAAAGAACAAAGATCCATAGATTTTTGTTGTAAATGTTAAAATGCAAGCTCCTTGAGGGGAGGGATTGTTTCACTTCTGACCTTATGTCCATCCCCATTATTTAGCAAAATACCACAGCACATAGCAGGTGCCCCAAAATGTTTGCTGATTGATTCATTGATTGATCTTCCTTCCTAGAAACGACAATATTATATGCTCTATATCTGTGATAGGAAGCAGTCTCCTCCACTGGTTGCCCGGTGGGGATCCTTCTTGTATTGATAGGAGCTAGGTGGGAAGGATTGGGATCTTCTCTCCTCCTTCCCCATTCAAATAGCCAGAAGGTATTAACTGTTAACCTTACTTTGCCAGGGATACTGGTGACTAGGTCACATGAGTTGATGATACCAAGCAGTGCCTTTGGAAGCAGTGAATTTGACCCTATTAGAGGTAGAGGTCTTTAAGTAAAGCCAGGATGACCACTTCTCAGGCATGTTCTGCACAGAATTCTTTTTTAGAAATTATTGGATTATATAGCCTCTGAGGTCCATTCTGTTGTGAATTCTGAGATTTGAAAAAAGCCATTTTAGAGATGAAAGTAAAAGTGAAATCATGCCATGCTTTGTGGAGAAGCCAGTGCAGAGTCACAGGGTTGGGAAATGAAGTGCTGCGTATGATGAACAGTAAGAAAATCAGGTTGGACAGAGCATTCTGTATGTAAAGGGGAATGATGTAGATAGAACCATGGAAAGGTAAGACAAGTTCAGGATGTGAAGGGGTTTAAATCAAATGGAGAAGTTTATATGTGATCATAGAGGCATCGGGGAGTTTGTTGAGAGAAGTTGTAGAGCCAGACACTTGGAACGACTATGTAGGGGTTGAAGAGAAACAAATGTGAGGGAGACCAGCTAGGATGCTATTGCAGTAGTCTAGATGAAAGGTGATCAAGGCTAGAATTAAGGTGGTGGTTATATAAATAGTGAGAAGTGGCTGGTGTTAGTTAGGTTGTAGAGAAAGAAAATCAGATTTGAAAACCAGTTGATTATGTGGTATGAACATGAGGGATTGAGAATAATGGAAGTAAACAGCCTGAGTGACTAGAAGGTTGGTGATGCCCTCAGTAGAATTAGAAAAGTTTGTATGAGGGTGAATTTTGGGGAGAGATAATGAACTCTCTTTTGGAAATATTGAGATTAAAGTGTCTATGAGATGTCCATTTCAAAATGTACAAGAGGCTGTTGGTGATGTAGGACTAGAATTCAGGAGAGAAAGCAGGCCAGAATGTATGTGTTAATCAAGGATTTATTAAGTGTCTGCCTACTAGATAGATAAAGTATTTATTAAATTTTCTTATGTACCAGGCACTGTGCTAAGCCCTGAGAATGCAAATACAGGAAAAACAAAGCCTACCAGGAATTTAGATTCTGATGGGAGGAGACCACATTCAAAAGATGTGTGGGGGGAGGGGGGAGGTAGCGATGAAAAAATACTGAGGCATAAGGAAAGCTGAAATGAGAATACGTTATGGTCAGATAGGAGAATGTCTAATTGGGGAAGTATAACACTGGTTGGTAATAGTGAGATCCAATGTGTTACCATCTCTGTGTGTGACTGAGGTGGATTAAAGAAGTAGGTCATGGGATTTAAAGAGGCTGAGGAATTGAGAGGTTAGAGAATACAAAAGGGCCTCTGGGTGGGTATTAAAGTCTCATTTTATAAGGGCAGGAGTTGTGGAGGAAAGGAAAATGGCATGCCAAAGGTTGAACTCCTTGAGGAAAAAAGCATAATGACCCAGTGGGAATCTGCGTAGATGGGTGGGATCAGTATCTAGCATTTCTAAGGTCAAGAAGAAGATCCCAACTGCCAATATTTGGAATGGGAAAATTAAAAAAACTTAATTGTATTCATTGATTCTATTTTCTCTTTTCCCACTTGGTTCAGCATGGTACAGTGGGAAGTGGGCTAGATTTTGCTTCATTGGAAATCAGTTTGAATACTGGTACTACTACTGTCTAGCTATTTGACTCTGGGCAAATGACTTCAGCTTTTTGGGAATCAATTTGAGTCATATTGTGGATATGATAGTACTGTAGTGACTTTACTGTTGTGGTTAGTCACTTCAGTGCATAGAATGCAAGGTTAAAATGCCATTATAGCCTGTGTGACTGCTGCTTCTTCGTCCCCAGAAATATGCAGTAATCTTTCCCACAGACTGTTTTTCACCCTTGCTTTCTCCATTCTGTATTCTGGTTCAGAAAGTCAGTTTCATAAGTACAGAATTTCACATTTGTACTTGCCACCTTTCACCTGGACTGTTGCAAACCACTCTCAGTTGGGATCTTTGCTTCTAGTCTCTCCCCACTGAACCATTCATTCTTCAAGTTAATCTTTCTAAAAATGCCAAATTGACCTTCCTAAAGCACAAGTCTGACCATGTCATTCTCTTGCTCAGAAACCACCAGTGGCTAGATAAAATATAGACTGTTTTGACATGTAGAATGTTCATAATCTGGTTCCTGTCTATGTTTCCAGGCTAATTTCTCCTTATTCCACTTAAATCAGTCTAAGAAACAAACTGATGCTCTAATAAACAAAACAGACTTAATAAATACTTGACTAACAGATCCATTCAGGCCTCGTTTCTCTCTTGAGCTCCAGCCATGCATCACTAGCTGCGTCTTGTATATTTTGAAATGCACATCTTATACACAACTTAATCTCAGAATGTTCAAAACAGAGCTCATTATCTGCTCCCCAACCCCCCTCCCAATTCACTGTCTTGCAAACTTTTTGACCATACTGATGAATGGATATATGACACCAAAAAAAAGATTAAGAACCCTGTGTCCCAGCAGAACTCAAACTTCTTGAGGGTAGGAAACTTACTGAAATTTTTTTACATCTTTGTTATCCCATCACCTTAGTAGCACAATACTTTGTACATAGTAAGTGCTTAATAAATGCTTGTTGGATTACAGTAGGATGGATGAATTTGCTTGTTCTTGATAAAGTGAAGCTGTCTCTGATTTCTTTTTCTTAACTCTAGGTATTCACTAATCATCCCTTTAATAATGGAGCTTAGAATTTCATTAGGAATCTACATTCACTGGCTTACATTTTACTGTCAACATTTTCTTCCCTTTTTTTTGGAAATTGAGATAACATTTACCATTCTCCTGTTCTAGGATCTTTTCCCCAGAATCTTTTTATGATAACTGAAAATTTAGCTCAGTAAATAGAGCATTTATTAAGCACTTAATACAATATGTAGAGAAAATTGTAAACCAATTTCTCTAAAGAATATAGATGCAAAAATTTTAGATAAGATATTAGCAAAAAGAATACAGCACTTATCATGAGAATAATCCATTATGATCAGGTAGGTTTCATACCAGGAATGCAGGGCTGGTTCAATATTAGGAAAACTTATCAGCATTATTGATCATATCAACAACAAAACTAACAGAAACCGTATGATTATCTTGATAGATGTTGAAAAAGCTTTTGACAAGATACAACTCCTATTCCTATTGAAAACACTGAAGAGCATAGGAATAAATGGAACTTTCCATAAAATGATAAGCAGTATCTACCTAAAACTATCAGCAAACATTATATGTAATGGGAATAAGCTAGATGCATTAGTAAGATCAGGATGAAGCAAGGTTGTCCATTATCACCACTGTTATTCAATATGGTACTAGAAATGTTAGCTTTAGCAATAAGAGAAGGAAAAGAAATAGAAGGAATTAGAACAGGCAGAGAAGAAACTAAGTTATCACTCTTTGCAGATGATATGATGATATACTTAGAGAATCCCAGAGAATCAAGTAAAAAACTACTTGAAATAATAAACAACTTTGGCAAAGTTGCAGGTAACAAAATAAATCCAGATCAATCATCTGCATTTCTATATATTACTAACAAAACCCAATAGCAAGAGAGAGAAAGAGAAATCACATTTAAAACTATGGTAGACACTTAATGCAGTATGTGCTAGGCCGTATGCTAAATGCCTGGGATAAAAACACAAGAAAGATGATGACTTTCAAAAGAGTATACATTCTAATATACACATGAAGGGGAGTTAGAAGAGAGAGTTTGTATGTTTGCAGTAGCAAGGCATAGAACAACCAGGGAGCAGGTAGGAAAGTGGTATGGAGGCCTGGGCCCCTGAAAAAAAGGAAAAAATTTCATCTACTAGAGCCAGGGTTATCCAGGGGCAGAATCTTGTTAGGTCGGAAGAAAAGTGTAGGTGAGACTCTGAATAGTAATTCTTGACCTTTATCAGGTTGGAAAGAGGAATGATTTCATTATCATAGGATTTATTTTTTCAGCAGGCATTAAACTAAGCACTTGCAGTGTGCCAATCATTGTGCTGGGTCTGGAGACAGACACAAAAGCAAAACAGCACCTATCTCCCAAGGAGCTTTATTTTTGTGGAGAAAACAACATGTTACACCTAAGTACACAAATATATTTGAAGTAATTAGAGGGCATGAGAAAGGACTTATGTAGGAGGTCCTACTTGAGCTGGGCATTTTGAGGAAGGTCACATTCTAATAGAGGTGGAGAAGAAAGGGGAATTTGTTCAGGGTTGGGGGTAGCCTATGCAGAATCATGGTTTGGCTCAAACATAGGGAAAAGTGATAGAGAACCCTGGTCTTGTAACTTGAACTCAGCAGGAGCAGCTAGGTATTGTCTAATTACCTTACCTCCTTACTAGTTTTGATTTTTACCTTTTTTTATTTTAGTGGTTTTTGTTCCCTCCTTTCAATCTTCGTTATTCTTTGCAGTGAACATTATTTTTGTTGTTGTTGCCATAGGCACGTTAGCTGTCTGATCAGGAATTGAAACAGAACAGTAACTTCTCATTTTTTAAGAATAAAAGAACTGAGGCCCACCAAACGTTTAATTGATTGGTTGTTCTCAAAGTGGACCAAAATGACACCACTATGATGAAGTCAAGTTTCAGTGTGTCCTGCTGTGACTGATCAGACCAATATAAGCTCGAAATGCTCTACCACAGATTGGGCACAAATAGTCCATGTGAACTTTTTTTCTAAATTTGTGCATCCCACATTTCCTTTGAGCTGTTTCAATTCTGCTTTGCTCATAGAGCACAGCACCTTTTCCGATGTGGGCACGGCATGCTGAGCGGTCCTGTGCCAGTGTCTCCCATGTCACAGAATCAAGTTCAAAATTCTTTAGAGAGACCTTGAGAGTGTCCTTGTATTGCCTCTTCTGACCACCATGTGATCACCTGCCTCATGCATGTTCTCCATAAAATAGTCTTTTTTAGCTAGTGTACATTTTGCATTTGAACAATGTGACCAGCCGATCAGAGTTGAACTCTCTGAAACATAGTTTGAATTCTTGGCAGTTTAGTTCCAGTAAGGACCTCAGTGTCTGGTACTATATCCTGCCAGGTGATCTTCAGAATCTTCCTAAGACAGTTCAAATGGAAGCAATTCAGTTTCCTGGCATGGCATTGATAGACTGTTCATGTTCCACAGGCATACAACAATGAGGTCAGCACAATGGCCCTGTAGACCCTCAATTTGGTAATCATTATAGTACCTCTTCTTTCCCAAACTTTTCTTTGGAGCCTCCCAAACCCTAAGCTATCTCTGGCGATGTGTACATCAACCTCATTGTTAATGTGTGCATCCCTGGAAAGTACACTACCAAGGTAAGTGAACTTATCCACAGCATTCAAAACTTCTCTGTTGTAACTGATGGTTCCACGTATGGATGATATGGTGGTGGCTTATGGAGTGCCTGTGTTTTCTTAATGTTAATTATTAGGCCAAAATTAGTCCAGGCAGCAGAGAATTGATCCATACTTTGTTGCATCTCAGCTTCAGAGGCTACATTGAGTGCACAATCATCAGCAAACAGAAAATCATGCACCAACACTCCTTTGGTCTTGGCTTGTAGCATTTTCAAATTGAAGAATGTACACGAGTGCCTTGATGCTGTGTGTATCCTCATTGACATTTGACAGCATGTCTGAAAACATCTTGCTAAAAAGCATGGAAGCAAGCACACAGCCCTTTTTCATCCCATTGGTGACTGGGAATGCACAAGAGCATTGTCCACTATTCAGAACCTGGGCAAATTGACGTACAATACTAGTGAACTTCTCTGGTCAACCAAATTTTGACGTTATTTTCCATAAGCCCTCATGACTAACAATATCCAAGGCCTTGGTCAGATCTACAAATGTTGTGTACAGACCTCTGTTCTGCTCCTGGCATTTCTCCTGGAGTTGTCGGGCAGCAAACACCATATCAACTGTTCCTCGGCCTTTTCTGAAGCCACACTGGCTTTCAGCTAGATGACCATTTTCCATGTGGAGGATTAGCCTATTAATGAGGACTCTAGCAAGAATTTTGCTAGCAGTAAGTAAAAGAGAGACAATTCCCCCACCCCTTAGTGATTGTTGAAGGGCAGTCTATTTCTTTTAGCCTTTATAGAGATGGACAATGGAGGCATCCTTGAACTCCTGGGGTATAATCTCCTCTTGCCAAGTATTTAGTAACCGCTTGTTGAAGGTAGCCATAGTAATTAACAGGAAAGAATCTTAAGGTAAAGTTTGGCAGTTTCTGCCATATATATTAAGGTGTTGTTCTGCTGGGCCATTTGAGATACCTCAGTCTTTGGTTTTCCTTTATTTGCTGCTACCTCTGCAGCAAATAAATACCAAATAGTAATTGTTTCTCTCTTACCCAGGAACCCTGAGGGTCTTCTCCCAGTTGGATTTTTTTTTTTTTTGATTAAATGAGCTATCCCTTGAGCAACTACTTAAAGAAGCCTATTTGTTGAAGGGGGGTATCTCATTGAAAAGTGAGAGTATAGTAAGGCTATAAGACCTTAGCCTGAAAGGGCCACAGTCGCACATTGCATTGCATCCTAGGCCATCTCCAGCCATCCTGATGAATATAGGCCACTGGATCCAGATGGCATAGAAGAAGAAAGTGAGGCTGGTGACCTTGCACCTCCCTCAAATCAAAATCAACTACAAGTCATGTCATCATCTTGGTATCATGGTCCTCTCTGAGAGTGAAGGAGAAACACAAGCTACTTCTGCATGCTTATACTATGTGTATTTCCACTGATTTTTTTTTTCCTTTTCTGTAGGTGCCTTAGTGATTTTTGAGTTAACTTAAGAAACTTCTTGTCCTTATTTTTGTAGCAGCATGAAGTATAAACTAACCGTCCACTCTTCTATTCCTCTTCCTTTCATGAGCTATATGTTAGGAGAAAGTTCTAGTAATTATTAGCTATCAAAATTGATAGGACTTGAGGGAAAATAGATTTCACTTTTTCAGAATTCTCTAAGTTCTACTCCTTATAACTGTAGAAGAAAAGCTTTAGTATTCTGTTAGAGTTTAGATCTGTGTAGTCTTTAATTAACATATGTACAGATATTAATATTTATAAACATTGTTGCTTGGAAGATTAAAATAGCAGTTATCAGTGCTAACTGACATTCTCTGTCCCCATGAGAGATAGATTTTATAGTATTCAGAAATTTCTCAGTCAATATTAAGTAAGGGTTCAGAACTGGGGTATTAGTCTTTTGATTTATCAGACCAGTAGTAATTTAATGTCAGGTGCATCCTTGAGAATAATTTCCCTAATCCATTCAAGGTATAAAAGAAAGGAGTCCTTTTATTTGGATTAATCAAAGGGACTTTTGCCTTTCTCTGTCACCAATCTGATTCTACCTTCATGAAGATCAGAGTTCTTCTCAGAACTTTTAGTTTCCCTGTCATTTGATTAAATGTTGAAGAAAATATCTATTTCATTCATTCAAATAAATGATAGTTAATGCTATATGTGTTAGGCAAAGACTTTAGGCTAGGATACTGATGTAACATGCCCTATTAAAATAATTAACTTGTTTTTAAGGTTGAGGTCAATGAAATGTCTGTCAGTTCTGTTTTGTTCTTTACTTTTTGGCATTAGAGAGTTTATTTTTTTTTTAGGTTCTCGAACTTCATCTCTCCTCCCAGAAGGTTAGAAAAACAAAACCCATTACAAGTATGTATAAACATGCAAAACAGGAAGTGAAGAAGAATTAAGAAGCCTCTTGATGAGGGTGAAAGAGGAGGAGAGTAAAAGCTGGCTTGAAGCTTAACATCAAAAAATTAAGGTCATGGCAAGTAGAGGCAGAAGAAATGAAAGAATATCAGATTTTATATTCTTAGACTCAAAAGTCATTGCAGTAGCCATGCATTTAAAGGACACTTGGGAAAGAAAGTTATGACAAATTTGAAGAGCATACCAAAAAAGCATGGGTATCACCTTGCCAACAAAGTCCTTGTGGTGAAAACTATGGCTTCTCTTGTAGCAATGTATGACTGTCAGAGGATTATAAGGAAAGCTGAGCACCACAGAACTGATACTTTTGAATTATATTGGAGAAGACTTTTGAGAGTACTTGGGACAGTAGGACAGTAGGGAGATTCAGTCAATACTTAATTCAAGCTATTCGCTGGGAAGTCAAATACTGAAGCTGAAGTATAAATCCACATAATGACAAGAATTAAGAATTAAGACAAGAAAAAAGACCCTGATGTTGGGAAAGATCAAAGGTAAAAAGAGAAAGGGACAGCAGAGGATGAGATGGATAGATAGTGTCATGGAAGCAATAAACATGAGCTTGGAGATAACTTTGAAAGATAGTGGAGTCTAGAAGGGCCCGGTATGCTTTGTTTGTTCCATGAGTCATGAAGAATCAGACATGATTGAATAAATGCAAAACATCTGTATTAGTCATGTCCAAAAGGAAGGAAGGAAGAAAAAAGATAAAAGGAAATGTTTTCTTTTGTCCTCTGAGTCCCATAAGCTTTCCATTTGGAGGTAGATAACATTTCATCAAGAGTCCTTTGGAACTGTGGTTGGTCATTGTGTTGAGCAGAATTCCTAAATCATTCATAATTGATTATGTTTACATTATTGTTGTAATTGTATAACTTGTTCTCCTGGTTCTGCTCGCTTTACTTTGCATCAATTCATGGAAGTCTTCTGGGTTTTTATGAAACCCTTAGGGTGTCTATATATTTTTTTAAATTTAATTAATTTGTTTTCAGCAATCACTTCCATAATTTTTAAATTTTCTCCCTCTCCCCTCCTTCCCCAAGATGGCCTGCAGTTCTATACAGGGAGTTTATTTTAGAAGAAAAAGTTCTGAATGTAATCATACTCACTCTGAGCCCTTAGGACAATTCTTAACACAGGTAGAGGTTGCAGTCACTTATGATCTTTACTTTTATTTTCTCTAGTTAACCCCTGGCCTCTTTGTGGTTGAGGCAAAATTCACTGTACGAGAACCACTTGGGAAGGAAATAGTAGATCATATTATAATGTCTGTTGTTAGTTTGCTGTAGAGAAAACATATTTGGCAAAGAGTTTACCTTTCCTTGGGACTTTCCTCAGTGTGGGTCTTCCTCTTCAAGATACTGTTGGAGACAGTGACTCTCATTATATCCCTTCTCTGCCATAGCTCAGTTGTCGGAGGCAGGTAGATGGTGCAGTGATTCGGCACTAGGCCTGGAATCATGAGTTCCTGAATTCACATCTGGTGTCAGATACTGCTGGACTGTGTCACCCAGGGTGGGTCACATGATCTCTGTTTGTGCTGGTTTTCTCATTGATAAAATGAGGATAAGACTTGCACTTGGTTTTTGGGAATCAGATGGAGTAGTATCTGTAAAGCACATGGCACAGTGCGTGGCATGTAACAGGCACTTGATAAATGACTGACTGACCGGCACCCCACTGTTCAATAAATTCTAGCGTCAGCCTGTTTGCCTTGAGGATCAAACATAAACTCCTGTGCTTGTGGCTTAAAGCTGTTACAACATGGACCTTTCTTTTATCCTTTAGTCTTTTACCCCCTCACTCCTCTCCATGTATTCTACTTTTCTTGACCCTTCCTGTTACATATTTCCTATCCAGGGATGGGGAACCTGCTAGCTTTCAGGCTGCCTGTGGCCTTCTAGGTTGTTGGGTGCAGCCTTTTGACTGACACCAAGTTTTACAGAACAAATCCTTTGATTAAGGGGCCATGTCACCTCGAGTCTGCAGGTTCCCCACCCCTAAGTATTAGTATTTTCCCTCTAAGACTACTTTCTATCTATTTTTTATTTGTATTCCATGTACTGAATTAGGTATGGGCATGTCCTTCCTTAAAATATAAGCTCCTAGAACGCAGGAGCTATTTCTGCTTTTTTCTTTGCCTAGTGCTTTACCCTGCCTGGCATTGAATAAAATTTTGTTGATTGTGATATCACCATACTTTTTCTAATTACTAGCTACTTTAGTTAAAATTAAACTTTCATTGTCAAATTAAAAAAACCATTTATTGCAGATCTTATTTTGTGGGGTAGTTTGGTGTTGTACCAGGCATATTAAATAGATAGGGTCCTAGAATTTTATTCTATTCTATTACATGTAGAATGACCATCTCTTCTGTAAGTAACTTGTAGTTAAAAAATAATCAACTAGATAAGCAAACATGACTATATGAGACACATTTAAAATATATTCACTCTACTCTCTTATCTTGGATCCCTTTTTTTTTTTTTTTGGTAATTCAAAACTTTGCAGTTGAGACATCAATATTAAGTGGAAGTAGTCTCCATTCATCATGGGGAAAGCCCTTTTTCCTCTTGTATTCCTTTTTATATCTGATGCATTATGTGTACCTTTTTTACCTTGCATCTCTTAATGCATATTTCTTCCAGATCTATGGTTTGATTCTTCAAGTTTTTATCATTTGTTTTGGCATTCTTTTATTCATGTAATTCTTCTGGCTACATTAGTATCTCTTTTCAAGTCCCTTTTGAAAAATTCTCAGAGAATTGCCTCAACAAATTAAGGGTTCCAAGTAATTCACTTGCTATATTTGTGTGTATATATGTATAATACATGTATAGTTTAATAGTGAATATCCTTCTGCAAAAGTGCCTTATCATTATTTGGTAGTGACCCCAGATTCTTGAAGGCCAAAAAATAAACTGGAAAATTCTGTTGTGCTGGAAAGGTTTCAGATTTGTCTGTTGACAGGTTATTTTTCTATACATCAGTTTTATTAAGTATGAAGAAGTTCATCACTAGTAAGGTGATAAAATTTTTGACTTGGGCAGTCGTGGGGAAAACATATTTATATACCCTTTATATTTCCCTTCTACTTTTTCAGGGAAAGTGATGAGAAAAAGAACAAAGAATGCAAAGAATAATATTAATTTAACTGTTGGCATGCTGTCTGTGAGATTCTTGTCTAGTGATCAACAATTTGATACAGTATTGATGGAAATAAATAATACTGATCTTAATGTTATTGATATAAATGAAACCAGAAACAAATGAAAGTTCCAGCTAAATGGAAGATTCCATTAAAAGTTACCCTTGAAAAGATGACTGAAATAGTTCCTTGCATTTTTGGCACTGCATTTTCAAAGGCTGCAAGAAAAATTACATAGAATGATGGAGTTTTTGGTCTTTTATTGTTTATGATAGACATTTTTAAAAAGAATGTCATAAAGGTAATTTTGAAACTTATACACCAATATTTGTTGTAGAGAACTGGAGAAGACTCTTCAAATTAAACTAACATATTTTAATAGTTGCCAGCTTTAATATAAATATAGATAATGGTGAAAGTTGGTGAAAAATGTTAGAAAACGTAGTTCAGGGTAAGAAACTAAAGATTCCTGAGGCTTGTAAACTATGCAGAAGCGTAGCATCTAGATTTCAAAAAGAGAATTAGGCTATTGAAGGCACCAAATAACATTAAAAAGTGAAATGGACTGGATTATAATGGATATGATTTGGCTAGTTAATAATCAATCAACTGTTTAAATAGAATCTGATCATTGTGTTGCAAGAGTAAAATCAAAATAAATACAAAATTAGAAGATAGTTTTAAAATGAGATTTGATATACAGTCAGAAGAGCTCCAAATGACAAGTTATCAATGCAGAAAAATTGGCAATGGATAAAAGAAGAGATCAAGTTAGGGTATCACTTTCATCTGCAGAAGTTTAACCAATGTAAAGCAGTCACCAAGATGAGGAAGTCAAGAGTGTAGCAAACCCACAGCCTGCACAAAGGAGATAGTCAGTCAAGGGCACATCTGTTTGGAAGATTATTTCTAATAAAATCTTATGGAAGAAGGTGATGCAAGACTATAAGTATTTATTCAGAACAGCAAGGAAGGGCAGGGTGGTGGTAGTAAAGGGGTGTGGGAGGTGGGAATGAATTCCTAGGAAGCTTAGCATAAAACCCAATTAATATGGATCATTCTAAGAAAATGAAATTTAGAGGATAATAAATGGTGCAAATGGAAAAGGTCTAAACATTTCTCTAACAAGCTATTTTCACTACCAATGAAATTAATATCATGTTTTACAGTTTAACTTTGTTATTTCCAGTACCTAGCACAATGCCTGATATATAGTAGGCACTTAATAAATGCTTAGTGATAGCTTTATTGAATTTCACATTCCTTATGTGTTTCACAGCTTGCAATAGTGCTAAAGAACACAAAGATTGATAGAAGAACTAAACCAAACTAATTATAGCCTCTGTCTTTGCCCCTGAGCCCTTCAGGCACCTTGTGTCATCCCCAGATCTAGGTACCCATATATATCCAGGCCTCTGTCTTGACCCTCTTCCTCTCCTTTGACCCTCTCCAGTATTCTGGATGCCTATCTCTGACAAGACCCACCTCATACTGCCTGGGCCTCTCACACAGTAAGTTACAATATCAGTATGTGCCATTAGGTCGATCCTCAAGGGAGGCCTTTGAATAGTTTAATTACTTTCCTTCATTGGTGGATCCCTTTCTTGCCACTGATGTATTACCTGTAATCATTGCTCAATGATTAGCATATCATCCTGGTCTCAGTGATTCTGAACTGCTTCCCTGATGTTGTACAAACTCCATTTCTCACCCCTCTCTTCCTGTTCCCTTAATACTATTCTCAATAATCAGTTATTGAATTGTTTCCAAGCTGCCACGAGAGTTTGAATTTGAGTAGAATCTAATCCACAGTGGAAAGTCAAGACACTTGCACATACCCTCATTTGTATTCTGTATCCTGCACCAGGGTACAGTTCCCATTTTCCCTACCTAGAGGGAGGTGGGTAGAGTAATGGATAGAGGACTTGTCCTGGAGTCAGGAACAGTTTCAGATGTGACCTCATTGGTATTTATTAGCTGTATGAGCCTAGGCAAGTCACTTAACCTCTGCTGGCCTTAGTTTCCTCATCTGTGGAACAAGGATAATACTAGTTCCTACTTCCTAGGGTTGTGAGGATCCAACGCGGTAATGTTTATAAGGTGTTTAGCACAGTTTGGTGTGTGGCATATTTAGCAAGCACTATATAAATGTTTCCTATTATGAGTTTAGTTCTTTTGTAATCCAATCTCATCAGCCATGTAATCATATGATCAAGATGTTATGAAAATTTGTTTTTTTGCAATGTAAATGTTAAACTGTTTGAAAACCCTGATTATTGCACATGTACATTATAAACCATCTCAAAAACATCAGACATAACAAATACTCTGCGGAAACAGACCTTATGTTGTCTTCCCTTGTAGAATTAAGACTATTTTCCAGTTTGAGCTTACTTTCCACTTAGGTTGCTTTTCTAATATCTGGAATGTTTTGAAAGGTGATCTCCTTGGCAGTACTGGTGGATCTCTTTCATGAAGTAAAATTTTGATGAGAAGACTAGTAGTTTATGCCAGCGGTAAAACAGTTGTAAAAGAGAAGAAAAATTAAATCAGAAAGAATCTAAATAGATTTGCCTTAATTTCTATAGCTATAAGGTGGAGATGGTAATAGTACCTAATTCTGAGGACCATATTACGTAATATTTCTACAGCACTTTGCAAGCATTAAAGAGCTACATAAATGCTAGCTATTCAAAAGAACTATGTAGAATTGTACTTGAAGAACGTTTGTAGCTGGTATAATCTTCTCTTGTCATAACCTGGAAGATTTCAGTCAGCTTCTTGATGAGCAGTGGCCTTATAGATCTCTACTGGGATGACATCAGTGCCAAGCACTTTGCCACACAAGAGGAACCTAATGACGTTTGATACTTTTTCTTTAGCTGGAAGTTCTATTAAAGAGGGATCAACTTTAACCTGAGGTATATGGTCGGTGGCTTCAGTACTGGTTGATGATGATCTGTTGGAAAGATTATGGAAGTGTTCAGCCCATCTGTCCAGGATCATGTCCTTATCACTGTTCAGTGTGACTCCACCAGTACTGAGGAGTTGAGATAATATCAGAAGTTTTTGGCCCTTAAATAGCCTTCAGAAGAGGTTCTCTTTTGGCAGTCACAGGGGGTGTTGGGTGGGAGGGTTCTCTCTTAGTCATTGCCAGCAAGATTCTTGCCCAAGTCCTCCATAATTGGCTGATCTTTCATCTGCAGTGACCTGCCTGAGAGCCAGCTTGGCTTCAGAAGGGGCTGGGGAATAGTTGACATGGTGTTTGCTGCTCCACAACTCCATGAGAAATGCCAGAAGCAGAACAGAGATCTGTATACAATGTTCATTGACCTGACCAAGGTCTTTGCTGGTGTCAGTGCCAGTCCTGAGAGTGTGTGGCAGATAATGGCAAAATTTGGTTGTCTGGAGAAGTTCATCAGTATTGTATGTCAGTTTCATTATGGCACACTTTTATGGATTCTGTGTTAGTGGATTATACTCCCACTCTTTCCCAATGCTTGCTCCCATCTTTTTAGCACAATATTTGTCATATCCTTATCAGATGCCTTCAGTGATGATGAAAATGACATAAAGGTCAGCTGATTAGGTGTTTTCCTTTGTCTTTGAAGAGGACCAAAATGACATCACCATGATAAAGTGAAATTTCAGTGTGTCAGACTGTGACTGATCAGACCAATATGAGCTCAGAATGCTCGACACAGGTTGGGCACAGATAGTCCATGTCAATATTTGGGGTGGATATCCCAAATTTGCACATCATGCATTTACTTTATGCTGTCTCTGCTTTGTTCAAAGAGCACAGCATCCTTTCTGATGCGGGCACTCCATGCTAGTCCTGTGCTAGTGTCTCCCCTGTTGCACAGTCAAATCCGAAGTTCTTGAGAGAGACTTTGAGAGTGTCCTTGATTCGCTTCTTCTGACCACCGTCTGATCACCTGCCCCATGCAAGTTCTCCATAGAAGGCTTTTTGGCTACCATACATTTTGCATTCGAACAACGTGGGTAGGCTATTGAAGTTGTGCTCTCTGAAGCATAGTTTGAATGCTTGGCAGTTCAGCTCAAGTAGGGACTTCAGTGTCTGGTACCTTATCCTTCCAGGTGATCCTCAGAATCTTCCTAAGACAGTTCAAAGGAAGTAATTCATTTTCCTGGCATGGTGGTGGTAGACCGTCCATGTTTCACAAGTATATAACAATGAGGTTAGCACAATGGCTCTGTTGACCTTCAGTTTGGTAGTTGGTCTTCTCTCCTAAACTTTTCTTCAGAGCCTCCCAAACACTGAGCTAGCTCTGCAATGAGTGCATCAACCTCATTGTCAATGTGTACATCCCTGGAAAGTACACTACCACGTGAACTTATCCACAGCATTCAAAACTTCTTTTTTTTTTCCCAAATAAACAAAAGTATTTTTATTTTGACATCTGAATAAGTGTTAACTCCTCCGGACACAGACTTTCGCACCTTTTTCAGCTTGTTCATCAGCATGTTGCACTGTGCCTTTCTCAGAAACATAGATGCCATCCAAAAATTTTCTGATACCCTTGTTTTTGACTGTGGTAGCCTGTTGGATCAGGGCAGCTGAGTTTGAAACAAGTTCAATATCATTTCCTTCAAGAATTAACTCATCTTTTTGGGCTTGAGAAACAGCATAAGCGACACCTGGTCTCATGCGCACTCTTCAGATATATTTTTCACCCAAGAAATTTCTGATTTCAGCAAGTGAGCCATTCTCTTGAATAACAACATTGATGGGGAAGTGAGCATACACAGACCTCATCTTGTAACAGAAACTCAGGGTAACACCTTTGATCGTGTTTTGTACATGACTACAGATTGTGTGCATGGTTGCAAGTTCTTTTTGATTTCTCCACCACTTGTCCACCTGGAGTCTTTTTTTCTTTCCAAGGAGGCTGAGCTCAACATTGATATGGTTGAAATCCCTACGGAGGATTCCTCTGAACCCCTTCACAATAATTGTCTGACCCTTAAGAGAGATGTCAACATTTTCTGGGATATCGATGGTCTGGTTGCTGAGAAATGGTCTTCATTCTGGTGCTGGATGGGCCAAAGAGAGAACATTTTCCATCCGAAAACTTCTCCATTTGTTGTAACTGATGGTTGCACCTCACCTTCAGAGGCTGCATTAAATGCACAATCATCTGCAAGCATAGAATCATGCACCAACACTCCCTCCACTTTGGTCTTAGCTTGTAACCTTTTCAAATCGAAGATGTTACCATCAGTACGGTAGTTGACCTTGATGCCATGTTCATCCTCCTTGAAAGCATTTGTCAACATGGCTGGATAATATCTTGCTAAAAAGCATGCGAGCAAGCACACAGCCCTGTTTCCATTGGTGACTGGGAAGGCACAAGAGCATTGTCCATGGTCTGGGCAAACATGCCATCATGAAATTGACATACAATATTGATGGACTTCTCCAGGCAACCAGATTTTGATATAATTTTCTATAAGCCCTCATGACTAACAGTGTCAAAGGCCTTGGTCAGATCTATAAACACTGTGTACAGACCTCTGTTCTGCTCCTGGCATTTCTCCTGGAGTTGTCAGGCAGCAAGCACCATATTGACTGTTCCTTGGCCCTTTCTGAAGCCATGCTGGCTCTCAGGTATATGACCATCTTCCAGGTGAAGGATTAGTCTATTAAGGAGGACTCTAGCAAGTATTTTGCCAGCAGTGACTAAGAGAGAGATCCTTCTGTGATTGTCACAGGAAAATCTATTCCCTTTACCTTTTTAGAGATGGACAATGGAGGCATCCTTGAACTCCTGGGGGATAACCTCCTCTTGCCATATAACCTGGAAAATTTCAGTCAGCTTTGTATGAGCAATGATCCCCCTACCTTGTAAATCTCAGCTGGAATAGAATCAGCACCAGGTGCTTTGACACATGAAAGGAGCCTAAATGGCCCTGAAAACTTCTTCTTCAGTTGGAAGTTCAGTTAAGGAGGGATTGACTTCAATCTGAGATAAATGGTCAATGACCTCGATGGTCTGTTGAGAACACTATGGAAAGGTTCAGTCCATCTTTCTAGGATAATGTCTTTATCACTAATCAATGTGGCTCCATCAGCACTGAGTAGTTGTGATGCACCATAGGCTTTTGATCAATAAATAGCTTTGAGGGAATCATAAGTGCACTTTGGATTGCTACTATCAACATAAAACTGAATTTCATCTACTTTCTTACTGAGCCAGAAATCCTGCATCTCAGTAAGCTTTGCTTGTACCTTGCTTTTGATGGAATTAAATGCTGCCTTCTCAGAGGCGGATGAACTGTCCTGCTGGTAAATCCTGTGGAGTTCACGTTTTTCATTTAGCAGCTTCTGTACACTAAATCTCTGAAAGCTTCCCTCTCCTTTCCTGGTCCACTGTTGACAACTGTGTGTTGGCTCAATTTTCCCTCCAAGTTTGCAACAGACTGTTCACATTGAGAGAAGAGCTCTAACTTGTTGATATTAATTATTCTGGTGGTCACTTTGCCTTGGGGGTGGCACTTTTGATGAAAGCAGATATTTAGCTTAGAAAGGATAAGTCTGTGATCAGTCCAGCACTCTGCACCACACATTGCCTTTGTCATTCTCACATCTTGTCTGTCTCTTCTTTTTACAATCACGTAGTCTTGGATGCCATTGTTTGCTGTGAGGGTGCATCCATGAAGTTTTATTGTGTTTAGGTAAATGGAAAACAGTTTTAGAGATGAGAAGGTCATGTGATACACAAATCTTTGGCAGTAAATGACCATGACCATTGCTGTTTTCAACTCCATTCCTCCCTAGGACTTCCTGCCAAGTCTGGTAGTCTGAGCTTGTTCTACCATTAAAGTCGCCCAGAGTTATAAGCTTGTCCTCTTTTGGCACATTGACAGTAAAGGTCTCTGGGTCTTCATAAAACTTTTCTTCGACTTCATCAGTGTCTGTCATAGTGAGAGCATAGGCACTGATGGTGGTGTCATGGTGTTTTCCGGTGAGTGGCAATTGCATTATCATGAGCCTGTCATTCACCCTTTTTGGCAGACATACCAGTCTGCTGATTAGATTATTTTTGATTGTCACGCCCATGCCAACTTCATGGCGTTCCCCTTCACTGCCCACTCCAAAAAAAGAGGTATCCAGTTCCAACTTCAGTAAACTGGCCTTAATTTGCCAACCTTGTTTCATTCAGGGTTGCTATTTGCATGTGATACCTGTTGAGTTCTCTTGCAACAAGAACAGTTCTTTTTTCTGGTCTCCTGGATTTTGCGTTGTCTGTTAGTGTGCGCATGTTCCATGTGCTGGTGGTGAGTGGAATCATCTTTGCAGATGTTTTTGTACATTTTGTACATTTTTTGGTGTTTTGACCATGTAGTGGGATTCCCCGCCTGCGGCAGTAATCAGGCCAGGGTTGGGTAAGCAGACAGTGTTTAGGGCACTTTTTCTAGCCCCCTTCCTCACACCAGGAGGTGAGTAGTGCGATCCTCAAAAGGCTGCTCAGACACCCAGGGAGCTGCTGAGTCTCACTGCTGCTTCCAGTGAGAAATAACCTTATGGCCTGGGCTGCCTGTGTGCAGGATTGTGACTACAGCTCCCAGTGTATCTACAACTGCTGCTTTATCACTCGTCTGTCGCCACAGGACTTTGAGGCATAATAGTGAAATGGTCTGGGTGATGTCTTTTGATTCGTGCATAAATTGGATTTAAGTGAGGCAGAGCTGCATGATGTTGTCAGCCTCACTCTCTTCTCCAGAGTCATCATAGTCTAGTTGCATGAGAAAGTCAAGACAGCTGGCCATGGCTCAGGATGCAGTGAATGACTTTGGCATCTTTGGTGTCTAATCAAGTTCTAAGCATGCTCCATTGCCTGCTTCATCTGCCTTCGTAGCTGTTGGAACAAATTCTCATCCACCCTTTCCACCAGAGAAAGTTTTCACATGCTTGGAGTAGACACCCCTCATAACTCACCAGTGGGTTTGAGAACCCTTGTTTACCCTCAACCTGGTTTGGCCCGTCTGCTGAAACAGTTTACAAGGGTGTGGCTGCTGTGCATGTGCACCTTCTGAGAGCCACAGAGATTTAGGCGGAACAGGTGGACACCAAAAGTGGAAGGAGCCCCAAAGAAGGCTTGGCAGCCATCACACTGAAGGTACTGCTCCTCTCTGACCTGCACCCTTCAAGGTCAGCTACTACACTGATGATAAACTATTTAATTTGAATTGAAAGGCTACAAGGCCAAGGTTAAAGTGGAGGGCAAGTTGATAATCAACTTTTTATTCATGAATGATTGTGCACTCAGTATTGTAGCCTCTGAGGCTGAATGCAGCAGAGTATAGATCGAGTCCTTTCTTCTTGTGCTGATTTTGGCATGACAGTTCATACCAAGAAAACAGCCTACCAGTTAGCACTACAACATCCATTCATGGAACCATTAGTTATACCAAATGGAGAAAATTTGAATGTTGTGGATAATTATGTTTACTTACCTTCGTAGTATACATTACAGGGATAGTCACATAGATGATGAGATAGATACACTCATTTACCAGAGGTTGTTCAGCATTTGGGATGCTCTGAAAGAAAGTGAGGGAGAGAGAGGAGGTATCAGGCTGCATAACATACTGAAGGTCTTGCCTGTGACATCTGGATTGTTTGCCAGTGCCATGCCAGAAAATTGAACTGCTTCTATTTGAATTGTCTTAGGAAGATTCTGAAGATTATCTGAAAAGATAAGGTAATGGACACCACCGTCTTCTCTTGAACTGAACTGCCAAGTATTCAAACTCTTCTGTGGATTGCTCAATTCAGTAGAGTGACCACCCACTCCAAATGCCAAGCCTGTTTACCTTATGAGATTCTTTTACAGAAAACTCACACAAGGAAAGTGCTGACACAGAGGTTAGAAGAGGTGATACAAGGACACTCAAAGATCTCTCTGAAGAACTTTAGTATTGATAGTCCGATATGGGAGATGCTAGCACAGGACCACTCAGCAGGGTGTGCCAGCATCAAAGAAAATGCCATGTTTTATGAATCAAGGAGAGTCACAGTAGCCCAAAAGAAATCTGAGATGTACAAATTTGGAGATGTCTTAGTTTCTTATGTTGAAATGAACCTTTTGTGCCTGATCTGTGGTACAGCCTTCCAAGCTTATATTATTTGAATCAGCCACAGCTGAACACATTGTACTTTGACCCCATCATTTTGATCCTTTTCAAATAGGAAGGATGAACAGCAACAAATACATTTATATCAATTAATACAGCATTGGTCATAAGCTAATATAATAATAAATGTTTTATGCATATCTTGACTAGTCTTTCATTTTCATCAGTTTGATCTTACAGCAAAAGAGCTTATAATATTATCCTTTCCTTTTGTGCCACATATTTGAGCTAGTCTTTTTACTTTATTTTTAAATCAAAATGAAGAAATAATTTTGCATGTAGCACCAGACTTAAGACTGTCTCTGTCTGGTGTGAGCTAAATATTGAAACTTTTGTTCAAATTTAAACATTCAATATCAAAATTAAGTTTTGTGTGATTATTACGTTGTCAGACATCTTCCAAATTGTATCTTTTTTCATTAACAGTATTACTTAGATTCAGCAAAATTTGTAAAGCAATGAAATTTAATATATTTTGCAGATAATAGTATGCATATGAAGTTGGGTAGATTACTTCTTTCAGCTCTTACTCTGAGTGTCCCACAGAAAATATCTGTAATTATTTTTATCATCAGACATGCTTAGAGTTACCTTATGAGATTCTTTTACAGGGGACTCACACAAGGAAAGTGCTGACACAGAGGTTAGAAGTGATACAAGGACACTCAAAGGCCTCTCTGAGGAACTTTAGTATTGATAGTCAGGTATGGGAGATGCTAGCACAGGACCACTCAGCAGGGGTGTGCCAGCATCAAAGAAAATGCTTAGATGAAGAATAAAACTTCATATTCTATAATTATAAGTAATGTATATTTTAATTTGTAACTTTTGGGTAAAAGGTACTCTAGTTTTATATTACAAATACTTAATGAATAAATCTAAAACACTGTTAGGGGTAGTATTACTTTTTGGAGTTCAAAACACTGTTGTTGTTGAAGGGGGTTCATGGAAAAAAAATTTTGGGAACTACTGGATTAGAGGAATAATAGACTCAGTTCTAGAGGTAGAAGGTACTTAACAAAGACTGGTTAGAGTATTTGCTGGTTTCTACTCAAAAGAGTTAAAAAGATAGAGGAGGGGAAAAGTGCCTATGTATCAAACTCAGTTTCATCAAGAAGGAAGAATATAACTGAGATGCTCAGGAATTCACAGGAGATATAACGTCCAAGGAAGGAGTCAGTAGTGAAACCAATGTAAAACCCATGGCTTAAGATGTCCATATATAAATAGCCAGACAGAAAGCAAAATGACTAGAGACTCTTGTATAATGAGTCTTGGTGGGAAGAAACCTCTCACTCAGGTGTGGCTCTAGATGGGTACATTTTATTAAAAAGAAACAGGATAGGTAGATAAAGAAGTGAATGTTGTAGAATTATTTATTAAAAAGGTATGCTCATGTGAAGAAAACCAGAGATTATAGAAGCTTGATAGAGAGTGTTTGCATCAATGGCTAGATTTATTTTAGGCCCCTTTCACCTCTATATCTATGATTTTATGAATACCAACAGAGACAAAACAATTGATTTTGGCATAGGATCATGCTACAAACAATCTGGGGGAAAAGTAAAAAGTAGATGAGTTTTGAAAAAAAGAACATCAAAGCCTGGTGCAGAGGCATGACATAGTACTGATAAAGTACTTCAAATATCTGAACATCTTTGTGAATATTCTGCAAAAATTAGATCAGTTAATAGTTTCTTGACTTGCCTTAATGATAATTTCATCCTTCAGAAGGTGGGGGAACCAACAAGGAAACATTCTTTTCTGGATCTGAATTTCATTAATGAGAACTGGTTGCTGGAATGCAAGTGCGTTTTTTGTGAGGCTTTCTTTAGATAATGGATAAAAAGCACTTTGCAAACCTTAAAACATTTTATAAATGCCAACTATTGTTGTTAACTTACAGTCACTAGGCATCTTGTCTGGTGATGACTATATACACTGAGCCTTCTAATTATTCTTCTGAGTTCAAGATGTCTTTATAGAATGGTAAAAGGATTTACTGGTGAATGCTTAATAACTTGACTCTCCAAGGAGGAAAATATGTACACATACTTTTAAACTTAATGTACATTGTCAGTACTTACTTAAATCTAGACAGTCAACAAAACAATAAATCAAGCCCAGATTTGATTGCTAATTTCTTAGATGTAAGCACTTACACTGCAAATTTCACTAACAGTCACTAACAAGAACATTGAAAGGATTTGTGATAGACAAGAAGAATGGGCATAATTTGAATATATAACTGACCTGCTTTCCTGGAATACTGGGTTTGTCATTTTGTACTGAGCATTACACATACATAATGCTTGTAAATTAAAGTTTGCCTGTATTCCTCATGCCTGGATTGAATTTGAAAGGTTTTCTTAATGGCATTCAGTTCTTTTTCTTAAAATTGCATTGATAAATTTTACATAGTAGCCTTCTTAATATAAGAATTTAATATGGTAAATTTTTATTAATTTTCTTACAGAGATAACATTCCAGGAGATTTGAAAACTTGGTGCTCTAGTGAGAAATCTCTTTATGTAAAATTACCAGTTTTTATGAAAAGTGTAGTAATTCCTTAAATATTTTTGAAATAGTATTATTTTAATTATGCCACATACACTTGAATGAATGGTTTATTTGCCTTCATATGGTACTTATATTCAGAAATATTGACTAAATAACAGTAGAAATTTGATCTAAGTTTAAAGTATATGCCATTTTTGCAGTTGTTTCTGAAGATATATTTTAGGCTTTGAGGAAAATCTCACATTTCCCTTAGTGTCAAGATAGCAATTCAGGTTTTCCCAGGTACTATTATGATGAAATACTTCTACCAAAACACACATCTCAAGTGTGATGCTCAGATATTTTGAAGCACTGGAGAAGCATCTAGAATGAATAATTGAAGGTAACTCCAAGTTCGGGAGCCTGAGTTAGTGGAAGGATGCTGTTACCCTTGACAGAAACAAAGAAATTAAGAAAAGGGATTGAGTTTAAGGAGAGAGATGACTAAGTTCTGTTTTGGACTTGTGAAGTTTGAGATGCTTACCAAAACATCCAGTCATCAATGACCAATTAGCAACTGAGGATACAGGACTAGAGCTGAGAGAGGCTAAGATTGGATGTGTAGTTTTTGTTATCCGTGTATGTACAGATAGATGATAGTTGAACCAATAGGAGCTGGTGAAGATATTAAGAGATTACAAGTAAAGAGAGCCTCTTGCTACCCGTGTTACCTTGGGCAAGTTATTTAATTTCTTTTTGACTTTGGTTTCCTCATTTGTAAATGAAGGATTATTACTAGATGTTGATCTCTAAAGTCTTTTCTAGCTCTTAATTTGTGAAACTGTGACTTTGATTACTACATATCATTATATGTCCACCTCAACCCTGTGAAATAGGAAAAGTGGTAATTATTGTCTTTGTTTGATTGATGAAGTAGTGCTAAAACAGAAGCAGAGTAACACATCTAAGGCCCACTAATTGGTGGCAAAATCAGGTCTAGAATTTATCTTCATATGTTCTCTTCTCACTAGACTACAAGATATGAAACTAATTTTAGTTCATTTATTTTTATTTTTTTTTATTACTTAGCAAAATTTTAAGAAAAAGACTTAAAGTTTATTTTTATGGGTTTTCTTTCTCTTTGTTTTAAGGGATTTTATTTCGTTTTGCTTCATTTTGTTTTTGAGATGAATGCTTTTGATACCATGATATTTTCTTGTTGATATGCTATAACAAAATGACTTCATCAGTTAAGAGTACTGCCCTGGAAACCAGTGTGCAGTTTCATACAATTGTACTATTGCTAGTGTCCTATTTGAATATTAATAGACTTCTGATATTCATATTAATGACTTTCTGTAATAGTATAATAAAGACACAGTTCATGTTTACAGTTTCCTAAATATTTATCTCTTCCCCAGTGTAGAGTCTTACTTTGGTTGCTATGTTTTCTTTCCTAACTGAATTTTCCATTATATATTTTTTAGAAATTTCCAAATGCTTTTGAGTCTTACATATCTTGACTACAGTATTTTATTCTTCAATTTAAAAAACTAATTAGGCATTAATATCTGATACATAGCAGGTGCTTGCTAAATACTTATTGATTGAGAGATTTTTTTCCCATGCTACTACATAGATTATAGGAGTCATATGATTAAGATTTCTATGGCAAAGCTCATCTAAGGAATTAATTGGAGCGTATCATTATGAGGTATTGCCCTACCATCTGACTTGTCCATGCCACAACACTCAATGCCAATTACACCAGTAAATGACTCAATTAGATGATTTGCTAAGTTTTCAAATCTTCTACACAATCATTTTGGAAGAGGAAAGGCCCTTCAGAACCTTCTTTTACATTCTTTTTAAATCAAGACCTCTAAAATGACTATTAAATCTCTGCCCACAGAAGATGATCTTTTAAGGAAGAGGGCTTATATCTATCCTGACATAGGAAAATTGTCATAGTCATATTTCTTAACTCATTTCATCCAAAGAATTTAAATTAGCAGGTAACCATCTTTGGGGATTCTGATAATTAATGTCTATTTTCTTTGAATTGGAGAACAGTTGTGTCTGCCTGTTTAAATGATGCCTAATTGTGATCTTATTTTTATGTGTGCACAACTCTTGTAATTATGAGGTATTTATATTGTCCTAAAGAGAAGCCATAATCAATAGCTGTTGTTATAAACAGACTTTCCAACTTTCTTGAAACTGAGGAACAATATTTTTTTTTTGCCTTCTGACCTCTGTGCTTCTCCAAAGTTAAGGTGTTATGCACTTTTGCACACAGCCTCTCATTTGAGGCCTACAGTCAGCCTGAGAGCCATTAGGAAGAGATGTTATCTTCATTTTTCTTTTAAGATATGAGAAAAATGGAGTGAAGTTAAATGGTTTCTTCAAGGTCATACAGATATCTGGGAGTAGAAAGACCTTCTGACTGCTGCCTAATACAATGCCTTTTTCATTTCATCCTTTTGTCCTCCAAAAATAGGAAGTCATTTAGTAAGTGCTTACCATGTGCCAACACAATACTAGAGACCAAATACAAAGACTTAACCTCTGCCTGTAAGGAACTCACATTTTATAAGGGGAGACAGCATGTGCACATAAGAGTACATATAAAAATATGAAAATTAGTGAGGAGGAGAGACATTATCAACTAGGAGTATCTGAAAATGCCTCTTGTGGAAGGTATTGGCCTAGGATAATGAAGCTACTGGGAGAAGGTTGAAGTTCACAGAAGTGCAGCAGGAAATAACAAGATGGCTCCTCTGGGTGCCATTTTTAAATGGAGGATCTGTACTTTAGCAAGCCTCAGCCTTGAATTATTTCCATTACCTGCTGCATTTGTTCCTTCACACATGCTGCTGAATGAAGGTAGAGGAAATCACACTATTCTAACTGGATCCACAATAAATTTTACATTACATAATCTCAACTATTCTATAACTACTTCCTAGATAATCATTTTACACCTCCTCAGTTAACTTGCTATCACATTCACGGCGGCTCTTCTAAACCTTTTCATTCCTCCTTAAACTTCCTGTGACTCCCCCTATCCTACCCTCCTACTAAGAGCCTTGCCTCATTTTTTAAGAGGAAAAAATGAAACTTTACTGAGAACTCAGTCTTTTCCCTTCCTCCTTTTCTCATATCACTCAAATGCCTTCTGCCACCAATTCTTCCTTCACCATCTCACATGAAAGGGTAGGTCTTTGGCTTGTTAAGGCTGTCTTTTATATATACAATTGATCCCATTCCATTCCATCTCCTCTAGCAGGTTACTTCCTCTGTCATCCTCACTCTCCCACTTACCTTCAGTCTCTCCCTTTCTACTGGCTGCTACTGCACCCTACCCATACCAACATGTCCATGTCTCTACAGTTCTCAAAGAACCCTTAAGTGATCTATCTGTCCTTCACTATTGGCCCATATCTTTGATACCTTTTGTGGCTAACTTCCTTGAAGTGACTGTCTGCAGTAGGTATCTCCACTTCTCTCACTCTTAACTCTCTACAATTTGGCTTTTGATAATCGAAATTACTCTTCCCAGATTTACCGGTGATTTCTTAGTTGCCAAATCCAATGTCCTTTTCTCAGTCTTTGTCCTTCTGGAACTCTCTACAGCCTTTGATGCTCTTGATCACCCTCTTCTCCTTGATACTTTATTCTTTCTAGCTTTTCAGGACATACTACTCTCTCAGTTCTCCTACCCAGCTGACCATTCCTCTCTTTTGGTGGATCTTCATCCAGGTCAAGCTGGTGAACTTTAGATGCGCTCCAGGACTTTTTTCTGAGCCCTCTTCTCTTCTCTCTCTATACTATTTCATTTGATGATATCATCAACTCTCATGTATTTAATTACTATCTCTATGCTGTTGATTCTCAAATCTGCATTTTCAGTCTGAATCTCCCTGCTGACTTGCAGTCTCGCATCTCTTACTGCCTTTTCAGACATCTTAAACTGGATGTCCAGTAGACATCTTAAGTATGTCCAAAACAAAGCTCATACTCTTTCCCCCAAACCCTCTTACCTTTCCTATGGCTGTTAAGGGCATCACTGGGCTCCTAGTCCCTCTGGCTAGGAACCTAGGTGTCTTGGATTCTTCTCTGTCTCTTCCTCTCACAATCCTCTCCCTTTGCCTGTATCCAGTCTGTTGCCAAGCCCTGTTAATTTCACCTTTATGACAACTCTTGAATTTCTTTCCTCTGATGCTGCCACCACTCTGGTGCAAACTCTGATCTTCTTATACTAGACTGGTATTTGGTTTTCCTCTACAAGTCTCCCCTCATTTAAGTCCATCTACCATTAAAACACTAAAGTGATTATCCTAAAGAGCAGGTCCAATTGTATGACCTTAGTTACTCAGTAAACTCTGTCGCCTCCTTTTGACATCCAGAGTTATTCATAAACTACTTTCTCTCCTTATCTTTGTAGTCTTTTTACACCTTACACCCCCATGTGATACAGTGACATTGGCCTCCTTCCGGTTCCTCACACAAGACTCTCTTTCTCCAGATTGAGTGTTTTCAGTGATCATTTCCTGGAATGCTATCCCTTCTCATCTCTGCCTCCTGGATTTCCTGGCTACCTTCAAGTCCCAGCTAAGAGCCTACTTTCTGTAGGAAATCTTCTCTATCCCTCTTAATTCTAGTGCCTTCCCTAATGATTATTAACTATTTATCTTATATTACTTGTTCATACATAGTTGCTTGCATGTTATCTCCAGCATTCCATTTTCATCTCCTATAGGGCAAGGACTGTCTGTGCCAGTACTTAGGCAGAGTCCCAGGTGTGTAGTAGGCACTTAATAAATGCTTATTGACTGACCAATTTGAACCTACATGATTTAGTATTATATGAGTTAGAAATTGAATGTATGTAAAGGAGAATGAGTCAGTAATAACGCTAAGGTTTGGAAAGTGAGTAAATGATGTTTTCACTGACAAAATAGAGCAGGTTTTAGGGGAAGATTAATACATTTAATTTAAGGCATGATGATGTTGGCAATATTCTGTAGGCAGATGGAGTTTAGGAGACAGGTCAAGAATGAAGATGTAAATTTGGAAATCTTCATAGAGGAGATAAATTGAGTGTTTGAGAGTGAGTGAAATTTTCAAATAAAATGAAAAGAGCGGAAAACCGGGGGTATCACTGTGAATAACACTTACCTTAAGGGTGACAGAAGAAAATGAGTAGCTGAAGTGAGAGACATAGAAGTAGTGTTAGGGAAAAGCAAGAGAGCCAGTAAAATATGTTATCTCTAAACCAAAGATGTATTCAGGAGGTAATAGTCAACAATGTGAGATGGTGTAGAGAGGTCAGGACAGATGAGGACTGGGAAAAAGCCATTGGATTCAGGAATTAGGTAGTCATTAATGACTTTTGTTTCAGCAGAATTGGGAGTTGGGGACAGGCTGAGGAGTCTTGAAACCCATTTAGAAATCCTTAGAAACTAAGAGTTGAGTAACAAATGGAATGAGAAAGTGGAAGCATTGGTTATAATAAAAATTTTTCCGTGACTTTTTTCAGGGAAGGAAGAGGAGACAGCAGCATAACTAACTAATAGATTTCTCATAGCACTTTATTTGTTCTACTTTGTGTACTCTAGTTTTCATTATTATTTTGGCACATTGTATGTCCCCTTATAAATTGTAAACTCCCTAGAGGTATAGGTATGTTTGCACCCATTTTTGTATTCCCACTCAGTGTCTAACTTACTGCTTTGGACATCAAAGGTATTCAAGTAGATGTTTGTTGAATAAATAATGACATTGCCGAAGCAAACACTCCTCACTCAACCAGAGAATCTATAGAGTTCTATCTACACTTCAAGGCTCATGTAGAGAGAGGAAAAAATTAATTGAGTTTGTAGGTGAGATTGTCAAGCCTGAAAGGATAGAGTGAAGTGATGAAACCGATGATTGTGAGAGATAAAAGTGAGAATGTGTGAATAGCATTTAGAATGAACTCTTTTCTTCTTGACCACAGTCTAGTAATAAATCATTTTTTAAAAAAGTACAATCTTTATATTTTGTGCACTATATTTTTTTTTAACTTGCTCTTTAAACTTATTCTGAAAATATTTAACTTTTAATGGGACTTGGTAGGACTTTTTGGTGGATGGGTTTGTTTTTTCAATTGAAACATGGGTTAGGCAGACAGGAATGTGAGGGAGGAAGGCTAAGCAGATTTTCTTAGTTTGATAAATCTAGTTTTGGATTTGTTTGGTTTGTTTTTTTTCTAGGGGTTCTAGAAAATGAATATTTGAAGAGCTATTCTGTGAAACTTGTTCTTGGCCCTAGTGGGCAGCACTGGAGCAGTGGTTGTAAGCTGCAAAAAAGACAAGTTTAGTGAAGGAAAATTAACCAAACAGTTCCAGCTATAATAAAGTGGAATGGACAGCAGTGATTAAATGGTGGGTTCCTTCTCAGTAGAGTACTCTAAGCAAAAGCTAGATAACCACTTGTAAAGTGAGATGTTGAGGAGATTCCTGGTAATATGCAAATTGAACTAGCTCACCTGTCAAGCCCCCTTATACTCTTAATCTCTTGATCTTTGAATGGTAGAGATAAAAAGAAGATGGCACAGGAAGATTTGATGTTTTTATAATTGTTTAAGTTGAACATGCCCATATGTAAGTAATTTTACTTGTTTGATTCCTGGTTTAGACATAAAATTTATTATCTGAAAGTTTTTTTGAATCTCAGAATTCTAATTTTATTTAAATGTATGACTTCAAAACGAATTTTCATTATGAGATTGAGGAGTAAACTAAAATGTTGTTGTTGTGTTTGTCCTTCGTTCTCAAAGAGGCCCATGACATCAAGATGATGGCATAACTTGCAGTTAACTTTGATTTGAGTGAGGGCAGGCAGTGTAAGGTCACCAACCTCACCTTCTTCTCCTGAGTCATCTGGGTCCAGTGGCCTGATATTCATCAGGATGACTGGAGATGGCCCAGGATACGGTGGGAGACACTGGTCCTTACCACATTCTCACTTTGAATGACATTATTGTTATGTGAAACATGAAAGCTAGATTTACATGTAGCAGTAGAGAGGTCAGGTTTGTAAAGTTAGGCCTTTTTGAGAATATGTCTAAACCAGTGTTTCCATTTTTAGTATCAGATTATGAATACCATTTGCAAACTTTTTATGATCCTTCTTAAATATGTGCATGACATAGACATGTATCCATATATGTGTATTGTATTTGTATATACATATATGTAAATGGTTTAAGTTCTGTCTAATAAAAAAAAAAGAGCCAGCATTTATAATGCTTTAAGGTTTTTGCAAAGCACCTTACAGATATCTCATGTGATCCTCACAACAGCCCTAGGAGGTATGTGCTATTATCATCCCCATTTTATAGATGAGGAAACTGAGGCTGATGAGTTAAAGCTAGGATCAAGCACTAGTAATTATCGGAGGCCAAACTTTAATTCATTTCACAGAGAAATTTGTCTTATTCTTGCATTTGATAAGAGTGTGGCAAAACTTTATTAAACCTATACTGTTCTAATTTTATTTAAACTTTTATCAGATCCTTGGGAAGAAAGTGTCTTCAAATTATTGTAACCTTTGGTTCAACGTGATGTATTACTAAGGCAATATTCACAGTACTGGTGGTAACTATGAATATGCTGGTGTAGTTCTCAGGGCAAAGTGTAACAGAATTATTCAAACACCAGAAAGCCAGATCCCCAAATCAGAAAACAAAATCAGTCATAGTGACCAAGAAGTCAATACACATTATCCCCACAGGGGGCAAAGTCATTCCCAAGCCTCCCTGCCCCCTGCTGTGGCCTTCCCACAAACAAACACTCTGGAACTTAAGCTGTGCCTGCCCAGCTCTGTCTGACTAGCCTGACCAAATTCCTCCCAGCTATGCTCCACCCTTCCTGTTTGACCTGTTCAGCAAGCTTCTCCCACCACAAGTGACTTAGACTTCCACGTGATTTAAGTAGGTCACATGCACCTATTAATGAATGGGAAAAGAGTTTCCCATTTAAATTACCATTACACATGATGAAGTGGAAAAATAGCAGCAATGACAAAGAAAGGCAGCAATTATTTATTAACCAGTTAATAAACCAGTGCCAAACACTGTTGTGCTAAGCTGCAAAAGCAAAAAGAAAAATATTCCCTGCTCCCATGGAGCTAACATTCTAATGGAGGTGGAAAACACATAATAAAGTGAAGGGATCAGGGGCAGCAGAGTTTTCTATGCTGTAGCCTTGGTGTCAGAATCAGAGCCGGGAGGATAATGAAACCTATATGGCAGAGGGATGCTAGGTTGAAGAGGTCCTAGGCATTGCAGTGAGTTCCAGGGAGAAATGGCATTTGAGGCTTGGTGGCAAAATTCAGAAAGAAGCAGAGCTAGAAGGGGATATAAATAGTAATTTTAACTACTATTTATATAGTAATTTCAAGTTTGCAATGCATTTTATACATGTTATCTCCTTTGGAAAAACTTTTAGAATTTAAGTGAAAGGAATTTGATTTTGAGGCTCAGTTGTGCCATTAGCTATTGGATCTTGAACAAGTTACACTTTTAAAACTTCAGTTTTCCTTATTTCTTAAATAGAGATAATATTATTTGTATTCTCTATTTCACAAAGTTGTGTCAAATGAGAAAATGTGTCTAATATACTTATTGTTCAGTTTAGAGCACTGAATTAGTTATTATTATGAGGTCATAGCTGATACTACATATTCCATATGTAACCTTGACATCTTTTTTTCTTCTCCTACAAGATTTCCCTCCTCATGAGGGAACTGTATTGTTTCCTAGAGTTTACTGAAACAGGCACACTTGCCCTCCTGTTTTTGCTGATTCCCATTCATTAATAAAGCAAAAGACAAAATAACAAAATTTGATGAGTTTCAAGGTCTTTCCAAAAGTTTAGAAGAGCAACAGTTATTTTCTTCTTTTAAGTAATAGTATTCTTTAATGCCCTGATAGTGCGAAAGGAGAAACTGTTTGCTTTCAAGAACTTTTCTTCTTTTTTCTACAGATAGGCTTAGAGCTTCAAAGATGATTTCCTCCATATTTGGCAGTCCTGCTTTGCCATTTAGCTAAAACATCCTTCTCTGCTAATGGGAGTGAGGAATAATGTGTATAACAGGGCCACTGTCAGTGCTTTTTTGTAATATTATTGTACCCTGTTTTAACCAAGACCTGTTTATATTATCATTGGTGGTGAGGTATAGTAGATTATCTCGGTTAATACTTGGAATGCCAACAGCATTAATTCTTGTGAACTTTATTCTCCTTAACCCATAACTGGAGAGGTTAAAAACTTTGGATGTATGAGAAAAAAAGACTACAGAGATTTTAGTATCTCAAAAAGCTACTGAAACCAGTTCCTTAATTGGATGACACCTCTTAGTTTCTAATTTGACTACCATCAAAAGAGCCGCTATAAATATTGTACATATAGAGCCTTTTCTTCTTTCTTTCTTCTTTCTTTTTGGGAGCATAGATGCACTAACTGTTTAGTTGAGTCAAAGGATTTGTATAGCTTAGTACCTTTATATGGGCATAGTTCAAAATTGCTTTCAAGAATGACTTCTTGACCAATTCGTAGCTTCACCAACAGTGCACAGTGATTGGATGTAGGGCTGGGGAGAAAGGGGGAAGGAGTAAGCATTTCTATTGTGCCTACTCTGTGCTCAGCACTATTTTATGGCTTTGTGAATATTCTCTCATTTGATCCTTATAATGACCCTGTGAGGCAGGTGCTATTATTCTCATTTTAAGTTAAGGAAATTCAGGGCAGGCAAAGGTAAAGTGACTTGAAAGTCACATAGCTACTAAACCTCTGAGGTTGCATTTGAACTCAGGTCTTCCAGACTCTAGGGACATATTACCCTGCACCACCAAATTACTGTGTGCCTCTTTTCCTTTAGCATCTCCAAAATCTGTCATTTTCCTCTTTTGTCATCTTGGTTGGTCTGATTCCAGGTGGAACCTCAAAGTTACTTTAATTTTATTTTCTCTTGATTATTAGTTGTTTACAGCATTTTTTCATATGACCGTTGATAACTAAGATTCTTTCTTTGAAAAATGCCTGTTCATATCGTTTGACCCAAGATGGTTTACGTGTAGAATTTAATGTCCTTCTAACTTTGTTTTGTCTAATACGGTTTTTATAAAATAAAATGGCAGAATTTGGCCCATTTAACATTAGGCCTTGTGGGAAGAACTTTAATTATTTTTTTCAGACATACTGTGACATTTTATTAGATGATGTGGTGTGTTCTTGATAGTGAATCTATAAAGCTGTCCTGTGTTTTTTCTTTTAGTAATAACAAAACTACATTTATTGTTTTGGGAACTGATTGATAGGAAAATAATGGAGAGATTAAATATTCATTGTTTTCCTTTTTCAGGCCATTGATGAGCCTCCTTATTTGACAGTGGGCACTGATGTGAGTGCTAAATACAGAGGAGCCTTCTGTGAAGCCAAGATCAAGACCACAAAGAGACTTGTCAAAGTCAAGGTATTTGGATTTTCTTAGCTATATATAATGTGAACGTGGGTGTCCAGAATATTATTTAAATTCTAACTTTTGTGAAGTTTGAGAGTTTTTTTCCTCTTGAGTATTATCTGATATATCTAAGAGTAATCACTACAAAAAGTATAAATAAAACAAATTGTTAATAACAATTTAGTATGTAATTGGAATAAAGTTAGGTGATTATTATACTTATCTAATGTGGCAATGCCATTTTCCATTCAGTTTTAATGCTTATGTTTAGAATCATGAATCTTAAAACTAGAAGGAGGCTTTAGAGATCATGCAGTGTAAACCTCCTTATTTTATTGTTAGAGAAAATCCATAGGATTAGATTTAATTGTTTACTAACCTTTGCCTGTTGAACTTCTTCCCCATCCGTGAAGATTTTCACATCTTTACTTCTAGGCTGACCATTTGTTGGGAATATTGTAGATTGGACTAAATGATTTCTCTAGTTTCTTCCAACTCCGAAAGACTGTAGTTCTATTAAAAATTACTAAAGTACCTTATTTTAAAAAAAAGTGAGCATTTATTTTAGTCATAAAAGATTCATTATGTAAATTAGTTTTTCACTCTTAGGTAATGTATTACAGTAGCTACTTTGTTAACAAGTTATGGATTCCAGATAAAACCCCAAAAACGTTTGGTTAAGTAAAATATGTGAAGGTAAGTCAGTATCACATAATCACATGCACATATGTATTGACACACACATGTATGTTTATGTATAACTGAAAATCAAAAGACTGGAATTATATTCATAACTCTGTTAATAATTTGTTGTACATGTGTATAATCTAAATACTATAGAAAAGCTTCTGAGCTCTTTCCTTCTCTCATTTCACATAGTTATAATCTTCTTGTAATTGAAATTTGTTATTGACTTTCTGGAGGTAATAGAAAAAGAGCTGTTCACCAATTTTAAAACTCCCTTCATTTATGAACACAGGAGAAGGGAGCTGCATTTCTCCTGTATGGAGAAATGAACAGAATTCTTTAGTCTTTTACCTGTTTTCCAGACATTTCATATTAGTCTCGTTCATGTGGTCTAGTTTCCAGCCAGACTGATGTAATAATTTGTTCCCCAAACTCAGCATTTCCTTTCCTTTCACTTTTTCTCCCTGTTTGCATAAGCTATCTGACTGATACCACTTCTTAGAATTCCTAGGCTTTCTTCCAGCCCTGCTCAGGATCACCGCCTCTTAGGGGAAGCCTTTTATCTTTTTTTTTTTTTTTTTAACCATTCATTAGTTCTCTTCTTTCTTCTGGTTTAATTCTTGTTTCTTTGTCTATATATCCTCAACAACTATCAGAATGTCTTATCCCTAATAAGATCTTAATAAATGTTTTTTATTTTAATTGAATTCCTATCTCTGTTCCCTTTGTGTTACAACTGTTGCATCTTCTGAGTATTCTCCTTGTTTTCTGGTGAGTGAAGAGGCTACAGGAATTTACTGTCCCACATTCCTACTTGTCCTGGTTCCAGCAGTGTCCCCCAGTATGGTTTACTGGCTAAAGTGCTGTGCCCAAAGTCTGGAAGACCTGAATTAAAGTCCCACCTCTGAGTCTTGACTGGCTCTGTGATCCTGGGCAAATCACTTAACTTCTCAGTGCTTTAGGCAATTCTCTAAAGTTATAAATTGCAGAAAAGGTATTAACTTGCATTGGTAGAGGAAGTTTCCTCATTAAGTGCAGGTGTGGATGAGAATGAGCAGATAGGTTGTAAGAGGACTTAGTATAGGGAACAAGAGAATAGCAAGAGTGAAAAAACAATTCCTCTCAGACTATTTTCTGATTTCCCTAATTGAGAATATTGGTAGATTGTTTTTTCTTTATTAAATATATCATTTCTTGCTTTGAATATTGACTTTGAGTGCTGTTGCTTCAAGTTATAGTAGTAATTTTATTTGTCATAACATCTTGAATTATGACTTCATAAATGTTGTATGACAACTTATACAAATATATTTATATAAATGGAATTACTTCCAGAATTTCTAAGGTTTATTTTACCAAGATCTCTCTCTTTAGCATATGATTTTATGTTACTAGAACGCTCTATGTATACACTATAACATTACATTTTACATGAAGTATGAATTATAGCACTTTTATATTAAGAAGAGTCTTGGATTAAAAATCAAGAGAACTGGATTTTTAGCCTTAGTTCTAACCATGAATAATTTGTCATCTTTGATAAATTACCAGATTTCAAATCAGAGGATATGGCCTTGCTACTACTTACTGTTTGTAGCATTCTGAGGCCTCAGTTTTCTCATTTTTTAAAATGGCGGCGTTACTTTAGATCAAAAGTTTCAAACTTGTTGTCCATGAATCTGATATGTCTACTTAGCTACCTGAACCAGAATAAAATATAATTGAGAAATGTTTGACAAAATACACAAAAATACAGTACAGCATAGATGACGTTAAGTTGTGGTTTTCTACAAGTCAATATATGACCCACAGGGATATTTGCTATTTGAGTTTGATACCACTGCTCTAGAAGACCTGTAAGGACATTGCCACATCTAACAATGTATAACTTATTGACTTAAAAATACCCACTTTTGGTGAATATAATGAGAAAAATAAACATGTTTAAGGAAAAAGAATTGTTTTATAATCTCATTTTTTCTAAGTACTCTTATGCGTATTAACATTATTATTAATCTGTAGATCCATGATAATTTCAGTATGCATATCAGGCACAAAATAGTGTTCACAATATTTTATGGTTGCAAATTTGGGCCAAAAAATCAGTGTATTTTATAAAAAGGTTTCAAAATCTCTTTATAATACAGTGTAACAACTTAAGAGATCATTTTCCCCAAACTCTGAATTTTCTGTGCACAAATTTTATATTGTCTATGGGACTAATTTATTTTTAATCTACACCGGGAGATTGTAGGACAGCTTGCATTAGAATGTGGAAAATGGCATGGTTATAAAGGGCAATTATGATGCTTTTATAGGAAAAAAATATTCCAGTGAAAAATTGACTTCTAAAACATCTTGAGATCTAATAGTGTTAGCACTGGGATACTTTATCCATGAAAAGTCAACTCAGCCTTCCTGTGTTATTGAAGCTATCTATCAAAAGAAAGTATCTGATCTATTGAATGAATCAGTTTTTGGGATAGGAAGATGGAGAAAGGACTATAAAATATGAAAATAATCAATTGTATCTTCCCCCTTAGGATAAAACAGTGAGAGATTATCTCAGTGGAGGAGAGGTAGGGGAGTGGCATATAGATAATTTTGGTGACTCCTAAAGGTTTTTATCACATTTTTATCACTGAAGTGTTAGTTGGTTGTAGAGTGTTTTAAATTATTCAAACTAAACATGTAACATAATTGTCATAGATTTTGATGGCAAGTGTACTGTATAAAAGCTATAATTGATGATAGCTATCACAAAATCTCCTGCCCCCAAAAAAATGGTTTTAAAGAAGTAGTTTTCTTAAGCTACTTTTGCTCTAGCAATTCAGACTTCTTATGGATATTTTGTATGTGCATAGCCTGGAAATAGACGTCAGAGATTTGAAAGTAGCGTAGAGGTTCTTTTCCCCCCTAGTACTTCAGTATTTTTGTGTACCCTTTATATTGCATTCTATCTTATATTTAGGCTGCAATGTGTTGTTATATACCTTGCTTGGGTAAAAACTGTAGAATAACACCTCTGACACTGTATACTTTGTGCAAGAAAGGTATTGCAAATAACATGAAAAATGTAGAGCATTAATGCTTTTCTTATATTTTCCATTTTTAGCATCATTCGGCCAAGTTTTATTCATTGAACTAATCTTAACCCTTACAGAATCATGAAGTGCTCAATAGAATATGACTTTTTCACCATCAATATAAATAAAGCAAGGCAATGAAAGCATAAGTAACAGCACTGAACAAAGAAATATGTTGTATCCTTAAACATGGAGCAATTTAAATTTGAAATTATGGGGTTTTGAGTAGTTGAATGCACTTGGTCATGATTTTTTACATGTATGATTTTCACTTAATCTATCCAAGACTGAGATTTTAAGTAAACTGAAATGCTGTTGGAAATTGAATGAATAAAAATTTAAATCATGTTTGATAAAAGAGAATAATACTTTATTAGGCTTGAAATTCTTGAGTTTGTAAGTGATAACTAATTAAATTTGTAATCTCTAGGTAACGTTTCGGCATGATTCTTCGACAATGGAAGTACAAGATGACCACATAAAGGGCCCACTAAAGGTAATGCATTTATTTGGTATCAAGTAGTTTGATTAGGAAATATCACATTTTTAAAAAGTACGTTCTCAACTCAAATAGTTATCTGCACTGCCTACATCTGCTTTGAATGGTTGTCTGCTTAGATTTTATAGTGGTTAACTAACATACTAGGTGTTAAGGAAATTAGTAAGTTAATACACTGAATATTAAATAGTATGTAAGCAGAAATAATCACCTTACATGTGTGGAAATTAATGTTAATAACAAACGTATGGAGTGAAAAATGCATGATCATTTTTTATGTGTGGAAAGAAAAAATAATTGAGTAGATGAATATTTCTCTTAATTATTTGGAATATTACAAAGAAAGCACTTCGATGATGAATAGCGATTTAAAAATAATGAACTATGATTTACTGACTGTTAGATACTTGCTGCTATTCCCTCATACTTCAGTACTTTGGATCTCTGATCTCATTGGTATGGACAGCTAGGTGGCAATGGATAGAGCTGTGGGCCTAGATTCAGGAAGACTGAGTTCATCTAGCCCCGGATATGTATTAGATGTGTGATCTAATACAGATCACTTAGCAGATCATTTAGCCTCTGTTTGCATCAAAGTACACAAAATCTAAAATACACAGCCATATCATAACCAGAACATTATTGTTGTTTTGGGAAAGAAAAAGAGATGGGCTTTTGAAGTACCTTGGTATTGGAAAGCACAGTGCCATTTCTCAGATAGGCCTGATCTTTGAATTCTGCTGCTCAGTTCTGGGACATTTATTGTCCATGTGAAGTACGCATTAAGTAGATGAGTGTACACACATACACATGTTTGTGTGTAACATACTCAGTTTTGGCAGTTAGTTAACAGTTAAACTGTGAGGTTCAGTTACTTGCCCATGACCAAAAAACTACTTTGTGTTAGAAATACCATTTGAATTTATGGCTTCCTGACTTCACTGCCAGCCCTCTATCTATTAATACCACAGTGTCATCCTCAAACCGGAATATCTAGAGAATTTCATCATTGAATCTTTGTGCAGCTATGAGAAATTGGATGGATAACTCTGTTTGGACTTTGCATGAGACATTCTTCTTGCCATGGAGTAGCCCTCTTGGTGAACATTCTTCTCCCTGATTTGTTTTTTCTTGTTGATGCTCAAATCACTGAACAAAGTTCACATTTGACGTGGGAAATTTTATGAATTTAATGTATGGAAGCATCTTGTTTGAGGAGACTCTTTAATGCTACATTTTGCTGTAATAAGTTAAAAAGATTTCTTGTAATCAACAAATAACAGACAGTGAACTCTTACCTTTTCAGTTACTTGGAATGTGAAGATGTTTTCAGAGAAAATAATATGTTGAAGTCTGTTTGTTTCCTTCACATCATACTTTAGAAAGAGTAGAGTTAAAGCAAGGAGAGGTTTGAGGTTTAAAATTCACCTCTGATTCTTGTTAAATGTATGTCTATAGACAAGCCATTTAGCTATTTCTCATCTATAAAGTGGTAAGAATGTTACCTACCTCATAGTCTTTGCAAGAGTCAGTTGAGGGAGTACATGGGAAGTACTTTATCAGTCTTAAAGCACTATGTAAATGTCATGTGTTATTATCAAGGTAATCCTTCACATATTACGTACACATGCATATACATCTTTTACATTGCTATAAAGATTTTTTAGAGATAATAAATTAGACACATTGATTAATTGTCATTGGTTTCTGAGTAATCTTCTTTGGCAGTAGTAATGCCCATGATCTGCTTTGTTTCAGGTTTTGCATAGGGGGAGAATCTTTGGTATGTCTTGAAAATTCATCCTCTCAAAACCTCTAAAATTGTGTTACTATCAACATGGATTTTATCTGTCAGTCTATCATTCTTCCCAACTTCAAATAAAATCCTTAATTGAAAATTTTATTTGGAAAATTTATGCCAGTGTTCAAACAAGCAATTTGGGGAGTAGTTTCAGTGCTTGGAGTTTAAGCATTTTAATTGTATTCGATGGTTAAAGTACATTCTGGTCTTAAGGAAATATTCCGGAAATAAGATTTTAAAAAATTTCATAGGTAAATATTTGTAGATTTGCAAACATAATTACTTCTGTTTTTCTCAGTCATTCATTGGTACTGTAGTACTCATTGGTACTGTGGTACTAATTGGCACTTATGTGTGCACACACCACACCAAGCACACTCAATAACATTATGTGTTAAGTACACCAACATTATTCTTCTTTGATTCTCTAATTCATTTGTTACCTTTCAGGTCTAGAAGAATGATAGGCTAGAGGTTTTCAGAGTCAGCTCTAAATAATTGAGAGGTGGGATCTGAAGTGGCTTGATGGGGGAAGAAAGTTACCTGTTCAAGTTATCTTTCTCCTTGCCAATTCGCTCCTTTCATGTCATTCTGTTTCTGATTTGGAATTTCCTGTTTCATTAAAAAATATTCTCTTGATTTGTTTTTAATTCCTTTGTATGTGACTAGGGGGTCAAACCACTGATTAAAAATTATTATTGCATCTGTTTTATTGATTGGACTTCCTAGAATATTCAGTTCCTTACAACTCAGTGATGCAGAGGTAGTTCCTGGTTAAAATGTTCCTAAAGAAAATAAATTTGATCTTCCAGAGAACATAATTGTTTATATTTGTGTACACTTCCAGAAATTACAAATTAATACATTTACTTAAATCATACCCAGATCATTTGAGTATAGAAAGTAAACAAATTAATAAAGATCACCCCATATTTCTAAGTTTTAGTCATATGTTTTAAATTTATTTTAGTTCACTTGATTTTTTTCCCCCATGGTTCATACAGTTTTAATCAGAATAAGCCTGATCAGCATTAAAACTGCTATCCACTTTTAGAAAGGATATAAATATGGTTATGTTCTATATTCTTTATCCACTGGAAGAGGTTTTAAGTATTCATTAACCAAGCATCTTAGATTTGGTTGAATTTTTGATGGAAAGTAATTCGTATGTCTAGGTTTGGGTAATAATTTTCACACACCAGTTTAAATAGTTTGGCATGATTTTTAAAGAAAATTTGGGAACTTTTTCATGTGAAATTGCTTACTGACTCAGATTCTTCAATTAAATTTATCATTAACATCACATATAGGGGGGAATGGCTTTGAAAAATCGTTTGAGAAGAGAAGCCCCCCCCCAAATGAAAAATAAGTTCAAATAATTATGAGGAATTTTTAAAAAGCCTTATTTAAAAAATTAAAGTGAGAAACATACATGTATTTCATTCAAGCAGTTTAAAAAACAACAACAACATATTTTCATTTTGGTTAGTTGACCATGCATGCCCTTTCCTGAATTTGATGCTATGGCATATTTTTCCTCTCTTCATTGTCTGTAGTCTGCTTTTTGGTAATGTGATAGCTTTCAGAGCTTAGAATTATATGGTGATGATTATTGATTGGTTAATTCCTATTAGCCAAGAGTTTTAGGTATAGGCAACTATATAAAATAAAATTAATATCTTGAAGTTTTTTACCTTGATAAAGTAGAAAGTTCCATGTAAAGTAAAATATTAAAATGATCATTCATTATTAAACTTTCTAAAGAGTTTTTCATTTTATCTTTCAGGTTGGAGCAATTGTAGAAGTAAAGAATCCAGATGGTGCCTATCAAGAAGCAGTTATCAATAAATTAACAGACGCAAGTTGGTACACAGTAGGTAAGGAGAAGTAGTTCTGTATTTAGCTAAGTTGAATCAAATATAAAGGAATTAGTAAAAGAAATGACTAACTGAATACAGGAGAATTCAATTAAACTTTTATAAAAATATTTATTGCTGTATACTACACAAATTATTCTCAAAGATGGAGAAAGAAAATATTCTATCAAACTATTCTATAAGGTAAAGATAGTCTTAGTACCCAAGCCAGGGAAGAATAACTAAAGGAAGGTAATTATATACTAATATCATTAATTGAGATTAGAAAATTTAAATAAAATCTAGACAAATAATTTTATAATGTTTCATCCAAAAAGTTACTCACTGTGATCAATATGGAGTCCTACTAGAGCTACAGTGGTGGGTCAGCATTAGGAGAACAAATTTTTTTTGTTAGAAGTATGAGAAGGGTACTTTAGTAGACCGTATTTGAGATTGTTCCATCAGAGAGGAGATGATGAGAATTGGATTTCAAATATACCAGTGTTTAGAAAGTTACTGAGAGTAGTACTTAACCACTGTTCTAAACCCTGCTTGCCTGTAATATTTACAATATCTAGGATTTAGAAGGAATATCTGAATTGTGATAACTTCTTTCATCATGTTAAGTTGCTTCTGCTTTCAGAGAGTTCATGATTTAGTGGCCCAGTGTCTTGAATATTTTTTCTCTAAAATGAGTTCATATATGAGTTCATAGAGTTGTTTCCTCTGCCAACCACTGCAATACAAAATTTTAGCCACAGCCTCTTGTCACGAATGGAAAACGTTTTGATTCTTGTCTTTGTATGTATGTTATGTATAGGATACACAGGGAAAGGCAACTTTTCAGATCTGATATTCTTTGGACCTAAAACAAAAACGTATTTTAAATTTAGTTGAAATGGAAATATTTTGTGTCACTGTTTTTACTACTTGTTCTGTGTATTATCTTCATAACTTCCATTTTTTACTTTTAACAGTTTTTGATGATGGAGATGAGAAGACACTTCGAAGATCTTCATTATGTCTGAAAGGAGAAAGACATTTTGCTGAAAGTGAAGTAAGTAATTGTTTTAACAAATAAAAATGACTTAATTCTCTAATATTCTTGGAACTGATTTTTTTTGTCACCCGTGCTAGAGCAACCAAATTCCTTACTTGAGCAGGAAAAAAAGCAATTTATAAATAGCATCAAAAATTAATCTGTGAAGCCTAATTTGAACCTGTTGTTTGTCAGAAAGTATGTTTTCTTTTTCTCCTTTAATTTTTTTTTTTTGTAAACCACAGAAAAGCTAGCATAAAGTTACTTGTCAGTATTAGATACTATGATTTCCCTTTTTTGAGCTGTTATTAAACTGTGCTACTTTCTTTAAATGCATTGTTTTAGAAGATGGATTGGAATGGAGTGGGGAGAGACTTGAGGCTGGGAGATCAATTAAGAGGCTATTGTAACCTCTGTAAACAAAGAAATTGCCTTTTAAATTTATAATCAAAGATATTTTTTCAAATTGATAGATAAAAGTAATTCTAGATGTATTAAAGTCCTGATGTTAATATTCTTATATTTTATTATGACTGGAAGCCGCTTTTGGAGAAGCATATTGAGCTTGGCTTTTGACCACAATAGGAGTAACAGATATTAGGTAGAGCTCAGAGGCAGAATTGGGAAATGATTCCATTTCCTGTTCAGAAGAATGTAGCTGTGTTAAACTATCAGTTAATGAATTCCTCGGTTTTGTCCCCAAAGCTAATATGACCCAGTTTTGATTTGTGTTTGTGTGTGTGTGTGTGTACATATACATACATGTATATATACAGACACACACACACCACCCCCACCTACACACACCCCCCCGATGGGCTGGCTATGTTGTTCGAATGCAAAATGTATGCTTGCCAAAAAGACTACTTTATGAAGAACTCATATGGGGCAGGCAATCACATGGTGGTCAGAAGAAGCAATACAAGGACACTCTCAAGGTCTCTCTCAAGAACTTTGAATTTGATTGTGTGACATGGGAGACACTGGCACAGGACTGCTTAGCATGGTGTGCCCGCATCAGAAAGGGAACTGTGTTCTATGAGCAAAGCAAATTGAGACAACACAAAGTAAACATAGGATGCACATTTGGAGTAACCCAGAAATATTCTCATGGACAGCATAAAGTAAATGCATGATGTGCAAATTTGGGATATCCACCCCAAATATTGACATGGACTATCTGTGCCCAACCTGTGTTGAGCATTCTGAGCTCATATTGGTCTGATCAGTCATAGTATGACTGATCACTTTATCATGGAGATGTCCTTTTGGTCCTCTTGGAAAATGAAGGACAACTACCAACCACCCACATACACACACACACACACACACACACACACACACACACACTATGTGTCTATATGTACAATTTAATATCTGCTGTATATAATATATATGGATATTTATATCTGTAGATTCACACATTTGTACATATAACAAATATGTGCATATGTATATAGACACAGAAATATACAGAAATTAAATAATAGGGTAAAAATCCTTTGACTTGGAGTGTAGAAAGACCAGGGTTCTAATTCTAGCTCAGACATTTAGTACTAGTATGTCCTCAGACAAGGTATTTAATGTCTGAATTTTGTTTTCCTTATCTTTAAAACAGGAGCAATAATACTTGTAATACTTGTCTTACAGAGTTATTATAAGGAAACATCTTTGTAAATCATAAAAAGACTTTTAATCCAGTGAAATGGGGAAAACAGAAATGGGAAAAATGGTATATGGCTTTTAATTCTATAATACTCTCTTGTTGAGCTAAGGACTTAATGTTAGACAAAACTCTCAGGAAAACTTTAAGGCAGTTTGGTAAAAATTAAGTCTAACTAGTACTTCAAACCACGCACAAAGATAAGCGCCAAGCAGCTACATGATTTAGAGATAAAAGATCACATCATAAACAAATTAGAGGAGCAAGGAAAATACTATATTTCACAACTATGGATAGGGGAAGAGTTTATGATCAATCAAGAGATAGAGAAAAATTGCTGAAGATAAAATGGACAATTTTTATTAAATAAAACTTATAAGATTCTGCATAAACAAAACCAATGCAGCTAAAATTGGAAGGGAAAGTGTTAACTGGGAGGGAAGAAATCTTTGCAGAAAGTTTCTTTGAATAAAGGTTTCTTTCCTGAATATAAAAAACTAACTCAAATTTATAGGAATGAGAGCCATTCCCTAAATGATAAATGGTCAAAGGACATGAACAGGCAGTTTTTCTTTTTCTTCCATCACAGGGAGGAAATGATAGATGATTTTTTTCTTGCTTTTGTTCATCATTCACAAAAGTTCCTTGGAAGTGTGTAGAAATGGAGAAGCAAAGAATTACGAAAAATACACAATTAAAGGAAAGAAATTTCCTTTGATTCAAGTCAGTGGTTAACTATCAACAACATTCAGTCAGTGACAGTTGCAGATGTTACAAATTGATACTTTTCAGTTCAGAAAGCATGTTAGTAGTCAACCTATTGATAGTCACAACAAATCAGACTATTCCCTAATATTCAGGGACAATGAACTTGTGTTTTTGTCCCTTTTCCCATTAGTGGGGGGGCGGGAAGCATATCTTCTCCATATAACATTGTTTTTTCTGTTGCAGCTGCTGTATCCCTATCCTCATTAGCAAACCAAAAAAGTTCCTCTACTTCTGTAATTAGCACTTTAGAATGGAGAAAACTGGATATATCGTGTGGTCATTCTACTCAGTGACTTCTTTGTTATGACTCTGATATATGGCACTGCTATGAGCCTTAATACCATAGGCTATAGTGCTCTTTTTCCTTTTCATTTACTTGGTCTTAGAATCTTGTCCAGTGTACCTGTGCTCCAGAGTTTTTCCTCCCCTAAATATTGTGGTCTGGATGTTAGATTTGTTGATGTAGGAAGAGGCATGTTTTCATGGGAGTCAGGGCTGGATTTCATGTTAGAACACTGAAATTAGGATTCAGTAGAAGTGAAGTACTACATCAAAGCGACAGAAATGGCCAAGGTCACCTACCTGAGATGCCCTGTTTTGCCTGACCAAAAAACCCAGATCTGCTAACTAGGTCACAATATCATAAGCTAACAAACATTTAGGTCTCAATTTCATGGTAACAACATTTGACTTTATTTCCCTATTACTGCAATCCATCAAATATTGGAATTTGGATACTTGGAAAAGTTTAAATAAGTTTTAACAAATTCTGTATAGTACCTTGGATCCATCATTCAGGTCTGTATTTCTGCTCTCTCCATTCTCTCTTGCTTAACTTCTTCCATTTCATCATCTTCAGACATAGCCAAGAGTTGGTCTGTTGGATCAGTAGAGTGGAGGATAGTGTAGGACTATTTTCTGTCTTTTCTTGACACCACTACTGCTGCTGCTGCTGCTGCTGAACTTTTCTTCCAGAAGATCCTTCTCTGGGGTGGTAGTAGTAGTACTGGCCAGTTCCAATTGGGTAGTGCTGCTATTTCCTTCTTCCTCCTCCACCTCATCCTTCTCCTCCTCTTCCCCTTTTTTCTCCCTTTCCTCGTCTGCCTCTGTCCACATGGGAGATATACCCTTTTACATGGTGCTCTGTCCAAAAGAATATAAATTTTAATCCCAGGGGCAGCTAGGTGGCCCAGTAAATAGAGCACCGACCCTGGAGGAGGACCTGAGTTCAAATCCACCCTCAGACACTTGCCGCTTACTAGCTGTGTGACCTTGGGCAAGTCACTTAACCCCAACTGCCCTGCCTTTCCCCCTCCAAAAAGCAAAAAAAAAAAAAAATCATCCTTTATGCTTCAAGTTACCTTAGGGTTTAGGGGTTAGATTTATCTTTTTCTTCCCTACTTATTCTATCAGTGACTGTTTTTTTTTTAACTGGGACAATTAACTCTTCTTTCTTGTAGTTTTCATTTGTGATTTCTTGAAATGTAACTCTGGAAAACCAGTCTTTGGTAAAGCCCATTGAACTTTATTGAATAGATCTCTTTGAGTGTGCCTTTAAACCCAAATCATTGTGGTGCTCTCATTGATTGGCCAGTAATCTGACCCCTGTCCAAGCCTCACTTGCTTATTGTTTGAGTTTTGTTTGGTGTAAGTAGCTGTTGTTTCTGTTTGGGCCAGAAATTCTGAGGGTCTTCCCTTCCCAGATTGATTCTTCCGTCAAGGCAAACTAGTCTGTCTTTTGCCTCCATTCTTACCTAGCCATTAATCACCTTAGCTTGAAAGGACCATGATCTCCCACTGTATCCAAGGCCAGTTTTCCTGAACTATGTCTTGCCACTGGACTCTAAGAGTAGAGAGTATGACTGATGACTTTGCACAGCTCTGTCTCATTCAAATCCAGTTAGTTTTTACAAGTCAAGATATCATTGGTTTTGAGAACAAAGGACAAAGAAAATAGCACCTTCCAGAGCTTAAGCAAAACTAGTAGATTCCCCTGTGACTCTTCTACCATTTGAGTAAACAGGAGACTAACATTGGGCTTCCTGTGACATAGTTCATCCTGATTATATTGTTTTATTCACATTCTCCTTTGTTTTTGGTGATTGATATGGCCTCTGCTTTAATGAACCATTTAATGAATGGAGGGGTGAATGGATGGACACTTGTGAATCCCATGCTGGAAGGGGTAGGAAATTGATAAGGCTGCACTGGTGCAATTCCCCCTACTTCTGCCTGCTATGTTCTTTGGGGGAGATTTTATAGCAAAGGAGAATAGAGGACTGGAATGATTGTGTAATCTCTTGTAGGGGAAATGGTGTAGCTGAGACTGAGAGACAGGGGACTGAATGGGAGGCTATTCAGTTTATAAAGGAAGCAAACCAAGCTATCCATAGCTATATGAAAAAAATGCTCCACATCACTAATATTACAGAAATACAAATTGTTAATTCTCTGATTCCATTTCATATGCTGACAAAACTGATAAAAAAATGATAAATGTGTATGGGGAGCATTTTTGGAAAAAACAGGCATTAAATGCACTGTTGGTGGAGGTGAGGATTCATCTAGCTGTTCCTGAAATCAGTCTTCAGCCATGCCCCCAAAGTCACTAAACTTTGTATCACTAATCTTTAATGCAACAGTGCTGCTGCTAGGTCTATAACCCTAAAGAAATCAAAGAAAGAAGAAGAGGATCCATATAGACAAAAATATTGTAAAATCTCTTTTTGTAGGGGCAAAGAAGTGGAAACAAACTTTGTGCCCATTAGTTGGGAAATGGCTAAACAAATTAAGATATATGAATGTGTTGAAATACTATTGTGGTGTAAGAAAGGATGAAGGTGATAATGTCAGAGAAATCAATCAGTGAACATTTGTTAAATACCACTGGCAGGCACTGTGCTAAGCACTGAAGATACAAAAAAGAGGCAAAAGGCACTACCTGCCCTCAAGGAGCTTACAATCTAATGTGGGAAACAGCATGCAAACAAAGCAAGCTACATAAGGATAAATGGGAAACTATTAAAAGAGAGAAAGCACTGGAAATAACAGGTTTAGGAGAAACCTCCTGTAGAAGGTAGGATTTTAATTGGAACTTAAGGGAATCGAGGGAGGTCAGTTGTTGGAGTGGAGGAAGAAGAGTGTTCCAGCATGAGAGATAGCCAGAGAAAATTCTCAGCCAAGAGATGGAATATCTGAGTACATGTCAGAGACTTAGGCATAAGAAGACTGTAAAGGTAGGAGGAGAGTTAAGTTATGAAGGGCTTTGAATGCTAAACACAGCATTTTGTATTTGTTCCTGGAGACAGTTGGAAATCACTGAAGTTTATTGAAGGGGGAGGGATGTGACGTGATCAGACCTGCATTTTAAGAAAATTGATTTACTGGTTGAATGGAGAAGGGATTGGAATGGGGAGAAACTTGAGGCAGGTAAACACACACCAGGCTGTTAATATAATCAAGGAGTGATATGATGAGGGCCAGCACTAGAATGGTGGCAGTGTCATAGGAAAGGGGTGCATTCAAGAGATGTTGCAAAGGTGAAATAGGCCTTGTCAACAATTTGGATATAAGTGAAGTCATAGTGAGAAATAAAAGATTATTCTTAGGTTTCAGATTTGAGGGATTGGGAGGATGGTGTTGCCTTCTACAGGAATAGGGGAGGTTCCAGGAAGGTGGGAGGATTTAGTTCTGTTTTGGACATAATGAGCTTAAGATGTCTACTGGACATCTAGTTGAAGATAAAGACAGTTGGAGATGAGAGATTAGGGCCGGAAAGGGAGATTTGAGAATCATCCGTATAGAAATGGTAGTTAAAACCATGGGAACGGATAACAAGTGAAGCATAGAGGGAAAACAGGGACCTGATAACAAGTGAAGTTGCATAGACGGAAAAGAGAAGAGGACTCAGGGTAGAACACTGAGTGATACCTTCAGTTAGAGGGGCATTTGTAACTTTGAAGAAAGCAATTTGGTGGAACAATAAGGTAGAAAGCCATATTGTAAGGGATTACGAAGAGAATGAGAGGAGAAAAAGTGGAGACACCCATTCTAGACTTTTTGCGTTAGTTATTTAGCTACAAAGGATGGAGAAGAGATATAGAATGATAGCAGGGATAGAAGATCAAATGAGGGTTTTTTTCAAGGTAAGTGAGACATGAGCATGTTTGTTGACAGTGAGGAATGAGCCAGAAGCAAGGGAGAGATTGAAAGTAAGTGAAAGAGTGAGGATGACAAAGGGGGCAATCTGTTGGAAGAGTCAGAATGGAAAGGGATTATTTGAACAAGTAGAGGGATTAACCTTGTTAAGGAGTAATGCCACTTCATCATGTGTGATAGGTGAAAGAAGGGAAAGTGACAGAACAGATCTGCATGTTAGAAGATGAGGATGAAGGGAGAAGAGAGATGAATGGCCTCAATAGATACTTGGAAATGTGTGTATAAACTGATGCAAAGTGAGGTGAACAGAACCAGGGGAGGAAAATTTACAATAACAGCAGCATTGTGAAAACAATTTGGAAAGATTTAAGAGACCTGCTCAGTGAGATGATCAATCATGATTCCAGTGGAATGATGCTACTTACCTCCTGACAAGAGAGGTGATGGACTAAAATACGCAGAATGAGTCAGACAGTTTTGGATAAGGCCAGAAAGGGAATTTGTCTTAAACAATGATGCATCTTTGTTACAAAGCTTTTGTTTTTTCTTTAAAAAGTTTTTTTGGGGGGCATCTTCCTTATTTAGAGGATGTCCTCCTTAAGGGACATCTCCCTTAGTGGTTGTCTCCTTAAGGACCTGTATCCTTTAAGGGGCCTCTTCTCCCCATAAGTACCTGTCTCTCTTGAGAGGGCTGCCATCACTCTAAAGGGCAAAGAAGCTTGTTTGGCATGTTGAGTTACCCCTGACCAATGCCTTTATTTGATTTGGAGACAGCCTAGGTGAAGTCTTTCCACAAGGGGAAGACTGTTCACCAAGCCTTCCAAGGAATCCTCTTGCATTTTACTAAACTGCCCAAAGGCCAGGCAAGAATTTTTGGGATACGATTTTTCCCTCTGAAGACTATTTAAATTGCATCCCAGAAATTGTGCTATATAGTAATGCTGTACTCTAAGAATGGGGAGAATTTACTTTTCCCAAGAAGTTTCTGGTTTCTGACCTATTATTTCTTCAAATGTAAATGAGATGGCTGCTTCTTCTCTCCCTTTTTCCTGGCCCTCTCAAGGGCAGATGTCCCAAACTAAGTTGTGGACCCTCTTCTTTTTCCTCCTGGACCTAACTTCTCCCAGCCCTAGGATTTCTAGAAGCACCATATGTACTGTCCCAAGACTGAAGGCTCAGGAAATAAACATTAGTACTGTAATGTGATGATGCAGAAATAGGGGGGCTGATTGTGGATAAAATCTGCAAGCAATTGAACACCTTCTTCCAAGAGCAAAATCACAGACATCTGCAACAGGGCAAAGCTTTGTGGCATTTCCAAAAAGATAAACTGTCATGAAATCCCCTTCTTAATAGTGCAGCACGTTGCTTGCTATCTACTAGTTCATATGCCTGGCCCCCTAGATATAGGGCAAAATTAGATTTTTTAAGAATCAAAGTAGTGTGTGTGAATGGAAATCCTTTTAGCATGGTTAACTAGACTTATCCCTTTCCCCAGACTCCCACATGGTGATCTCAACTGGAAGTCAGAGACACAGAGGGTATGCACTGACCCAGAGAGAAAAGGCATATAGATAAGAACACAATCACTTCTCCATTGTGATGCTGAAATGGCATTCCTGAAGTATAGGTCTGAACATGTCAGGTCTTTCCCTTCTGCCAAAATGCCTCTGGGATTAAAATATAAATTCTTCTGTTCAACATTCACAACCAGCTCTTCAGTCTCTGACTCCAGGTTAACTTTCTCTTCATATTATTCCTCTTCCCATCCTTTTAGCCCCACCCAGAGTGTCCTATTTACTTTTACTTTTAGGTAATATTTTATCTCTCATCTTCATGCCTTTGCATAGACTGTTCCTTATGCCTAGAATTGAAACTATGGTACTTTTCATATCTTGGAATCCCCAACTTCCTTTTTAAATCTTTGGATCTTTCCTGATTCCCTTCTGATGTGACTGTTTCTCCTTCCATATTTGTTTTGCATTTGTTATGGGTTTGGATTGGAGGAAGCCTCATAGACTTTTGAGTGTGCCACCTACCTAATTTTTGTATTCGTTGATGTCTTTGTGTCTCTCCCATCCTATAAAATGTTATCTTCTTAAAAAAAATTTTTTTTATTAAGGTGTGGGGAGGGAAGCGGGAGAGAAAAAATAAATCCATATTAATTGAAAAAAATTGATTAAAAAGTGATGAGAGAAATAAGTGAATGAGATAAATCTGGGAAAATTTATATGAAGTGAAACAGAATGAATTTAATTTAGCAGAATGAAGAGAACAATTTATATTATAGTTACATATAGAAGTATTTATGAAAGTACTTTTTGTTATATAACAAAGATTGATAAACAAGTGGATCCCCTTTATGAATACTATTTTCATTTCTTCACCTGGCTCTGTTCCTGGCTCTCCAGATTTTACCATGCCTAGTATTTTTCTCACCTTGAAACATGCTGTCTTTCTTGTAGCCTTCTTACTCTGGAAGATCCCTCTACCCATCTACCTTTTCTCCTTCACATGGCAAATTTTTCCTTTAGACTTCCATTTTGAGGAAATTCCCAGGCCAACCATGTTTATTCCTAAAAGACTGTCTTGGCTGCTCTTGATTCTCCAGACATTTCCACTATGTCTCCTCTTCAGTCTTCTCACCTTGGAACATCCTTTGCCCCTGTGGTCCCCTCCTTCAATTGTAGTTCCTCCTGAAACCTCCATTTTGAGGAAGTAATCAGGCCAGCCATGCTTATTCCTCCTTCCTCTTCAAGTTCTGCTCTTAACTCTTTGGACTTCCACCTTCTCCCTTCACTCCTCCACTTTTTAACTCCTTTTATTTATTGTTTTTCCTCCTGAGAATGTAAACTCTTTGAGGACAAGGACTCTTTTCTTCCTCCTCCATAATTTTTTTTTAAACACGAGCTGTCATTTTAAACCTTTTTTATTCCACTCTTTTCATCTTCCTGCATTCACTGAAACATAAAATCTCCCTTGATAACACAGCTTCCCTGGCCACCCTTTTTCAGATTGTTTGTACTTTCATTCGTGCTCTAGTTCATTGCTTAAAGTAGTGAGTTAATTGAATTCTTATTTATCCCCCAATCAAGATTCTGATGGTTGTTACCCAGTAACCTCCAGAACACTTTGCTTCCTTCCTCAGTGAGTTCAGCACCTGACTCAGCTCATTCTTCTCCCAACTCCTGCCCTCATATACTAGTGTACTTCAATAGACATATAGGTATTCCCTGAAACACTCTAACCTCTAGTTCCTCAGCTTATTCATTTTATATGATCTCATCTTTCTTTCTATAGTAGCTACACAGAGAGATGTTCATACCTGTATCTTACCATCACCTGCAAATCGCCACTTCCACTTTCATAAATTCTGAAATTCCCTTATATGATCACAATTTGTTGTCATTCTGCCTCTCCCTCTGAGATGTAACTGCTAATCCTGATCTTCATCCTTGCCATGACCTTCAGTCACGGTTTTGTGTATGTCTGTGTATGTGTGTGTGAGTACGCACATTCAAGATTCAAAAGAAGTCAATCCCAGCAGCCTATTGTTTAATTAAAAAGTAGTGAGCTGGAATACTACTTTCTTCCCTCTAACAAGAACAGAAACTAATAACATAAGGAAGGAATTACCTACAAAATAGGTTTTAGACCAATACCTTGCACATTGTAACACAACAATGTCCAAAATAATAAATGACTTAAACATAAAGGGTCATATTGTCTTGTGTGTGTGTGTATGTATAGCACACCATGGACAAAATAAGGAATTGTGATTATTTAAAGGTAGAAAAGTTTTTACACAAACAAAATCATTGCAGCTAAACTAAGATAAATTCTAAAGGGGGGAATCAAATATCTTTCACAAAATCTGATGATATATAGGAGATTGATAGAACTATGTAAGTTCTAAGAGTCAGGACCAGTAGATCAACGATCAAATGATATGAACAAATAGTTTTCAAGGAAAAAAACAAACTATTGTAAGAAGAATGCTTATGCTCCTCTTTCTTGTTGTCTTCTTTTCTCTGATACCTTGTGTGTTATCTGGTATGATGTCGGCATCAAATAAGTGAAAATTAATATAACTGAGCTTTTACTTCATATCTGTCAAATTAGTCATAGTAATAAAAGATGGCATTACTCAATGTTTGAGGGGTAGACACAGTAGTAATAAACTGGTGAAACTGAATTGGTTTACTAGTTCTGAAAAAAAAACACTTGGAAATATATAGATAATTTAGTTACTAGATACTTTGAAAAATCACTCATATGCTATAGTGCCAGTGTGATATTCGCAGTGTCTATTGCAGCCATGAATATGCCAGTGCAGTTCTGAATCAAGAAATACAGCAGATTCTTTACATGGAAGACTGAGGCAAAACATTTATTCAAACACAGAAAGCCAAATCCATCATAGTAAAAAGAAATCTATACACAAGCAATGCAGGAGGCAACTCCAGCTTCAAGCATTTCCTCTGTGAGACTTCTGCAAACCAACTCCCTTAAACAATCACAAACCAGCTTTCTCACTCACACTAGCCTGCTGTCTGCTTTCTTTCTCCCTCAGCTCTGACTTCTCTGACCAGTTTACTCTCAGCTCAGCTCTAGCTTCATCTCTTCCTGTTCCACCTTTCCTGTTCCATTTGAGTTAGACTCATGTGACTTAGGCTTCTATGTGGTTTAAACAGGTCACATGGGCCTATTAATGGATGGGAAAGATCTTCCCATTAAGGAGCAAAATTATATTAACACTAAGTAAAAGTGCATTATCGTAAAAGTGCATTATCAATACATATGCACATACCATTTTACCCTTTGACCCCACAACTAGGTTAGATATTATCATCAATGTGCCAAAAGAGGACAAGCTTATAATTCTGGGCGACTTTAATGCTAGAGTAGGCTCAGACTACCAGACTTGGCAGGGAGTCCTAGGGAGGAATGGAGTTGAAAACAGCAACAGCAATGGTCATGGTCATTTACTGCCAAGACTACGTGATTGTAAAGAGAAGAGACAGACAAGATGTGAGAATGACAAAGGCAATGTGTGGTGCAGAGTGCTGGACTGATCATAGACTTATCCTTTCCAAGTTAAATATCTGCTTTCATCAAAAGTGCCACCTCCAAGGCAGAATGACTACCAGAATAATTAATATCAACAAGTTAGAGCTCTTCTCTGAGTGTGAATAGTTTGTTGCTAACTTGGAGGGAAAATTGAGTCAACACATAGTTGGCAACAGTGGAGCAGAAAAGGAGTGGGCAACTTTCAGAGATTTGGTGTACAGCACTGCATTTGCTCATCTGGGTCAGAACACTTGGAAACACCAAGAATAGTCTGATGAAAATGATGGGGAAATTCAGAAGCTGCTAAATGAAAAACATGAGCTCCACAGGAGTTACCAGCAGGATAGTTCATCCAGTTCTAAGAAGACAATGTTTAATTCCATCACAAACAAAGTACAAACAAAGCTTATTGAGATGCAGGATTCCTGGCTCAGTAAGAATGCAGATGAAATTCAATTTTATGCTGATAGTAGCAATCCAAAGTGCATTTATGATTCCCTGACAGCTATTTTTGGACCAAAAACCTATGGCATCACAACTACTCAGTGCTGATGGAGCCACATTGATTAATGATAAGGACATCATCCTAGAGAGATGGACTGAACACTTCCATAGTGTTCTCAACAGACCATCATCAATCAATGCTGAGGTCACTGACCCATTTACCTCAGGTTGAAGTCAATCCCTCCTTAGCTGAACTTCCAACTGAAAAAGATTTTGAGGGCCATTAGGCTCCTTTCATGTGGCAAAGCACCTTGTGCTTATTCTGTTCCATCTGAGATTTACAAAGTAGGGGGACCATTGCTCATACAAAAGCTGACTGAAATTTTCCAGGTTGTATGGCAAGAGGAGGTTATCCCCCAGGAGTTCAAGAATGACTCCATTGTCCATCTCTAAAAAGGTAAAGGGAATAGATTTTCCTGTGACAGTCACAGAGGGATCTCTCTCTTAGTCATTGCTGGCAAAATTCTTGCTAGAGTCCCCCTTAATAGACTAATCCTTCACCTGGAAGATGGTCATATACCTGAGAGCCAGCATGGCTTCAGAAAGGGCCAAGGAACAATCGATGTGGTGCTTGCTGCCTGACAATGCCAAGAGAAATGCCAGGAGCAGAACAGAGGTCTGTACACAGTGTTTATAGATCTGACCAAGGCCTTTGACACTGTTAGTCATGAGGGCTGATGGAAAATTATGCCAAAATTTAGTTGCCTGGAGAAGTTCATCAGTATTGTATGTCAATTTCATGATGGAATGTTTACCTGGATTCTAGATAGTGGATAATGCTCTTGTGCCTTCCCATTCACCAGTGGAGTGAAACAGGGCTGTGTGCTTGCTCCCATGCATGATGTTTTCAACCATGTTGTCAAATGCTTTCAGTGAGGATGACCACGGCATTGAGGTCAACTATCCTACTGATGATAAGTTCTTCAATTTGAAAAGGCTACGAGTCAGGACCAAAGTGGAGGGAGAGTTGGTGCAAGATTTTCTGTTTGCAGATGATTATGCTCTCAGTGCAGCCTCTGAAGCTGAGATGCACAAGTATGAATCAATTCTCTGCTGCCTGGGCTAATTTTGGCCTAATAATTAACACCAAGGAAACACAGGTGCTCCATCAGCCACCACCACACCCTCCATACATGGAACCATCAGTTACAACAAATGGAGAAATTTTGAATGCTATGGATAAATTCACTTAACTTGGTAGTGTACTTTCCAGGGATGTGCACATTGACAATGAGGTTGATGCACTCATTGCCAGAGCTAGCTCAGTGTTTGGGGGGTTCTGAAGAAAAATTTGAGAAAGAGGTATTATACTGACTGCCAAACTGAAGGTCTATGGAGCTGTTGTGCTGACTTCATTGTTGCATGCCTGCAAAACATGGACCATGCCAGGAAACTGAATCGCTTCCATTTGACCTGTCTTAGGAGGATTCTGAAGATCACCTGGCAGGATAAAGTACCAGACACTGAAATCTTTACTCAAGCTGAACTGCCAAGTATTCAAACTACGCTTCAGAGAGTGCAACTGTGATGGACTGGCCATGTTGTTCAAATACAAAATGTACACTTGCCAAAAAGACTATTTTATGGAGAACTCACATGGGGCAGGCAATCACATGGTCATCAGACAAAGTGATACAAGGACACTCTTAAGGTCTCTCTCAAGAACTTTGGATTTGATTGTGCAAAATGGGAGTCAGTGGCACAGGACCGCTCGGCATGGTGTGCCCATATCAGAAATGGTGCTGGACTCTATGAGCAAATCAGAATTGAGACAGCACAAAGCAGAAACAGGATGTGCAAATTTGGGATATCCACCTCGTATATTCACCTGGACTGTCTGTGCCCATTCTGAGTTCATATTGGTCTGATCATCCACAATAGACACACTGAAATTTCACTTTATCATGGTGATATCATTTTGGTCCTCTTTGAGAACGAAGTATAACAACCAAGGTTGATATCCCAGGGAAGTCAGTGACAAAAAAGGAAGATGTAGACCAAAATACTTGCAGTAACACTTTTTGTTATATTAAAAAACTGGTAATAAATTGGATGCCCATTATCCGGGAAAATAGCTTCAGAAATGAATAAAAACATTTATTAAACCCCTATTAAAATCTAGGCATGGTGTGATGTTTGCTGGGGATACAAATAAAAAAAAAGCAAGAAGATCTTTGCCTCAAGGAGTTGACATTGTAATTTGAAAGACAATTAGTATAGGGAAATTGTGTAAAAGGAATGTTGTTTTGATTTGAGAAGCCACAGGATAGTGGAGGGGATTATGTAGTATTAATTATTATAATGTTAGTGTCATCAATATAGAATATAATTACATTGTTATATTTTGTTACATATTTTATTATGAATTATCATTATATATTAATATAAGTATATATTAATAATATATCATAATACTATATTAATAATAATATATATTATGTTTGTATAATATAATTGTTATTAATTATATTGTTATGATATGGAGATGAGCCTGTATTCTTGAGGACAGTGCCAGTCAACTATAAATTTTTTAAAGCTATTTTATTTTTTCTACTTACATGTAAAAAATTTTAACATTTTTTTCAATTTTGAGTTCCAAATTGTCTTCTCTCTCCCTTTTCTCCTTCTTTTTTGAGAAGCCAAGCAGTTTGATACAGGTTATGCATGTGCAGTCAGTGCAGACTTTTCCATATTAATCTTGTGAAAGAAATCACAGACAAAAACAAAAACTAAGAAAAATAAAACAAAAAGATATGCTTCAAATTCCATTAGTTTTTTCTTTGTAGGTAGATGGCATTTTTTATCATTAATCCTTTGGAATTGCCTTAGATTTCATAGTATTACTGGTAATAGCAAAGTCATTCACAATTGATTACTATCAGTTGCTGTTAACTGTATACAGTGTTCTGGTTCTGTTCACTTCACTTTGCATTAGTTCAAAAATGTCTAGGTTTTTCTGAGAGCATCCTGCTCGTCATTTCCTGGAGAACAGTAGTATTCTATTGCAATCACATACCACAAGTTGTTCAACCCTTCCCCAGTTCATGGTCATCCCCTCACTTTCCAATTCTTTGCCACGGCAGAAAGAGCTGCTATAAATATATTTGTACATATAAGTCCTTTACCCCCCTCCCCTTTGTAATCTTTTTGAGATATGGACCTATTAGTGATATTGCAGGATCGAAGGGTATGCATGATTTTATAGTCCTTTGGGCATAGTTGCTCAGTACAATACCAACCATTGTTTTAAAGACCTACTATATATAGGTGCTGGATACAAAAACAAAAGTGAAACCATTTTTACCCCCTAAGGGAGCTTATATTCTATCCAGAGAAATAACATACATTTTATATATGTACATACAAAATAAAGATGAGGTCATTGGAAGGAAGTGCTGAAATCTGAATTTATAAAGAAAGGCATTATATAGAAGCTGGCACTTGAGTATAGAAGGAAACAAAGGATCCTGAGAGGTGAAAGTAAAGACGAAGTGAAGTCCAGACTTAAAGAGATAGCTAGTATAAAAGCATGGAAATTCATGATGAAATGTCACACGTGAAGAACAATAAAAAGGCTCGTTTGGCTAGACTGAGGAACGAGTGAAAAGACTAATTTGTAATTAGTCTGGAAAAGTAAGTTAGGCCAAATTGTGATGATTTTAAGTATTAAATGGAAGAGCTTATGTTTGATTGTAGAGATAATAGAGAACCACTAAAGATTTTGAATACCTGACCATAGTAGTTTTGTAGTAGATGAATTAGAAAAGAGAGTTGAGGCAGGGAAACCAATTAGGACACTTTTTAATCAGTCTCTAAGCATTTATTAAATGCTTAATATTTCTTAGACACCTTTCATAAATACTGAGAACACGAAGATGAAAGGGAAATAGTCTGTATTTTCAAGGAAGTTAGAGTATAGGGAGAGAGGGAAGTAAAGAAAAAAAGGATTAGGGAGAGGGCTGGGGTAGGCATTTATTAAGCATTCAGTATTGCCACATATTGTGCTAAGTGTTGCAGGTACAAATGCCTAAGCAAAGGCAATCCCTGGATTTTTAAAGGGTTTTTGTTCCAGCATAGGAGGCTATTGTAGGGGAGTTGGTGAATCACCCCCGTTGGAAAATAAAGTCCTGGAAATTTAATTTAGGAATATTGCTAAATGAATTTGATACCTAATCTTACAGAGTAATAACTTGTTTCCCTTCCCCCCCATTTTATGTTCTTTTTCATAGACTTTAGACCAGCTTCCACTTACCAATCCTGAACATTTTGGCACACCAGTCATAGGAAAAAAAACAAACAGAGGAAGAAGATCTAATCATATGTAAGTTTATTTCATTTTTTAAATAACCATTAGTTGTATCAGAATTAATTTCTACTTTTGCATATTGTGTTAGTTTTCACTTAATTATTAACTGTAAATATGTATCAGCAAATTTGCGGAACTAATTATTAAGTAATTTTTAAAGCTCTAGAAAAATTGTTTAGAAACAAGGTTTCAGTCCTCACTCCAAATTAGTCTACATAAGATTATTTTTTATTTAATTTTTGCAATGAAAAGGTAATTTTAATAGATGGGGGAAAATGGAAGCTTCTTACATTTGTTAATGAAATATTCAGTTTTCATGTCTGTTATTCTGGTCATTTGCTCCTCTTCTATACTGAAGATACTGTCTATAAATTAATCAAACAGGAGTTTGTTCCCCTTCATCTTAACAACTCTAAAAAATTTTATATTCTTAGCTAAATATTTTTCTCAACATGTAACTTATTCTTAATTTGGGTTATTTCCTTTTTAGTAGCTTTATGTATTTAGGTATGCTTATTCATTATTCTCTTAGCTTTATTCTTCATTAGTCAGCTGAGTGGCACAACGCATAAAGTGCTGGATTTGGAATTAGGAAGATCTGAGTTTAAATTCTTTCTGAAACAGTTACTAATTGTGTAACCATAAGCAAGTCATTTTAACTTTAGTGAGCCTTACATAGAAAGTCAGGATACTTATAGCTCCTACCTCCCTTAACAGACATTAAAACTGAATATCTCGTTAACAAATATAAAAAGCTTTCAATTTTTCTCCATCTGTTAAAATTACCTTTTCATTGCTAAAAATGTTTTGTAAATCTCAAAGTGTTTTTATTAATGCTATCATTGTGGACGTGACATTTTAATACTGAAATTGTCCAGAGAGAAAATTAACTAAAAAAAAATTTAAGGATTTTCTTCTCAGAAACCTGTCATGCTTTGAACATAAGATGGTACTTTGTTTTAATAGTATTGCCAAGATAATGTTGTATTTTAAGTAAATTTAGTAAAAAATTATATATTTTAATTACTATTTTCAAAATGGATGACTTCGGTGAGTAGATCTCCCTTCCTGTCTTTTCTTTTACTAAAGTGAAACAATGATCTCGTAGATGTAAGTATTCCTCTCTAGTTTTTGTGATCATAACCCATCTGCCTATCCTCTGCACCTCTCTTACCTGTCCTTTATAAGTGTACCCTGAGAGGTGGAAAGGAGGGATTGGGATGGATATGGAAGGGGTTCTATAAGATGTGCTGGGACCTTCCTTGAGTTCTCTCTTGAACTCAGATCTTCCGGACTACAGGTCCAGCCCTTTCTGGACTCTGTTGGGTCACCTGGCTTTCATCGTAGTAGATTTTGATATTAGTTGAATAGCTGGTGTTTTGCTTCCTAGCTTGAGTGGTATTAATAAGACATTTACAAAATCCTGGTATACTTTTCTAAATAGAGGTCAAATTGTTATATTTTTGTTTATAGTGATTAAATTTAAGTTTCTTGTGAAATATTTAAGTTGCATGATGGATCATTAAAGTTGAACAGTTACTAAACATGATCTTTGTCCTGTCCTCTAAATTTGCTGCTTACTATAAAACAGATTTTTTTTGGTGAAGACTTTATGCCTTCTGTCAATGCTATAATAGTGCATTGTACACTAGATACATCGCAGATAATCAAATGTATAACGGTATTGTTGTAATCTTAAAAGAGTTAGTAATATCCCTTTTGAAATCAAGCAACTAATTAAAGATTCACAATACTTAATCGATTAAACCAATTACTCTGTTTAGTGAAATCATTCAGTTTCAGTCTTCTCACAAAAGACATTCCTTTGAGGAGCACCATCTATTAATTAGTTTTTTATATAATATTTTTGGTATTTGGCACTATCAGTTGTGAGAACTCTTAATTTTCTTTGATGTTGAATGTGAATTCCTCAGGATTAAGATTTGATGTAGTCGAAGATAACCATGCATTATATTCCACTTGTGATATTTTGTTTAAAATAATGATAAATGTCTAATACAGACATATATTTTGTATGATTTCACATAATTAACCTATTGATTTACTGTCTCAGGAACAGGGAAGGGAGGGAGAAAATTTGGAACTCAAAATTCTTGTAAAGTGAATGTTACTGTCTATATGTAATTGGGAAAAATAAAATACTTTAAAAAAAGAAATGATAAAGAGCAAATACTTGTTTTTCAAAATTAAAAGTAAACAAAATCAGTTCTTCATTCTAGTCTTTTTATTGAACAGGGCAGCTCTTATAAGTTACCCCCTTTTTAGTTTGATATATCAGTTTCTTTAGAATATAATATAATTCAGAAACATATGTTAAACATCTGCATGCAAGGTCATATCCTAGGGTCTGAGAATACAGAATTGAAAAATAACAAGTGCCTCCATCTTCAAAGAGTTTGCACTCTAATAAGAGGCTGCTTTACTTCAGCCAAGAGAATTCAAACTTCAGCAGTGACATAGGAAGGGTGAAGGAATGGATGCAAGGGGTATTATAGAAGTAAACAGGATTTGAACACAGATTGAGGGAACGGTGACCGGGAGAATTATAGAATTATCATTTGAAACAAAGAAATTAGGAAGGGCTGCATCTGCTCTTATGGTTCCTCATATGCAGCACTTGATTTTTTTTTTTTCCGTTTTGCCTTTGCACACCCAGGCTGTCACTTTTGCCTGCAGTACTCTCCTTTCTCACTCATTGCATCCTTAGTGTGCTTCAGAGCTGACAATTGTATAACACCTTAAGGTTTATTGAGCACTTTACATAAGTTGTCTCATTTGGTTCTTTAACATGAAGGCTTTCTTAATGCCTCCACTTCAAGGGCTTCCCTCTTCTCAGTCATCTCCGTCTCTTTTATGCATCAATGTATGTGCATGTTATCTTCATGTACATAGAAACTCCTTGAAGATGGAGACTTTCTCGCTCTTGTCTTTGGATCCCTACTCCCTAAGACAGTGCTTGACGCATATTAGACCCTGATGGAGATAGCACAAGACCCTGAACTCAAAAGCTTTGATAAAGGGAATATTTCCAACTCAGGAATCACAGCTCATATTGGGATGTAGCCCCTGCTGAAATGCAGCCTGGCACCTGCTCCTCCTATAGGTGCTTATAGCTTTAGCTACTGGAGACCCAGAAAATAAAGCTCTTGTCACCAGTCTTTGAAACTCTCAGATGGTTCAGCATTAGAAATAGATATGACATTATCAATGGAAATGACATTTTTTAAAAAGGCATTACATTTAAGAAAAGATAGAATTTAACCTGCTTTTCACTTGTAAACTAAGAACTGTGGGACTTTTCCATCTGACTTCTAGCTGAAACCTTTCATATATAGTCTGAATATGAACTTCTTGAGCACAGAGGCTGTCTTAATTTTCATTTTGTATCCCTCATGCTTAACATAGTGCTTCATTTAAATTCATTAAAGTCATTTAAATGCTTTATTTATTCACTCATTCACAGAACCTGAGTTGGAAGAACTCTTAGGGACTGTGTAGTTTGCCCCATATCTGAACAAGAATCCATCCTCCCAACAACGTATTTGACAAATGGTCACCTATCCTTTGCTTCAATATATCTAGTGGACAATTAATTTTAAGGAAAGTTTTCTTAACATCAAGTCTAAATTTTCCCTTTTGAAGTGCCAGTCCATTGCGCCTAGTTCTACTTTGAGTCAAGCAGATCAAGTTTAATCTTTCTTCTATATGACAAGACATCATATACTTGAAGAGTGTTATGTGTACTCTTCTCTCACCCTCCAAAGTCTTTTCTGTAGGCCAGACATCTCCAGTTCCTTCAACTGATCCTGATGAGGTATGGTCCCATTGCCCTGCACCTGTACTGAGGGTTATCCTTTGAACATTCTCCAGAGGCTTTTGATCCTAAATATATGGTGTCCAGAATTGAACATAGTACTGCGGATGTTATCTAAACATGGAGAAGATACAATAGGACTATCCTCCTCAGTCAGTAGACCAATCATTTATTAAGTTGTACTTCATGATAGGCTCAAGTCCCCAGGGATATAAGTAGAAAGAATGAAACAATTCCTACTCACAAGGTACTTAGATTCTGATAGGGGAGTCAAGTTCATATAGAATAAATATAGAAAGTAAATTCAAAGCATTGATGCACTAGCAGTTGGGTTCAGGAGGGGCTTCATACAAGAATCTTATAGAAAGAAATTTCATATGAAGGGTTTGAGAAAGAAATCTATTCTAGGCGTGGGAGGAAGGGGTGGATCATTTCAAAGGCCCTTATGGACTGAGTGTGATGAGTTATGGAGAAAAGAGCAGTTTGGCTGGATTGCAAAGTGCTAGAGGGGGAGAAATATACTATGAGGCCCAAAAGAGAGATTGGGACTAGGGTATGAAGGACTTTAAAAACTAAGCAGTGGAATTTATAGTTTATCCTAAAGGCAGTAAGGAACTATTTGGTATTTATTGAGGAGAATAATGTCAGATAGCTATTTAAAGAACATCACTTTGGCAGAAGTTTAGAGGTTAGACCAGAGTAAGGATAGACTTGAGACAGTGGAGACCAGTTAGGAGTACATTGCTATTGCAATTCTAGGCAGGAATTGTCTAGGACCTGAGTTAAGGTGATATCTGTTTAAGTAGAGAGAACTGGTTCGATTTGAGAGCTTACAGTCTATTAAAGTGTGCAACACTCCCTCCCCACCCGCATTTCAGATTATAAGTATTTTAGCCATACTTCTACCATCATGTATGTAGGAAGTTGATTTTTTTAGCCCAAGTATAAGACTATATTAGCCCCATTAAATTTCATTTTTTAAATAAACATTCATTCTCTCCTGCTAAAAATGAGTGTCTCCATGGTAAACTTGTAAAAACAAACCAGTACTCATAAGTATTGACTTCATCTAACTTGACTGACCACCCTGAATATACATGATTTTATGCTTTGAGTTTGGTAGGTCCTTAAGCTGTCTTCCTTCCTTCCTTCCTGTCTCTCTGTATCCTTTCTTCCTCTTCCTCTTCTCTTTTTCTCTCCCACTCCTCTTTCAGTCTTGCTTGAAACCCACCATATTCCTTCCCCTAGCTTCAAAGCAAAGAAGACCTTGATTTGAGGCCTACCTCTGACACATAAGGCTTTGTGACTCTAGGCAAATCACCTAACCTCTTAGTTACTTTCTAAGACTAAGTTTCTGAGAACATGCTAGTAACTTTTCTTGGCAGAAGAAGAAGCACCTTCATGGAGAGGTCCCTATACTAATGAAAGCACATGTCCAGTTCTTATTCAAAAATTAATTTTATTATATTCAGTCCAGTTTCTATACTTTGTAGATCTTTTTTGATTTGATCATGCAGTTTGTTAATTGTCTCTTTCACCTTTATTGCAAATTTGATAAAAATTCCATTTATGTTGTTATCAGTCATTGATAAAAGTGTTAAACAGTCCAGGACCAAGCACAAATCCTTGGCACCCACTAGTAGATACTATCTGAATTAACATCAAACTATTAAAGACTGCTCAGTCAGCCAATTCTGAATCTGCCTAACTATATAGTGTTACTTACATATTTCTCCCATTTTGTCTTCAAGAATAGTATGGGAGACTTTGTCATTGCTTAAATCTAGGAGCCTTTAAAGGGTATCTATAAGATTTCCTTCATGTACCAGTCTAGTAACTCTTAAAAAAGAGAAATGAGGCTAGTTTGGCATGCTATCTTTTTTGTTATTTTTAAATATTTTATTAATGGTCTTTTAAAAAAATTTCACTTTCACTTCCACATGATTGTCCCCTGTCCCAATAGGGATTTCTTTTAAAGCAGATTAGTACAATGGCAGAATGGATAAATAAGTGACTTCCATATCAGGAAGACCTGGCTTTACATTCTGCCTCTGCCACCTACTCTTGTGTAATGATAAGGCCTCACATGACTCTCTAAGACTATATTTAAGATTCTGATCTGCTTTGGGTAGAGAGTGTACTTCATTGGGAGCTCCTCACACAGATAAAAATCAGAGATGTGACAAAAAAAGCAACAAAATGAGTCAACACATTAGCCATGACTGAAAATGCATTCCTTGTCTCCATTTTTAATCGAATACATTGCCAAGAAGTAGAAAACACATCAAGCCCCCTATTATGTGGTTTGTCCATCTGCAGTCTTCCCCTTATTGAAAAAATTTGAATAATTTTTTTCATCTCTAGCTAGAGTAGCTTTATGGAAGTCAGTGGTTAAGAGAAGAGCATTGAACCAAGGACATTTGGCAGAAAAGAGCCCTAATAAAAGGTAGTCTACAAAATATGAGACTTGTGATTTCTGATGATACAGTGGCCAAGAGATTCTAAAAATTAGTTGGCCCTTAAGCTTCTTGAAATTATATTTTTAAAAATAAGTTTTTATTTAAAATCTTGACAAGGTTTTTATGATGTTAACCTTATGTTTGTTTTACTTTTTACTTTATGGATTTATGGATTTACTTTATGGAAGTTCTGTCAGTTTTGTGGAAAGGGCATGCAAATTTTTTAAAATGCAAAACTTTATTAACCTAACATAATCATTGTTTACAAATGTCTTGTGGAGAAATCAACTATGAAACTCTCAGATGTAATGATTTTTCTCCTATAGTCCAGAGGAGGAATCTTCATCATCCTCCAGTGACGAAGATGAAGATGATAGGAAACAAATTGATGAGCTACTAGGAAAAGTTGTATGTGTAGACTATATAAGCCTGGATAAAAAGAAAACTCTGTGGTTTCCAGCGCTGGTGAGTATACTTAATGTGAAAAGATTTGATTTTTGGTTTTGTGAATACAGAAGGGAAATAATTCCACTTTGGAGGATGTGGAGAATAGTATTCTTTATATCAATTGGTTAACATAGGTTTTATTTTGATTTAATTTATTTTAGTGGTGAAATAATCAAAATCAAATACAAATTAGATTTAAATGTATTTCTCTAAATTTCATTGTAATTTACATGTGAATTTGAATCCTTTTCCCTCCCCTTCATTTCCTTAAAACATTTACTGTTTTGTTTTGTTTTGTTTTTTTTTACAAATAGTGACTTCTTTTCCTTGATTGGTCAGCCATTCAGTTTAATTCAACTATCATTTTTATTAAGCGCCTACTATGTATAAAACACTACACTAGATACTAGGGCTAGAAAGATAAAAGTGACTTGTCCCTATTCTTGAGCCTACTTTTTATACATGGTAAAATAGTTTATATCTAACTCATGACTTACTTATGGTTGTGTTGTTAAATAGCAGCAGACATTCTAAAAAACAGCTAATCCTATATTAATGTTCTTTTCTTTCCTCACACTGATTCTGAAATGCAAAAAATTAGATAGAGTGGAGCTGGAGTTTTGTCTTTAGAACATAAGATTTAGAACCTCTTATTGTAAATCAAGAGTTGTACTTTTATATTTATCAGCATTTATACTTTTATGAAATGTTTTCCACATTTGTAACTTTGAATAACAGAATACCCTTTCATTAGTGTGACTACATATGGAATTATCATTTTAAGGAAAATAACAATATTTTCTAAAATTGATTTCCATTTATATTCATTGGCTTTTGATTTCAGAAGCCTCTGGTATTAGCTATTAGAATGATGTGACGGATGTTACTACCTCTCTACAGTATTTGGTAAGGAAAATAGGGATGCCATGGTAGGTAATACAAACCTCCTGTTGACAAAGACTTTAGAAGGTGACTTATTTATTGTCTCTTGGCTTCTTTAAGCAAGGCTACTTCCTTCTGGGAATTTTTTCACTGAGTTTATTTTAGATTGATGTTATCTTTATCTCCTGAAACAATTGGAAAGAATAAATAACTTCAAAACTTCAGTTGAAATGTAGACACTTTCTCATTGTTTATTATTCTGTATTGATAAATGGAAATTTCCTTCAAAAGTCAAGGAGAAAAAAAAGTATTTATGTTGTTATATATAGTCTTTACCATATTGGAAGCACAGTAACTATCTTTATAATCACCTGTTATAAAAAAAATTTTTTATTAAGAATGCCTGAATAGATGTCCTCATGAAGTAACTAAGAAAAGTTGGAACCTGCTAGAAAATGATTACCAACATTCTGAACACAATGTATTCTGCCACCCCTGATATTTAAAAAAAAAGTTTAATGATAAACAAATTAGCAATTTTTATTTATTACATGCTTGCTTGTGTGACCTAATATTTCTTATTGTTAATACTGTAAACTTTAAATTCGTTTTAAAAGATCACAGGGTCATAAATGTAAAACTGCAAGGTCCCAATCATTTCATTTAGCATATGAGGAAACTGAGGTTCAGGGAGATTAAATGACTTGCTTAAGGTCACAGAATTTGAACCCAGGTCCTCTGGGTGTACAGCCAGTATTCTTTCTACTGTCCCAATGTTTTCTTAGTATTTTTTGAAAAAGAAAATCAGTGAAGGTAAATTTTTCTTTCTGAAACTTCACTGAAGTTCAAAAAATCTTTTGAGACTCCACTGACTCAAAGAGCCCCCAGAAAAGTTTGTTCAATCTCAGCCTCAGTCCTTTTCCCTTCGGCTATGGTGTTCTTTTTACCATATTTTATGGAACATCGAATGCTGGTGTAATCTGTGCTCATTTTGTGCCTTTTTTCTGTTAGCACTTATATTTGTATGTATTAGTCTTATCAAGGATCTTTCAGACCATCATTTTAATAAGCAACTTTAATGTAAACTTGGAAAAGAAATGTGAAGTAACTTACCTTCTCCTTCTCCTGGCCCCCTCACAGCAGTTGCCACATCCCTTAAGCCAAGCAATGAGGTGCATTCTCTGATCACATTTCCTGAATGATACTTGGTCATTGCCCTAGCTAATGAGTCAAACCTAACTTGTTAGAAAAGTAGGACTAAGCCGATAATAGCACAATAGCTGACATTTACGCGGCTCTCCTCACTGTGTGCCAGATACTGTGCTAAGCACACACTTGGCCAGCTTTATCTCACTCGGTCCCGCAGAAGCCCTGCAAGGTGCTATCATTACCTTCCTTTCAAAGATGAGGAAACAGACAAACAGACCCGCCCATGAAGACCTACAGCACTAGGAAGTGTCTGCAGTCACATTGAACTGAGGTCTTCTTGACTTAGGGCCAACGCTCTATTCACTCTGCATGCATTTGTGTAAGGAGTTTAAGAGTCCATTGGAGCCTGGCCCGTAACACTGTCCACAGAGGCAGAGTGAAAGAGCAAGCAAGATGCTTGGATCTAGAATCAGAAAGGGCTTTAATCCCAATTCTCACAGTTGTTGTTGAGTGGTTGTTTTTCAATGACATGCCCTACTCTTCATGTCCCCAGTTACTGGAATAGTTTGCCATGTCCTTCTCCAGCACATTTTAGAGATGAGGAAACTGAGGCCATCTGGGTTAAGTTACTTGCCCCAGTGTCACACAGCTAGTAAGTAACTGTCTGAAGTAATATTTGAACTCAGGAAATGGAGTCTTCCTGACTTCCAGGTCCTGCAGTCCATCCATTGTGCCACCTAGTGGCCCTTCTGACACAGTATTAATCCTGGGTGAATGAAGTAAGCACTTTGAGCTTGACTTTCTCATCTGTAAAAAGGGGTTAGTAGCAGTGCCTTTGTTACAGTTGTGGGAATCAAATGAAATAATGTATGTACAGTACTTTGCAAACCTTAAAGCTCTGTGGAAGTGTCAGCTATTAAAAATTACCCTGGTTTTCTTCTTATAGGTGATATTGCCTTACAACAAAGTCCCTTAAATATCAAGTAATTAAACTTTATATGGAACCCTGACTGGTTTTTACCAAATACCTTTTAATGATAAATAGTATCAAGTGGCAGATGTGAAAAAATATTCATTTTAAAATATTTTTTTGAAGTATGATGAAAGGATTCATGTTTAGTGGCCAACTCCTCCTCTTTTTAGAGGAGATAACTAATTTCATTGGGGCCTGAAAAGTATTACAAAGCCTCCTTAGTAAAATTCACAGTAGTTTGAAAGAGATTGCTCTACATGTTGAAAACCAAATAGGTAGGAAACTCAGTCTAGTCCTTTGACTACGTGCTTCTATGGAGACCCTTACTCTAACATCACAATCACAGGAAAATTAAAATTATGTGTTCTTTTTTAAAAAGGTAGACAGCTTAAATGCCTCCAACATATATATATATGGGTATGTGTGTGTGAATGACATAATGAAGAAAAGGTCTCTAGTGTATTACACTGAAGGTCTGGATTATGTTACTTTGAGCTTGAATGAGTGGTTTATAGACAAGACTCATACAGAATACAAAAGCATGGAGAAGTTATAATTCGTATTGGTAAAGACCTTACTATATATTACTTGCACTTCTTAAATTCCCTGGCTTCTTTAAGTCTCAGTTCAAATCTCCCCTTCTGCAAGAGACCTCCCCCCATCCCCTGTCTCAGCTGTTTGTGTCATCCTCTCTGAAATCACCTTCCATCTACTCTTTACATATTTCTTTTTTGTATACCTATTTATTTACATGTCATCTTCCTAATTAGAATGTTAATTCCTCAGAGAAGAGACTGTTTTTACATTTCTTTGTATCCACAGCATCTAGCACATTATAAATTATTGACTGTTGACTGATAGGCTGGGGCAGTATCTACTGTAGTGAGATCTCACAGATCCATTAAAGAGGTTCTAGTGTGTATTGAATTTACACATTTGTGTGCTTACGTGTGTTTCTACACACACAAATATATATAAGTATGTATATACACATAAAAATGTGTATACAAATATATAATGTTCAGATATTAAATATATATACGTACATATTCATATGTATATGCACAGCCATACACACAAACACACGCGCGCGCACACACACACACACACACACACACGACTAGTAGAAACATTTTTGTTTTGCTCAGGACCCAGACATAAAGTATATGAAAAATCTGATATTCTGGAATTATCTCGACTCTAGATAATCATTTTGACTGAGTCCAAGTTTTACAGAACAAATTCTTTTATTAAAGGGATTTGTTCTGTGAAGTTTGGATTCAGTCAAAGGGCCACATTTGAGGACCCAGAGGGCCACATGTGGCCTTGAGGCTACAGGAATCATACTCCTGATAAATGATCCATTCTCTGATTTCTCATATTAAACATCTTTTCCTTTTCTAGCCTTACTTTGAATTCCTCTTGTGAATTTCTACCCTTGTTATAGTTCCAACCCAGTTCTCCATTCTTGTATAGACCTTGAGCTCTTGTTTCTATTTTCATTCTAGAGCCTCCTCTTGAAAGTGAAAGGGTTACCTTGAGCCAAAACCCAGATAAATCAGAACTCTAAAGGAGAGATAGGGCCAGATAAATGAATATCAAAAGTGCCTCTGTCTAAAGTCAGTGATCATTTTTTTGATAAATTAGAATGTTTATATGTAAAATTTTAAAATCTAATGCATTTTAATTCTAATATCCTTACGTGATATGTTTTAAAGGTCGTTTGCCCAGATTGCAGTGATGATATTGCAGTAAAGAAGGACAATATTCTAGTCCGCTCTTTCAAAGATGGCAAATTGTAAGTAAATTTGCATTCCATTCAAAAATCTCCACTTACGCTTTCTTATAGCATCAAATTAACATGCCAAATTGTTCCTAACAGTGTTACTGTTTTGGGTGACATTTCATTTCAAGTTTAGCAAAAAATAATTTTTTTAACTCTTTATTCACTTAACCCAAATGCAGTAAAGGAGAATTGCTAGGTTATGTAGTGTTTTACATACATTAGTTAATGACTGAAAGGTATATTATCTCTTTCCCTAACTTGATTTTAATTTTCCTTTCTAAAAGAGCTTCCTATTAACTATCTTCCCTTATTACTGTCAGCGTAGGTATATTGAAGCATGGCTGAATTTTTAATATGACTTTTATAAATAGCAATTTTTTTCTGTCTTATGTAAAATATCTAACTATATGACTGTATAATCTCAAATTATTTTCAGTGGTTATAGTGACATCTGTTGGCTGAAATTGTAGTGTTTGGAGTGTACTGCTAAATTGAGACTTCTGCAGTAGGGTTTATTAATATGTTTTTTGTAGGATGTGTATTAATTGTGAACAATTTTTCGTGTAGAATTTTTCAGAGTTGAACTTGGAGTCATTATGTTTATATTAATTAAATGATTACACAAAAGAAGAGTGTGCACAAGAAGTATAACATATAATGAAGACAACACCGGAAAATAGCCAAACATAAGTTTTACAGTTTGGTCTCTCAAAGTATTAAATTTAAAGAATGTCTTGGTTATTTGTTTTCAGTAAGCCTCAGAGGTAGATAGTGACATGTATTGTTAATTGAACTTAGATATTTTCCATAACTTTTCTTTGGAGGCTACGTTTGTAGGGGTTTTTGTTGAGAGGTAACTCATATGCTAACTATAGTTATTAAGCATTTCACTAACAATAATGTTAAATGTTTAGAGAGTCAAGTTTCTTGAGTTTTTTAAAGCTTAATCTTATAAAAGGTTTCTGGATACCCTTGGGGAGCCGTCTTTTCTGATGTTTAGCCTTACAAGTTCAGAAGTTTGATTTTTAAAAATTGCCTCATCCAGGAATAATTGAGCTCCAGGAGACAGACTCACATTGAATAAACTAATGACTCATATACAGAGCAGTGCTGAAGATAGGTAAATAATTGTGGTTTCTGCCCTCAAAAAACTTAATAGAGAGAGATTAAAACATATAAACTAATAAATGTACCAATTAGAATAAATGAATAAGAGGAATATAACATGCTTTGTAATCAAAAAGATTGCTCCCTTCAGGACTAGAAATTATAGAACTGAAGACTGAATGGAAAGCATGAAAAATTTAAAGTGGATACTGCTGGAAAGATGGGTATTCACATGAAGCTAACTTAACCTGGTGGTTAAGATATCAAACCACAATTTTTAAAAAGTGACTCTTGAATAAGAAAATATTGATGTGTAGAGAAGCTTTCTCCCAAATTGGGTCCATTTCCTACCCCCAGGGGCATATTCCCAAGAAGTATGTGCTCCAACAATTAAAGGGAAGATCGGTTAAATCCCACCCATGTAAAGCCATGGGTCTTGGCTCCTATGCAGCCACTCTTGTTTTTCATTCATTATCTTGTAAAACCTCCTTAGATTATGAGTTGCTCCAAGGTAGAGGTTGTCTTGCTCTTAGCAGAGTACTTGGCACTTAGTGTGCCCTTAATGAATGCTTATTGACTGACTTAGCTGACTGACACTCCATTCCATCCTTCTCCCTGCCACCCTCACCACCCCAGTTTATAACCTAATCTCCTTTACCTGGGCCTCTACAAAATGGAGTTAAGCAAATGACATGAGAAATTTCCTTTTACTCCCCCAGCTTTCTCGTCCTCTGTCATCCATATCTTCTTGTGGCTGGGCAGGTACCTCTTAGAGAGTGTGTTCAAAAAATATTTACTGAAGTATGCACTTTCCAAAAAAGGATGACGGTCACTGCAAAAATAAACAGAACTTATCATTAAAATTGTTATTTTTCCCTTAGATGCATTAATAGAGATATATTGGAAAAAATTCGTATTTTTTTCTTCTTAAAAAATTTTCAGTGCATAACTATCCCTTTATAAGCATTTTTTTAGCATATTTAAATGTCTAAAATTATAACATCTTTTATATTTAGATTAATGCTTCCATTGTAGTTTTATCAGCCGCATCCATCTATAAAACATCTCTCAGGTTGGGTTGCCCTGACTTTTTTTAGGTGGTTTAGGTCATCCATTCTGTGTTTATTCTTGTTAACTTTAACTTCAGAGTGATATTTTCTGACATTCTCTCCCAAATTATTATGAAGTGCCCACTTTATGGCTTGATACCACTTACTGTAAATGTCAGAAATATCACCCTTTGGTTTTTTTTGTCTCTATGCTATAGTCTTTGAATTTTCTGGCCTCTAATCAGCATATTTTTCTCTATTTAAAAAAATATATATACATATACATATATATATATGTGTGTATATATATATATATATATATATATATATATGTATGTATAGTACTTCAGTCCCCAGAAAAGATGTCCATGAAATTTCTAGCGAAACTTCACCAAAACCTGATGCTGTGTTAAAACAAGGTAAGTAAGAATTATCTTGTAATATGTCATTTTGTAATTTTAAAAATGAATACTTTAAAAGATGAAATCTTCTTGTCTTTTAAAAATGATTTTATCTTTGAAAATTATATGTGTGTGTATACACACACACACACACCACACGCACACGTATATCTGCATAGATAGATAAATGTTTGGCTCTTAACTGTACAGTATTAGAAATAGCATGATTTGATTTTATATGCATAGTTTTTGTTTTGTTTTTAAAGCAAAAGCTTTCCAAAATGCTTTCTACTTTTTTTGACTTCTCAAAGTAAGAAAAAATAGTCTGTCAAATAGTGGGAGTTCTAGAATTTCATAGCATCTTCTGTACTGCTGCAGCCTGATTTTGCCCAGAACCCTTAAAAGTGTTCTTGGGGCATGAAAAGGAGATGAATGCGGTGTTGATTTGTTATTTACTGACTAATAATTTGACATGCCTATCTGAAATACTGCAATAGGTAACTTTTACTGAAAGTTCTATAGTTTGTAGCAAGTTCTTTTTATGTTCTGAGCGTTCTAGTATTCATTTTCTTTCTATTTGTGTTTATCAAATTTATTTGCAAATTTTATTAATATCTTTTGATTTTTTTTTTACATCACAAAATTTCCTCTGTATTTTCCCTTCTACCCCAGAGAGCCCCCCACCCTTTTATAAGAGAGAGTATTTTTAAAGTCAAAAGAGGGGAATAAATTATCAAAACTCATCAGTAGATTAGAAAAATCTGTAAATACATATGTACAGTATACTACATTCATGAATCTCCTTCTGCAAAGGTACAGAAATATTATATCTCTTCTTCATGATTATTCTTTGTAATTTTGCAACTTTCATTTTTGCTTTTTTGTGTGTGTGGTGGTTCTTTGAGTTAAATTATGTATTGTTTTGTTGACTCTCCTTGCTTCCTCCCATATCAGTTCTTACAAGTTTTTCCATGCTTCTTCATTATATTCTTTACAGCACAGTAATATTCCATTAAATTAATGTGCCAAAATTTATTTTTCCTTTCTCCAGTTAATGGGCATCACTTTGTCTTCTTTATCAGTTTAATAACATGATACATGGTGTGTCAGAAAAACTCAGAAAGTAACTTCATAAATTGTTTGATGGTTTTCTTATGGAAGGTCAAATCCCTGTTTGTTTTAATTTGGACTAATTATTAACATAACCTTAATTCAGGCTTGATGATTTACACAGACACATAGACACACACACACACACACACACACACACACACACTCATTTTCAAATGTTGCTTTCTTCTCTAATAATTGTATTACCTGCCCTAAGATTTCTAGTATTTGGAGTTGGTAAATAATTTTCTGATAACAGTATGAATAAAACTAATGTTTATACTCTGATAATACTGCTATCATATATTTCTTTCATAAAATGTTCTAAGTGTTAGACTGAGTGGTATTGCTTAATTTTTTGTAAATTTCTTAACATTATGTGGCCATTCGAAAAGCATGAAAATAATTCTTAACTTATATCTATATTTAAACCTAATTTATCCTTAGATTTTAAAAAAAATCACCTTTTTTGTATCCAGGCATATTGTTTTTTGTTTTTAAAATAGTCGTGATTTCTAATTCTCTTATAGCTTTTGACCACGCACTTGAGTTTCATAAAAGCAAAACAGTTCCCAGTAACTGGAAAACTGAATTGAAAGAGGACAGCTCTAGCAGTGAAGCAGAGGAGGAAGAAGAAGAAGAAGATGATGAAAAAGAAAAAGAAGATAATAGTAGTGAAGAGGAGGCAAGTATAATCTGATAATGTTTCTAACTGTAAAAAATAGAAGGTATTCCTTTTAGCAACAGTATTTGGCATAAAGAAACTTCACTGTTTTTCCCCCAGGGAAATTCAGTAAGCATGGTAAATTCATTTTACATAGATAATATTTACTTGTGATATATGAATTATTATGTTTAATATTTGCCAAGTTAATAGCATATATTTTCTGCTCTATAAAATTAACACCATTAAATTACCAATATGTTTTAAAGCTGTATTTAAATTCCCCCATTTAGTGACGTGAAGATTTTTAACATAGTAAAATTTTTTGTCACTATTTTCCCATTAATAGATCTTTTGCTTACCTCAGATCTCTGTCTGTTTGATTTCACAACTAGTAAGCCTAATTGTTCTCTCCATGACAATTTTATGTAAGTTTAGAAATTTCTAGTAACAGAGAACTCACTGTCTCACCAGGAAGTTAATTATATTTTTGTCAGCTTTAAGTGTATTGAAGTTCTTCCTTATACTGAGCTGAAGTCTTGTACTAAATAGCCATTGGTAATAGTTCTGCTCTATAAAAGCTCATAAATTGTCTGACTTCTTTTCTGTATGATATCTTTACTTTTTGAATAGAAATGTCATATTTCTTCTAGCCTCTTCCTCAGAGAGAGAGTGTGTGTGCGTGTGCGTGTGTGTCTCCAGTTCCTTCTCCTATGACATTTTTCCATACCCAGCAGTTACCCTCTTCACCCTCCTCTGGGGTGTCTATGTCACTTCTAAAATATGACACTCCAAACTGAATGTAATACCCCAAGTGCTGTTTCACCAGTGCAACAAACTTGAGAACTTTAGTTTCTTTACTCAGTCCCTATTCTTAACTTAATGTAGTCTTAAGATTTATTTTTTTTTTTAACACATTGCTTGATGCATGGTATACATTTAGTAAATGTTTTTTCACTTATTTAGGCAGAGATATCACTCTCTACACTCATTAAGCTTGCAGTGAACCAAAATCACTAGTCATTTACATATGAATGCCTCTCTTGGCAGTTAACTTTTTAAAAAAAATTTATATAATTTTTTTAAATTAGGGTTTTTTATTTTTTAAAAAATTAATTATTTTTAGTTTTTAGCATTCACTTCCACAAGATTTTGAATTCCAAATTTTCTCCCCATCTCTCCCCTCCACCCACTCAAGAGATTTGTGTATTCCGATTGCCCCTTCTCCCAATTTGCCCTCCTTTCTATCACCCCTCCCAGCCCCTGCTTATCCCCCTCCTCCCTCCTTTTTTTTTTCCAGGGCACACTTTATTATAGAAATGAATTGCAATTGAAAGGTCAAACCACACAAGAATTCTTGTAAAAGTGAGTACTTAAGCTATCCATGCAACAGAAGCAATAACTATGATCAAGACACATAAAACATCTTTGAAGTAAATCTCTGTTTATAATACTCTAAAGGAAGGGTCTCACAGAAACAGAATTTTAGAGCTAACATGATCCCCTGATCTAACTCCCTTATTTTACAGCTGAGACACCTGAAATACAGGTGATTTTCGTAAGTTTACACAGCTAGCCAATAGAAAGCTGAGTGACATCACAGGTGTATTGTTCTCTCACTTCACAGAACAGGAGCTCAAGCTTTAGGATTCATCCATATTTTACAATAAATTTATTATTGCATATTACCATAAGATGTTGCCCTTCCACAATGTTAACATCAATATGGAGTATTAGAATCAAGTGACAGAATTTGTCACAAATGCTTGGTTGGGCTAAAATACAAATATTTAAATTGATTTCCAGTTTCACTCATTATACTTCTTAACTAATCACTTTAAAGGGCAATTTTCTAATTCTGGATTTTATGAAAACAAGAAACCTTTTATGACATTGTATTTTCATAAATGTCATTAAGAATATGAGATTAATGTTGGAAAATATGTCATCTTATAAATAACTCAGGAATCATCAGAGTTTATAATCTTATATAAAATCATGGCTTCTAAAAAAATTCTGTTCTATCATAGTAACTTCAAATGTTGTGAAACAGTTTTCTACAATCTTGAGCTTTTCTTCAGATTAAGTTTTCTTGTTTTAGCTGTCCTATAAGAGTTTCTAGAGATTTGAGTCTTCCTAGAGTTTGTTACTCCTATAGTTCAAGAAGGGTTATCTTTGAACATAGTTTAGCAACTTTTTGCCAAAGAAGTTCCCTGTTAATATCTTGCCTGCAAATAAGAATGCTTAGTTTGTAATACTTCAGTTCCATAGTCTGTCATCATATAAGGAATCTTCAACATCGACATCTTCCATATCTATGCTCTCTTGTTCTTTTGGCATGAATGAACTGGTTGATGACTTAGAGCTTTCAGTAGGTACTAGAATGGTAGCAACTGATTCTTCCTCTTCCTCTTCAATTGTCTGAGTAATTGTACTCAGTAAGACAGTATTTTCCTGTGTTGACACAGAAATATCTGTGATATCTGGATTAGAGAGATGATCTATAGTTGTTTCAACTACATTACTGGGTTCCACATAGATGTACATGCTCTGGATTCGAGACATTCATAGTAGCAGGTATAGTATTTAAGAGGTTCTCAAGAGATGTATGAAAGCTACTAACTTCTATATCCTGGACAACTGCTATTCCTAAAACTAGTGTTGGTTTTTCAATATGTTGTGGAGTTGCAGAATTAATAGTTAATGTGCCATTATGTGGATTTTCTGTACTGGAAACTGGTGGCTTATCCTTTTGTAGGGATTCACTCAAAGAGGATGAATAAAGTAAATTTGTACTTCCATCAGAATTTTCTGTGCTTAATATATTTTTCTTTTTTCCATTTGCGCAGGTAATTCTTCTGACTTTATCCTTAGGCATATTTCTCTCTCATCTTCTGCTTTCTTTTCTGAGGCTTATTTTTTGCATGTCTTTTTCCTGACTGTCCTCAGGTAAAGAAAAAATAGTTGGTACAGCAGTTTGTTTTAAATATCGAATGCCCCATCTGATGTCAAGGTTACAAAGGGGTAAAATGGTCTCTGCACAGTAACTGGTATTTACTGGGAACCCAGGTATCATGTTTCATATTCTGTAACCATTTTTCAAGTCTCTCTTTGACATGGAGAGGAAATGGGTAGAAACTCAGTTTCCAGTCTTTCTTGTTTCAAACTCAGCAGTTCTTATAGCTAAATGTGGCGCAATAATGGGGCATTGGTCCCATCCAGCCACTCAGAGGCTAAAGAAGAATTCAAGAGATGCAGGACCACTACTCCAGGAGCAACAGGCAGGCTGATGTTGAGTGCTGAGCTGTGAGGGTGACCAGGGCCGCCTCAGGGTTGTGAGACCATCCTTGGCGCAACCCAGGGGTCTCCTCCCTCCTTTCTAAGATAGAGATTCATACCAAATTGAGTGTACATGTTATTCCCTCCTTATGTGATGAGAGTAAGGTTCATTCTTTCCCTCTCTCCCTGCTCTTCCCATCCGTTGAAAAAGCCTCTTCTTGCCTCTTTTATTCTTTACCCCATTCTATTTCTCCCTTTCTCCTCCTCCCAATATTTTCCTTTCTCACACCTTTATTTTTTTAGATATCCCTTCCTGTTCAGCTGATCCTGTGCCCTCTGTCTATATGTATATAATCCCCCCAACTACCCAAATACTGAGAAAAGTCTTAAAAGTTACAAATATTATTTTTCCATGTAGGGGGATGTAAACAGTTCAACTTTAGTAAATCCCTTGTGATTTCTCTTTCCTGTTTACCTTTTCATGCTTCTCTTGATTCTTACATTTGAAAATTAAATTTTCTATTCAGCTCTGGTTTTTTTTTATCAAGAGTGCTTGAAAGTCCTCTATTTCATTGAATTCATTTCAAAATAAATTCATTTTTCTCCCAGAAGTATTATACTCAATTTTGCTGGGTAGGTGATTCTTGGTTTTAATCCTAGCTTCTTTGATCTTTGTAATACAATATTTCAAGCCCTCCAGTTCCTTAATGTAAAAGTTGCTAGATCTTGTGTTATCCTGATTGTATTTCCACAATACTCGAATTGTTTCTTTCTGACTGCTTGCATTTTCTCCTTGACCTGGGAGCTCTGGAATTTGGCTATAATATTCCTAGGAGCTTTCCTTTTGGAATGACTTTCAAGAGGCAATCAGTAGATTCTTTCAATATCTATTTTCCCCTGTGGTTGTAGAATATCAAGGCAGTTTTCCTTGTCAGTTTCTTGAAAGATGATATCTAAGCTCTTTTTTTGATCATGGCTTTCAGGTAGTCCAGTAATTTTTAAAATTCTCTCTTTCTGATCTATTTTTGAGGCCAATCGTTTTTCCAGTGAGATTTTACATTGTCTTTTTTAAATTCTTTTGGTTTTCTTTTATATCTTGATTTTTTTTTAATAAAGTCATTAGCTTCCATCTGTTCCATTCCAATCTTTAAGGAATTATTTTCTTCAGTGAGCTTTTAGACCTCCTTTGCCATCTGGCCAATTCTGCTTTTGACAAAATTCTTCTTATTGGCTTTTTGAATCTCTTTTGCTATTTGGGTTAGTATGTTTTTTAAATTATTTTCTTCATTTTTGGGGTCTCCTTTAGCAAGCAGTTGCCTCAGTTTTCATGATTTTCTTCTATCACTCTTATTTCTCTTCCCAATTTTTCCTCTACTTCTCTTAACTTGATTTTCAGAATCCCTTTTTGAGCTCTTCAGTGGCCTGAGACCAATTCACATTTTTCTTAGAGGCTTTGGATGTAAGAGCTTTGACTTTCTTGTTTGTATATTTTGCTCTTCCTTGTCACCAAAGTAAGATTCTGTAATCCAATTCTTTTTTCCAGTTTTTGCTCATTTCCCCAGCTGTTTACTAGACTTTCGTGCTCAAGGTTGTTCTCTGCTTCCAGTGCGGGGTTGGGAGTGTATACTGTCAGCCATTCAATCCTCCCATAATCTATGGGCCTGAGCTCCAGAAATAGCCACTGCCTCTGCCTCTGCTGCTGTGGGCTCCTACACCACTTTTGCTGCCCTGGGGTTGGTGCTGGATCACTCTACTCTCTCACACAGGTCTGACAGGTTTTTTTCACTGACCTTCCAATTTGTCCTTGGTGTTTTGAGGTTGTAAAGTCTGGAAACTATCACAAGTGCCAGAGATTCAGCCCCACTGAGGCCTGCTCAGGTCTGATCTGTGTTGGTGCAGCCCACACTGGACTGCGCTCTGTTCCCAGCTCAGCGCAGTAAAGGCTTCCCAGGTTGTGTTGACCTTCCAGGTTGTGTTGGGCTGGAGATTTGCTTCACTCCATCATTCTGTGGGTTTTGCAGCTCCAGAATTTGTTTAGAGTCATTTTTTTACAGGTATTTGACTGGGCTTGGTGTATCGCCAAGGCAATATTCACATCACTGGTAGTGACTTTGAATATATCAGCATTGTTCTCAATCACAAAATATAAAAGACTTTCCATGTAGAAGACAGAAGAAAAACATTTATTTAAACACCAGAAAACCAAATCCCAGAACCAGAAAGCAAAATCTGTCATGGTGACAGACGTTAATAAATACGATCACAGCGGCAAAGCCATTCTTAAACCTCCCCTCCCCCAGCCAGGGCCTTCTCATTATCAATTCTCACAGTGTGTCAGTTGGCCTGTGTCAGTTGGCCTGCATTCTTTTCCTTCTGACCTGATCCCACTCATTCACTTCCTCCCAGTTCTGCTCCACCCTTCCTGTTCTGCCTCTTTGGCAAACTCCTGCCACAATGTGACCCAGGCTTCCAGGTGATCCAAGCAGATCATATGGGCCTATTAATTCATGAGAAAGGTCTTTTCATTTTCAATTACTATTACATTTGGCCCCAAGATCTTTCATATTTATTACATAGGTTGGGGAGGCAACTGGTATTACAATCACCCCATCATTTCCCCTCAACAAATGGGGCCCAAAATCTTGGGGTAAGGGATGAAGGTCTCTTGTTCCACAGCTACTTCCTGCTGAGATTGGATATAGAGCTGTCCCTACCCCCAAGAGATCCCATTTGAGAGATCAGTTCTTTAGTTGGCATCTGGAGTTTGGTCAACTTCAGGTCTAGAGATGACACATCACTCTCATAGATAGGAGATGACATCCACTTTAAGCGATCAGACATCTGCAGGTGGAGGGTACTAAGCCTATAGGAAATAAATTTAGCAAATAAGTTTAACAGATGAAAAGACAAAAAAACAAACAGAAAACCCCCCAAGGAAACAATAACCAGAAGGAGGGTAGATATTAGGTCAAGCTGTGGTTCTGGGGTCCATAAACTCATAATTACAGCCTCATTCACAATAGAATATATGAGTTAAGGGTACAATTTGGTAATCATCCTCTCCTGAAAAAATAACAGTTATGGTACTGTCTTTCTCATGTGCTCTAATTCTGCAGCCTTTGGAATGTCATCTGGTTTCTGTTTTACCCTACTTTAGCTCCTGATTTATTTTGTCAGTCAAACCCAATCCTCCAGTTACTCTGTTAGTTACAGCAAAAGGAGGATAAGTTTTCCCAAGTAGTCATGTTTCATAAGGAATAATAATCATTTGAACCATTCTACCACCTATACAAAACTGTATGAGTCCATCACCTAAATTTTGGAATGTTGCCATAATTTCTCCTTGATAATTAGAATCTGTCATTCCAGCTGATACATGTATTCCTCTAGCTGCTAATCCTAATCTGAACTGGGGTTTGGCTAACTTTCTATTCTCCCTGAAGGTGTGACAAGGATTCAGCAGGATCTGTAGGGGAAGTTCTTAACTTCTCTATTTTGTCTACTATCAAGTCCCTTTTCTTGGTACATTCTGTGTAGTTCATTGGTTGGAATACAGTCTGTCCTTCTAAAATCTACCCCTGATCTCAATAGAGCAATAAACAATTCTCTTCTTGTCAGTTTATTCTGATTTTGAATCGCTGGCTATTTACTCTTCTCTCTCTAGCAGTTTTGTCTTTTCCCCAGTCTCCCGAGTCACTTAATTGTGAAATCTTGTCCAGCACCTCAGAAAGAGGGTGCCCTATTTCCTTGATTATTAGAGTCAAAATCAAGTGCTTGTAAGTAGGAAGAGCTGTCTTCACTATTATATTCTTATGGTAAATTCCAAAGAGAGTATCATAGTATTAATCTGTATTTCCAGTCATTATGGCAGTCTTCATTTCCACCTCCTTTCACTTTCTTATACAGTCCCTAATGAATACCAGGGTCTGTCTCCACTAGGCCACACAGAGTCAGGAGGATACTGCCTGCTGCAGCCTTCCGCAGCTAAAGCTAACAGAGTAGTTGTATTGTTACCTGCTTGTGAATTATAATCTCTAAAAGTTTGCTGTACAAAAGGACTCTAATACCTATAAATTTCAGGCAGTTGACAGAATCTATGACTATTCCTCCAGCTCCATCCTCACTGATTCTCACCATCCAAGATAATTTACGATTCTCCCATCCTTTGGGTGAATCCACTGAAAAATTTCTATGACCTCTGGCTGAGTAAAATCCTGAATTATTTCCCTAAACACTTGAGTTCCCTCCTTGGTTTTCCTGTTTCCACCTCACTATTGCCCCTGCTTCTGACTGAGAAACTTCTTCCTCTAAAATTATTTCACTTCCTTTGTCCCTGTGGCAACTAGGCTGGGTCTGTCTGTACAAAGGTCAGATGCGCATTTCTTTTGTTAGCCTTCAGCTTCTTCTGAGTTAAATGAATAGCCTTTCCTTCCACCTGAGGACTCCCCTCCCCTCCCAGACTGCTCTTGTACTCTTTTTCCACCTGAATTTTTTCTTTAAGCAGCTCATCTCTATTTCTGCACATAATACGTTAAACTGTTAGTAAAATCTAGCCTCTACTACTTACCCCTGCCAACTCCTTCCCTGGTCATATTGGTATTTCTTGCAAACACCTTTCCAAATCTCCAGGTTCTCCCTCCTGTAACCTCTCTTCTCAGTTTTCACAGGGTCCATTCCCTTGCTAGTGAGGAAAATGGTAAATTCTCCCATCCTGGGATATTAATGTCTTCCTCTAAATCATTTCGCCTCCAAGTAGAGATTTTTTACTTTGTGATCCTGTTTGTGACACCAAATGTATCGCCAAGGCAATATTCACATCACTGGTGGTGACTATGAATATACCAGCATCGTTCTCAGTCACAAAATATAAAAGACTCTCCATATGGAAGGCAGAAAAAATCATTTATTTAAACACCAAAAAGCAAAATCTGTCACAATGACAGACGTAAACATGACCACAGCAGAAGGCAAAGCAATTCTCAAAGCTCCCCTCCCCAGCCAGGGCCTTCTCACTGTCAACTGTCACAGTGTGTCAGTTGACCTGCATTCTTTTCCTTCTGACCTGACCTGGCCCCACTCACTTCCTCCCAGTTCTGCTCCACCCTTCCTGTTCTGCCTCTTCAGCAAGCTCCTCTTGCCACATGTGACCCAGGCTTCCAGGTGATCCAAGCAGATCATATGGGCCTATTAATTAATGAGAAAGATCTTTCCATTTTCAATTACTATTGCAGTGCAGCTTGACGGGAGAGCTTTATCAAGTCTCTGCCCCTTGACTTTTTTTTTTAAAGCTAAGTTTTGAACCACCACAAAGTCTTACTCCTGTGCCCCATTATGATTATATAGATGATCCTGTTTGTGAGGAGTATGCCAAGATAGTGTAAATTGTGTCAGATTCTACTCCGTTAAAAAAAGTTTCAAGTATGTTCCTAGTAATAGACTCCTGTGCCAAAATCTAGCTAAAGACAGAGAGGCTCATCCTTCACCAGTAGCCTGGTGACTAAATGATGAATTCTTTGACAGTGGCAACACACAAAACAAAAGAAAAATAGAAAACAGCCTTTATTATCTTTCTATTGCACTCATCTGCTTCTTTAGTAACATTGACTGAGGGCAGAAAAGAAGTCAGAAGAGACTAAAGATCATGTAGTTTTGAGACCAACAATAAATATTAATAACTTATACCTTAAATATGAACTTCTTGACCAGTTACCAATACTTGGACATATATTTGGGCTCCCTAACATTGCATATTCCTTATTTCACCGTATTACAAAGTAAAGATGACAGTAATAAAAACAATTTGCAAGCAGTAGCTGAGCTAGAACAGAGAAATTTTTTGGGGGGTGTAGAGATTGAGAAAAAGACAAGGATACCAAACAGATCATTTAAAAAATCATGAACACTATTCCTACCAAAGGAGACATCAGTACCTACTAAACCATGTCCCTATTTTCTCGAGTCTGAAGAACCTTTAGGATAAATAACCTTCATCTTTCTCAATGGCATGCTTGATAAAAGTATAAGAAAAGAATAGGTATGGTTTCAGAAATTATATTCTATATCAGTCTACGTCTTCTTAATTACATATTTGTTTGAAAGGTACAATGAGTACAAGATACAATGCACTGAGCTTCTTGTTTGTTGACTACAAAAAGAATTTTATTTTGGAAAGCAAAACACCACCATAAAGGTGTCTTCCATGCCTTTGTTAAGGTCATACAGCATTCCCAGAAAAAAAAAATAAAGCTACAAGTGAGATAACTTTGTTTTAAAAATCTTCCTATTATGTTAATGTCAAATGAGGGAACAAGATAGACATGTTTGCCAAAAGTATTTATTGCTGTCATGGAAATGATCTAGTATAGAGTACAAATAAATGATGAAGTCCTTATAGAAAGTATATCTTCTAGATGTTCACGTTTTGCTATTGACATTATTCTGATGGCATCAAGGCCTAGAACATACAGCTTCTAAATGTTTTTAAAAATTTTTTTCCAATACATACACTCATGTAAATATATGTACCTACACATATACATACACATATATAATATATTTATCCATACATACTCCTACACACACACACACACACACACACACACACACACACACACACACACACTTTTTTTTTTTAAATCTTAGAAGTTAATTCTGCCTAATTTTCCACATGGGGGAAAACGTGGGTGAAAAACACCTATTGACTAACAAATCAAGTCAGTAAGCATTTCTTAAAGGTCTGCTATGTACCAAGTACTATTCTAAGCCCTGGACTTACAAAGAAGGCAAAAAAGTCAGTCTCTGCTCTCAAGGAGCTCACATACTGATGGAGAAGACAACATGCAAAACAATCATGTGTAAACATGACATATGCAGGGTAAATGAAGGATAGTCACAGAGGAAAGGCACTGGTATTAAAGGAGATCAGGAAAGCTTTCTTGTTCGAGTGTGAAAGAAGGGCAGGAGGGAGATTAGGGGAGAGAGAGAATTCAAGGTAGAGGGACAGTCAGAGAAAATGCTCCTTATCAGGAAGTGGAATGTCTTGTTTGAAGACCAACACGGAGACCAGTATCACTGGATTGTAAGGCTGGTAAGGGAAGAGTAAGGAGTAAGAAGTTTGGAAAGAGAGGAAGGGGACATATTGTGAAGGGATTTAAACACAAAACAGTATTTTATATTTGATCCTGGGGATGGTGAGGAGCTTCTGGAACCTGTTGAATACAGGAAGGTAATATGATCAAATCTGCACTTTAGGAAGAGTAATTTGGCAGCTTTGTGTATATTGGAATGGAATGAGGTAAGATATAAATCAAGGAGACCAAACCAGCAGGCTAGTCCTTTCATGATATGATGAAATCCTATTCTAGGGTACTGACAGAAAAAGGGAAAATATGATTGATGTGGCAAAGGTAGCTTTAACAGATTTGGAAATGGATAGAATATGTGAGGTTGAGAGAAAATGAGGAATCAAGAATGAAATCCAAGTTGCAAGCCTGGGTGATTGGGAGGAGGGTGATAACCTCAAAGAAAGAGGGAAGTTCAGAAGAGGAAAAGATTTAGGGGAAAGATACTGAGTTCTGTTTTGGACATGTTGAATTTAATCTGCACAACATCCAGGCTGAGATGTGTAGTAGGCCAATTGAGATTTGAGATTAGAAGACTAGGAGTACATAAATAGATAGGAGAGTCATTAGCATAACAACGATGATTGAATCCATAGGAGCAAATAATATCATTAAGCAAACTAGTATAAGGGAAGAAGAACAAACGGCTCCGTCAGATCTTTTGGGGAGCAACCACCTTAGTTAGGCCTGACCTGGATGAAGATCCAGCAAATTAGTATGAAGGGCAGTCAGACAGGAAGAACCAGGAGAGAATTGTGTCACACACACAAAATGAAAAACATAGAGAATATTAAGGAGAAAGGAGCAATTAGCAATCATAGAGGTAATAAGAGGTCAAGAAGAATGAGGTTTAAGAAAAGGCTATTAGGTTTGGAAGTTAATACATCATTGGTAACCTTGGAAGAAATAGTTTCAGTTGAATGATGAAGCCTGAAGCCATGATGCAGAATTAAGAAAGTGTCGGGAAAGTAAGTGAAGGCACAGATTGTTGAAGGCCTCAGTAACTGTAACCATGGAAATTGAGGAAGGAAAAATCAATAAAAGATTTTTTTGAGGATTGGAAAGATATGAGTGTGTTTGTACAGGAAAGCAACCAGTAGGCAGAGATTGAAGATAGAGGGTAGGTTTCATAGGTAGGGCAGTCTGCTAGAGAAGATGGGGTATAATTGAATCACTTTTGTGTGTAGAAGGGTTTGACTTGGCAAAAAGGGTCATTTCTTCATATGAGATGGGTGAAGGAGGAGATCATGGCAGGAGGCATCTGAATGATGAGAGAAAAGGAGAGAAGAGGAGAAATGGTAGTTTTTGGTGAATGGTGTCAGTTTTTGAAGTGAAATTATAAGATGGTGTTCTCAGAAGTCAGGATGTATGGAGAAGGAGATCTGTGGGAAGTCTGACAAGATGAAAAGATTTAGAAAAGTCACTGTGGCAAATTGGATAGTGAATCAGGGAAATGTAAAAGGATTGCCTTTCCACAGTGAGGAACCGATTGTTTTGTTCTTTTTCAGCACATACTTTTCTCCAGCTTTATTCAGCAGGATGTGAGTAGGAGCTGAGACAGTGAATGTTGAGTGTAATCCAAGGCTGAGACTTATGAGGCAAGATCTTTAATAGGATAAGGTGGCACGAACTTGACAGACAGACAGTGTAGAGCTGAACTGGTTTACCGCGGTTTAAGGATAGGGAAGAACAGGGAGTATAGTTCTGCAGGGATGAAGATCTGGGAAAGGACTGAGAGATTGCAGGTCATGCAAGGACAACAAACAGCATTAAGCATTTCAAGGTAGAGAGAGAAGTAGAATGACAACAGTTTGTGATCAGCTTGGGGAATTTCACAGTTTCTGAAAGTGATGTGTTAGTGGGTGATAACAGAGGCAAAGATATGAACATTTCTGTATAGGTACAATGGAGTAGAGGAATAGATCATGAGAAATAAGTTAGTTGAGAAACTGGGAGGTTAGGGTGTTTGAGGAAATATCAATATGTATTTTGAAGTTCCCTAGTGTGAGGGTAGAAATTGAGAAGATGAAGACAGCCAGGCACTGAATTTGTTGAGGAAAGAAGCATCCTGGAGGTCAGTTAGATAATAGGTAACAAAATTTTGATTGGATGGCAGATAATAGATTGAATACATTTCAAAAGTGGGAGGAGAGGGAGAAGGAGAGGCTAGAAGTGGTAGTTGGGAGCAATGTGTATTTGAATTCCTCCTGTTCAACTAGTAACTGGGAGAGTTTGGGTGAAAATGCATCCAGTGCTGAAGAGTGACCAGAGAAGCTATGTAGTCAGGAGGACACCAGGTCTTAGTGAGTACATGAAGGTGGATAGAGAGGGAAAGGAAAAAGTTTAAGATGAAAACAAGTGCATGGAGCAGATATTACAAAAAACACTTGATATAGAATAGGTAATCTTAAGTGGGATATTGGGGGTGAACAGAATAAAGAAGCAGTCAGTGGAGGATGGAAAACAGGGTTTAAACCTTGACAGCTGAGGCTCAGAATCTTTAGAAAGGGAAGTGTTTGACAGGTTGGGAATTCATTGTTCATTGAGGAATGTGTTCAGGTAGGTAATCACCATTCCTAGGGGTTCAGCCTGAGGATCAAACCATCCCAGGGCTTTGGGACAGCTCTGCTTAACTGGAAAGTAGAGAGGAAATAGGGTGAAGTACTCATTCACAAAAGGCGCGACTGGTGAAGATGCAATTGCAGGAGGGAATGCAATATAATATAAATGTCCAAACTATGATACACACTTGAGTGAACAATCTGTTAAAGTATTCTGTTAATATGGTTAGATATATTATTGGATCTCTTATCTACTCCCAGATCATCACCCCTGGAGAGTTATTCTCTTCCTCATCCATAGCCTTTGGTGAATAAAGCTCCACACTTTGCTTCTCTCAAGTTCCTTGCCCCTTATCCTTTTGAAGATTTTGCCTTGCCAAGTCTCAGCCTTGGATTACATCCACCATTTACTGCCTTTGCTTCTGTTCAATATACTGCTAAGCAAAGCTGGTAGAAATCATGAAACTGCATTTAATAAATCTGTGACAGATTTGTGTTACATAATGTCAACTGGATCCTCATTGTGGAAGGACACTTCTCTGACCTACTATCTCACTCACGATAGAGACTTTTTATTCATTGTCAGACCTTCCATGGCTCCCTTTCTCCCCTGTCAGTTAGAATCCTTTATTGTATATTATCTGTTACATAGATCTGTCTTGGAAGAGGTGTATCTGTGTCTATCTCTCAATCCATTCATCCATCCATCCATCCATCTGTAGGTTTAAAAGGTATTACCAGGTTGAACGGATTCAAGTTGGGCCCAGTGATAGCTTTTAAGTCTGTCATTCAAGAATTATCATAGTTAAGTGCAGAGAGGCTCATCATCAGAGAGCAGACCTCCAGGTGAAGAATTTTTTCAATCATAGCAACCCAGAAAGACTATTTGTTTAACTTGGAAGGAGAGGAAGAGGGAGAAGATGAAGAAAGGGGACTACCGTATATGTACTCATAATGAAAACACTCCCCTGGATAAAATCACAAGTTTTTTTGAAGCATGTCATAAGCAGGTCTTTGTTTTTGCCCTTATTTCATATCATAAAGTAATGTCATCATTTGAGACAAGACTTTCATTTGTAAATGAGTGTTTAGATTGGATGATCTTTAAGATCTTTTTCAAGTATTAATCTATCCTATAGATATAGTTGTAGACAGCCAGATCATATTTATTCTCCACAGTTTTATGTTACAAGCAGATTTTGTAAATGTAACTACTATCCTATCATGGAGGCTATTGTTAAAAATGTTGAAGAGAACAGGGCTGAGGACAGAGATCCTTGTCTCAATATTAGAGACAGTTGGTATTCACTCATGAATCATCCTTTTTTGGGTACATTTATTCTGCTAGCGATAATTGTGCTTAATTGTACTTTCATTTCATTAATCAGTCTTGTCCACAATGATGAACTTACTGATGTTATCACATTGTTTTCTGATATTGAGATGTTAATGTGTCTGTGATGGTTCCTCTCTTTATTGGCTTAATATTTCAGCAACAGGCAAGATGAGGTTAATTCAGTATATCTTGTTCTTGGTAACCCATACTCTGTCTTCAAGATAACCCATTCTCTTTAAATGCTCAAAAAACATCTGTATTATAATCTAGTCTACAATTTTGTTGTGAGATTAGCATACGGTATTTGTCATAACCTACCTTTTGCTCTTTTTTGATAATCAGGATAACATTTGTCAATCTCCTGTATTCTTGCACTTCTCTCATTTTCTACAATTATACAGAGATTATCAGCAATGTTTCCATGATTTCATCCACAAATTATTTTAATACCCCAATAGGGAATGAGACCAGAAATTAGTACTCTAGAAATTTGAACTTTGGCAGTTGAATTCTTTCCTATGTCATTGCCTGTCTTGGATTTCAGATACCTCTGAACTTTTTTTCACCCTTTCTCATGGAAAATTATCCTCTTTAATAGAGAAGATAAAATACAGTAGGAGATTAGTAGTGTTACTTTGTTGCTGCACCTCCCTCCCATGCTTGTGAAGATCAAGTAAAATAATAATTGTAGAACAGCATTGAGCTCTGTTCCTGACAAATAGTAAGCCCTACGGGAATGCTGGCTGTTATGATTGTTTCCCTCTTATCCGTTAGCATTACCGTTTATCTGAGGTAGTAAGCCTATTCTTTCTTTGTTCTCCTTGCACCAGACACACCTTTAAAAGCCATTTCCATTGCTCTTAGCATTTTAGAAATAGTAAACTTATTTTTTGGTTTAGCCTATTATAGTTCCACGTCATTCTTTTTCATTTGTACCCAAATATATGTCCTTGTATCATTTGTTTATTTCCTTTATAAATATGAACGCACCTTTGAAATCCTTAGGTTAACTATATCAGACTCTTTAGGAGCCTTATTTTTAACTGATACATAGACCTCTGAATGTATAAGTAGCATTCTTCATCTTCATGCTTTGGCTTAGTAGATTGTGCTAAACAAAGAAAACATGGGTTTGAATCCTGCTTTTGACTTTTTGTGACTATGAGCAACTCAGTTAACATTTCTGGGCTTCAGTTTCTTCAAATGCTAAATGGGCATAATTACAGTTGTTGTGGACCTTAAGATAAAGAACACATGTGTAGTACTTTGTAAACCCTAAAGTGCTATTTAAACATCAACTATTATTATTCTGTTTTTTATCCTTTTTAATTAAGTACTGCTTCTGCTAGTATTCATTTTTGGTTATATATGTTGTTCTTTATACAGCCTAGATACACAATTTTTGTGAGTATTTTCTCCCAGCCCTACGTCCCTTGCTCATAACTAGTAAAATAATTTTTTCTATAATTGAAAATGGTAGTATATTTTGGACCTGCAAGTGATTTGTAGACTTAGTACCTCCATTTCAAAGAAAATAGCTTTACTTAGGTACACTACAGGCAGGATAAATGTAAAGTTCCATTTGTCAAATTTTTTACACTCCCTGCCCCTTCCCATTTTAAAATGCAAGCCACTGAATAAATGGGGTGTTTTCTCCCCCATAATATCTAAATTAACTACCCTGCTCTCTATAGGTTTTTCTGGGACCCACTTTCCAGTGCTGCAACCCTTGATCACAACAGCAAGAAAGTAGGTCCTTCCTTGTAATGGGAAACAAATATATTATCTGAAGATTTCCATAACTCTGAGTCTTCAGGTAATTTTAAACCAAGTTTGGGCCCCACTCAACTCCATAAGTTTAAATTTGTGCACGGTGGGGTTATGTATAAAGTTATCTCTATCTCTAGTTATATCTAGTCTTGGGGGAAATTATATTTTATGGAAGCAAAATTTTTTTTGTTACTACCTGTTTCGGTTTGAGTAGGTTTCTTGTGACTGTAATGTTAGTTTGTAAGTGAGTAATGGATGTAGGAAAAAAGACTTATTCATGAGTTTTTGAAGGAATTATTTCTACTCTTGCCTCCTTGTATGGAATTTCTTTTTGGTGTATTACTTATTAAATTACTTTTCAGAGAGAATTCTGATTTAAAATGTAAAGATTTTCAAAGTAGCTAAATATACTAATAACTTAGTATTATTAAAATTTTATATTTTAATGGTGAAATACTCTTTTGGCACCTTATGATAATATAATTTTAGAGGGGTCATAAAACCAGCTTGTAGTAAATATTTAATTGGACAAATTTTGATTTTTTTTTTTTATCTTGTTTGGTTCTTCTTAGGAAGAAATAGAACCCTTTCCAGAGGAACGAGAGAACTTTCTTCAACAGCTTTACAAATTTATGGAAGACAGAGGTGAAGTGTGTTTTCTTTCAATTAATCTTGAGTTAAATTTTTTTTTTCAGATAATCAAATTGATATCCAGTTTAGTTATTAAAAGTTGATTTCGATTAATTTTAAAGATATATTCAAATTTTATAATATGTAAACAGTTACGCCATTTTGTAAATTGATCTGTCTTGCAGATATCTATTTATAAGTCTTTTATCTAAAATTATACTGATTTTGTTCTTTTTTGCTGCTTTAATTTTGAGTCACTAGAATGTAGGGACTTTTTATACTTTAAAATAAAATGCTTTGAATTTTCTGTATGTTAGATGTATGGATTCTTATTCTAGTCCCGTATAGAAAGTCTTTGTTTCTCAGAAGAGAAGGGGGGAAATATGCAAACTAGAACAGATATAGTAGAGAATTACAGAATGATCATGACATGATCACTTCAGAAATTAATTTTAGCAGTAATGCCATAGATTACTCACCCAAAACAAAATGCACATTGATTTCAATCCTTTTTCTCCTCTCCTGTCTTGTTCTTATTATTGTAAGGAAAAGAGTTGTGAAGAAAGTTATGTTATTAGGCCTGTCATATACAAGACACTGTGTAGATATTATGGATGCGAAAACACAAAATGAAATAGATTCTACTTTCAAAGAGCTTACATTCTGTTGGAGGAGACAATATATAAACATATGCAAAATTTTTTAAAAATTAAACACAAAGTAATTTGGGAAGGAAAACACTAACATTTAAGGAATCAGGAAAGGCCTTCTATTGGAATTGTTACTTGAGCTGAACTTTGAAGGAGGCTAGGGATTAAGATGTGGTAGAGGAAGAAAGGCGTTCCAGGCCTGGGGGACAGCCTGTGAGAAGTCTTGGAAAATGGTAGTAGAAAGTCCGAGTGTTTGAAAAATGGAAAGAAGACCAGAATAATATGATTATAGAATATGTGAAGGAAAATAACTCATATTAAGACAGGAAAAGGTATGTTGGAAGTATGTTTGAAGGGCTCCAAACAATAGAATTTCTATCTGGTTCTAGAAATAGTAGGGAGCTGCTATTGTTATTAGATCATGGGACTGACATGATCAAAACTGTTTTCTAGCAATATCACTGATAGTTGTGTGGAGAAATGAATTAGAGAAGGAAGTAAATTAAAGCAGAGGGGTCTATTAAGAGCCTGTTACTGTAGTGAAGGTGAGAGGTGGTGAAGGCCTGGACTAGGGTGGTGGCTGCATGAATGGAAAGAAGTATACAATTGAGAGAAATGTTGTATAGATTGAATTGACAAGACTTGGCAACTGATTAAATATGTGTGGTGAGAGTGATAGGAATAAAAGATGACTCTAGCATTATAAACCTGAATTAGAAGAAAGAATATTTTCTTTTAAAGTATTTTCTACAGAAATAAGTACAAGAAAGGAATGTATTTGGTAGAAAAGAAAATGGGTTCTGTTTTGAACATGTTGAGTTCACGATCCCTATATTATGTTTATTTCAAAATATCTAATAATTAATCCAAGTGAACAACAAGTTGACAAACATTAAGCATTTACCATGTGCCAGACACTATGCTAAACTTTTCAAATAAATGCAAGAAGTCCTTAAGGAGTAGGGGGAACCCAGCAGAAAAAGGAGGTGTACTAGGTAATAGGTCCTGGAGGGAATATAGTAGAGAAAGTTCAGACACCTAGTTGTAAACTCTGGCCTGGGTGCTTTCCTTGAAATGGAGTTTATGGGAGGAACCCATCAATCAGAAGAAGGAGCTGAAGTGGAGTAAGAAGTACTTCCAGCGTGAGAAATTTTGGGATGGAGCAAACCAGCAGGGCAGGGAGACTTCTGTGGAATAGTGGACAATATCCAGAGAACACAATAGTTAAATAAAGATACTTTGGGAGGAAAGGTACTAGCAGTTGGGGGATCAGGAGTGGCTTAATGCAGAATAGCTGTTTGAGCTGTCCGAAAGGAGAGAGGGACTCTAAAATGGAAGTGAGGAGAGAGTGCTTCCAGACCTGAGGGGTAGCTATCATTTTATCATAACTAAACCTGTGGGATAGGATGAAGTCACCCAAAAAATGTGTACAGAGAGGAGAGAGGGGACAGGACAGAGCCTTGGCACACACTCTTCACTTAGGTAGTGGAATATGGATGACTGTCTGGCTGAAAAATCTGAGAAGGAACAGCCAGCCTCACAGTAGAAGGAGAAGTGGAGAGAGCAATGTTACAGAAACCCACAAAGAAAGGCATATTCTAGAAGGAAAAGGGTGGTCAAAAGCATCAAATGCTATAGAGTAATCAAGGATGAGGATTGAGAAAAAGCCATTGGATCTGACGATTAAGAGATTGTTAGTAACTTTGGAGAGAGCAGTTTGGTTTAAATGATGAGGTTGGAAGCCAAATTGCAAGTTGTTGAGAAGTGAATAAAAAGGGAGAAAATACAGGTAATTAGAGTAGACAGTTTTCTGGGAATTAGGATATGGAAATGAGAGATGGAGGGAGGTAATTTGAAGGAGATGGTGGGGTTAATGGAAGGACAAACTTGAGCATATTAGGAGACAATAGCAATGAGGCAATAGATAAGAAGAAAAATGAAAATGTTCTAGAAAGTAGTGATTACTGAGGCAGGCTTCTGAGAAAAATGGAAAGATACAAATAAACTAATTGAATGCTATGAAATTCTAAAGACTAAGTTTGGTCCTAAAGAATAGATGTGGAAGTGCACATTCCTTCGCAGATTAGATTGTTCAAGTGATCTTATTTCTATCCTATGTCCTCCAGCAGATTGCCCCCTCTGTCATTCCTACTCTTTCACTTATTTTCAATTTCTCCTTCTCTGTTGGCTTATTTCCTACTGTGTAAACTTCTACCCATGTCTCCTTTATCCTGAAAAAAACCGTCACTTGATCCTTTCATCTTTCCTAATTGATCAACTCATCTATATCTCTTCTGCACTTTGTAGGTAAACTCCTTGAAAGGACTGTCTTCAGTAGGAGCTCCTGAAACTTTCTCTCTTCCTATTCTCTTCTTAATTTCTTACATTCCAGTTTGTAATTCCACTGAAAGTGCCCTTTTTCAAAGTTATTAATGATTTTAGTTGTGAAATCCAATGGCCTTTTTTCAGGCTTTATTCTCCTTGATCTCTCTACAGCCTTTGACTCTGTTCATCACCGTCACCATTAAACCCCTTGATACTCTCTTCCCTCTAGTTTTTCAATACACTATTCTCCGCTGGTTTTCTTCCTGTCTGACCACTCCTTCTTTGTCTCCTTTGCTGGAGCCTCCTCCAGGTGACACCTTCTAACTACACGCATCCCGGAGGATTCTATCCTAGACCCTCTTCTCTTCTCCCCCTATACTGCTTCACTTGCTGATCCCCAGCTCCCGTGGATTTAATTGTCATTTCTATGCTGACGACTCTCAAGTCTACTTTTCCTGCTTCATCTCTCTGCTGACCTCCAATCTTGTATCTGCAGCTGCCTTTCAGACATCTCAAACTGGATGTCCACTTTTGTTACTGGTGGGTTCTGTCATATCTGACTTGTTATGACCCCATGGACCAGAGCTGTCCATGGGGTTTTCTTGGCAAAGATACTGAAGTAGGTTGCCTTTTCTTCCCCAGTGGATCCTTTTATCAGGTAATCAGAAGTTAAGTGACTTGCCCAAGGTCACACAGATAGGATGTATCTAAGGCTGGATTTGAACTCAGGTCTTCTTGATTACAGGGGCAGTGCTGTATCCACTGATACAGTCACCAACTGCCTCCCTGATGTCTGTTAGATACCTTAAACTCAGTATGTCTAAAACAAAACTTACCTTTCCCCCAAGCCCTTCCCACCTCTTAACTTCCTTATTATAGTAGAGAACAACATAGTCCTCCCAGTCCCTCAGGCTCATAACCTAGGAGTCATCCTGGATTCCTCACTGTCTCTCATTGTTTGTATCCAAGCTGTTGCCGAGGCCTGTTGATTTCACCATCTCTCAAATATACCCCCACCTCTTCTCTGAAACTGTCATAACTGTAGTGTAGGCTTTCATTACTTCACACCTCAATTACTGCAATAGCCACTCATGGGTCTTGCTGCCTCTCATCTCTCCCCACTCCCATCCATTTTCCATTCAGCCAGTAGAGCGATTTTCCCAAAGCACAGTCATGTAAACACTCCCACTTCCCCACACCAAATAACTCCAGTGGCTCCCTGTTACTTCCAGGAGCAAATACAAAAGACTGTTCTTGGCATTGACAAAGACCTTCATAACCTAACCTTCTCATACCTTTTCAGACTTTTAATCAGTCCCTAACACATACTCTTCATTCCACTGACACTAACCTCCTGACTCTTATAAAAATAAAATACTGCATCTCTCCTCTCTGGGCACCTTCTTTAGTTGTTCCCCATGCCTAGAATGCTCTCCCTGTTCATATTCAATTACTGACCTCCCTAGCTTCTTTTAAGTCCCAATTAAAATTCTGTCTTCTAAAGGAACCCCTCCCCTAACCCTTCTTAATTCCAGTGCCTTCCTTCAGTTAATTATTTCTGATATATTCTGTATATAGCTTACTTTATATATATTTGTTTGCATATTGTTTCATCTATTGGATTGTAAGTTTCATGAAGGCAGAGACTGTCTATTGCCTCCTTTTGTGTCCCCAGTGCCTGGCACATAGTATATGCTTAAGGCATTTTTATTGATTGTTGATTGAAGTGGGGGTCTATGGGTATGGATCCTTTTTTCTTCTTTTTTTTGCATATGTTGTTTGGTTTTTTTGTGCTTTTTTTCCCCTTTCTCTTTGTTCCAATGCATGGCATTGGGACTATCAGGACACATTTTAAAATGTAAGCAATTTTAAAACAAAACTCAATAAAAATGTTTTAAAAATAATGGGATTGGCCTTCCAGAGAGAGGAAGTTCATTTCTTCATCAGACTGGAATAACGGGGTACTAGTTGCTCACAAGAGATAGCCTCTTGTTATTTAGTTGTTTTTAGTCATATCCAACTCTTCATGACCTCATTTAGGGTTTTCTTGACAAAGATATAGCAGTAGTTTGCCATTTCCTTCTCATTGTGTATCAGATGAGGTCCTGTCCTCATTGTATAAGGGAAGTGAGTATTATGAGAGTCTTAGATTGTCTCTCTTCTAAGCATGATAATGAATCAGAGTGGAAGAAGTAAAAGACTAGTGTGAGATTAGATGTCTTAAATTTGTAATAGATTTACTAATACTGAGGGATGAAAGGGTTGAAGTTCAGAATGAGAAGTAAGAATAGATTTAAGAAGAGTAAGGCATAGGGAAATAATGGAATAATTGGGTAGATAAATAACTCAAGCAAGAATGTATTTATTAAACTTTTATTATGTGGCCAGGACTGCACTATACTCTGGGAATACAAATATAGAACAGTAGATAGAGGAAAGCTGTCAATTCTTTGGCTTCAACATGTCCTTCATTCCCTCCATCTCTCAGTTCTTTATCAGTCACCCTGGCAGTGACTTTCCCCATCTTTACTGCCTTGTTGAATCAATCAAGCTCTATAATTTAACTCCTTTTCTCTCAAGTTCTTTGTGGTGATTACTGGAAAGTGGTTTGGATAGATAGGAAGTTAGGAAGCTTTGGTCAAGTAAAGGAATTTTTATAGTTCTAAATAGAAGTGAAAACTCATTTGAGTAATAAATAGGTCAAAGATTCGGTTGCTCTTGAATTTAGTTCGTTTCCAAGACCCATTATAATTTGTTGCCCACCAGCTGTCCTGTCGTTACTCCTCATTTCTACCTACTTCTGTTCTTCCTCTATTTACCAGATGTCTCAACAAATAAATATTAGTAAAGATCCCTGAAAACTTTTTTGAAGAATATATGACAAAGTGAAATGTGAATTGAAACTGATATTGTAATTTCTCCAATCTTTACTACTAAAGGATTTTTCTTTGTACATGACTTTGTACAGTACAGATTCACTTATTATATATATTTCAGTATTATACATTAAAAATGAAGATTTACAACTAATGCGAAAATCTGTTTAATAAAAATGTGTATGTAGAACCCATATAAGATTGCATACCATCTTGGGGAGGGAAGGGGAGAAAATTCCAAACTTACAGAAGTGATTGTTGAAAACTGAAAACAAATTAATTTTTAAAAAAATGAAGATTTATTCTCTGAAGTTTCATATTTGTGTAGGTTCCATGAGATCATAGAATCATTTGAAGTAGAAGAGACTTTAGAAGTCATCCAGGCTAGTCTCCTTACAGATAAAACCAAAACCCCAACAGCTCAGTGACTTGCTTAAGGTTACTCAGTAATAGAAGTAAGCTTTGAACTCTAGACTTTTGACTTCTAGATCTAACATTACCTCAGAAATATCCTAATCAAAAACAAACATGTATCACATGCAATACATGGTATCAGATGTGATATTTCTCATTCAAATTCAACTTTCTTGGTTGTAGTTTGAAATTTAACTAGTTTTTGCTATTGCAAAGTGCTTAAAGTAGCAATAGAAATAATTAATGGCAAGTGTAATCAAGTCAGGAAGAACGTTAATTTGATTTAATATATTACCTGTATACCTTCTTATGTGATGAGAAAATTTAGTTTGTTAAGTTTTTTCTATTAACAATTTCAACTTAACAAAATTTCAATTCTTGTTGTTTTAAAAAAAAAAATCTCTAAAGTAATCTTTGTTTTGCTAATAGGTACACCTATAAATAAAAGACCTGTACTTGGATACCGAAATTTGAATCTCTTTAAGTTATTTAGACTTGTACACAAACTTGGAGGATTTGATAATGTAAGTATTAAGATTAATAGTGAAGTATGTCAAAACCTTAAAGGATTGAGAAGTTGTGAATAAGAAAACAAAGAATGGTTACTTTTTCACACGCAAATTTGTAATTTTATTATGGATTAAAACTCATACATCATAGTCCACCTGTTAATCAGTCTTTTAAATTTTTTCAGTTTGATATGGAAATCAGCACAACAGTTGTTTTTTAAACATTTTGTTTAAATATGTGGTTGCTGAACTCAGGAGAGCAGCTCTGATTGTTTTTAGCATGACAAAATTTTAATGCTTAATTTATTAGTTTTCAAATTTATTTAATTTTTTTTATTTTAAACTCAATACAAATCTTGCTTGAATGGTAGTTTTTAGTAGAGAATGAAATTTAAATTTTGTCTTGTTAGAAATGAGTTGTAACAAGTTAATTTTTTTAAAAATCATTTTCAAATTTTAATTTGATCTCCTTCATGGAAAATGTGTTTTCTCCTAAAATTTGTTTTTTTATAATTTATTCATGTAAATGTTTATTTTATTTTTCCTTGTAGATTGAAAGTGGAGCCATATGGAAACAAGTCTATCAAGATCTTGGAATTCCTGTTTTAAATTCAGCTGCAGGATACAATGTTAAATGTGCTTACAAAAAGTAAGTGTTAAAGACAATAGTTTCCCAAATGAGTGCTATGTTCTTACCTCCCATCAGAGAGGGAGAATATAGGTAAAAGGGGAAGTCTGTTGTGGGCTTTGTCTCTAGTACAACCACTGTTAGCCCTTTATCCCCCAGAATTCTGTTCTTTCTCTCCCCTCTATTCGAACCTTTTTTCTGTTGGTTGTAGACCCATCAGGGCAGTTACATCCATGCCTATATTCAGGCAACACTCACAGCAATAGCTGTGCAAGTACCATTGGAAAAATCCTCCAGCTTCACCCTACCTCACACCTCAACATATTACCTCAGATCTATGACAGTTGACCCTCAGGTGGTGGGCTCTTTGTTTTGTTTGATGGGATAGTGAATCATACAAAATTAAGTTCGCATGTATAAATTGTGATCTTCTCAGATGTCATCGCATCTTTCCCCCTAAGCCCACCCATCTTTCAAACTTCCATTTACTGTTGAGAATACTGCCATCCTTTCAGTCACATTTTCAACCTCAGTTTTAGACATTATCCTTCACTTTGTTCTCTCACTACATATATTCAGTGAGTTGTCCGATCTTTTCCTTTGTATTTTCACAATATCTTATCACCTAGACTATTGTGATAGACTTCTAGTTAATGTCCATGCCTTAAATCTCTTTCCTTACTCCAGTACCAGCTCTACCTATCAAAATCTTTCTAAAGCATGGGTCTAACTACATCACCTTCTCTGTACATGGACTTCATGTTACTTAAGATCAAATAAAAAATCCTCTATTTGACTTTTAACTCCCTTTATAACTTGTCCTCTTCCTATCCTTTCAGTCCTATATGTTATTACCTTCCATGTAACTTGCATAAGACAATCTGTGTTCTGACTCTGCATTTTCAGTGACTGTCTTTTATGTCAGCACTCGCTCCATTGTGTCACCTAGCTACTATGAAGACATAGCTTTGTGCTTTAAGAATCAATGAGGATTAGACCTATTTTATAGCCAATTTTCACAGGTTTAAGTATTACAGAATTTGAGAGTTGAATGACTCCTCCTTAGCCATCTAGCACTACTGTATTCATGACAGCAATCTGTGCAATAAGAGATCTTTAATACTCTTGGGTCTTTTTTACGAAAAACAATTTGTCTTACTGTTTACAGATATTTATATGGCTTTGAAGAATATTGTAGGTCAGCCAACATTGAATTTCAGATGGCATTGCCTGAGAAGATGGTTAACAAGTCTTGTAAGGAATGTGAAAATGCAAAAGAAACAAAAAACAAGGAAGAACCTGAGTCAGAGTTGAAAGCAGAGGTTAAAGAGGAAGGAGATGCAGTAGTACAAGAAGAGAAACCTGCTGAAGATGAGATTGAACGAAAAGAAAATATCAAACCTTGTCTGGTAAACTAGATTCTATCTGTGCTCTACTTGTTGTTAGTAGATCCTGTGAGTTACAATCCTTAATTAAACGTGGAAAGTTTCCACAATACAAAATATATCCTCCATTATTAGTGATTTTATATTTCCTTACCAACATGCTATTTTTCTTTAATTTTAGGTATTATAACTGTATTTTATTTGTGTTACAAAAGGTTATACTTAATTATTTTTGCCTAGTTTGGTTTAAAAAATTTTTGAACTTCATAATTTTTCTTACCTTCTTATTCTCAAAGTAATAACTTCTTGCTATTTTAATGGAGAATGAAATAATGTCAGACTATTATAATATCATTAATGAATTCTTTAAATGTAGTTTAAACATCTATATTATATCTATAACTATGCTACTGGGTACAAATTTTCTCAATAAAAAAATTGTAGACAAAAAGTGGGAAATCTCTAATTCTGTACTTACCCAGAATTGCCTTTCTTGGTATAAAATGTAGGCAATGGACATAAGGCATTTTGATATAGATGTGACTTGCCCTACAACTTGATTCTTCTTTTGACTCATTTTCACAATAATTTTTTGAGTTTAAAAATTCAAGTAGTCAATTAGATAATATTAAAAATTTTTCTGTTGCTAGCAATTAGATTAATTCCTATTGAGCAAGCACTTAGTAAGCCCCTACTATATGGTTTCCACTAAGAATACAAAGAGAAAAAGGGACCAACATTCCCCACTCACAAAGGAGTATACATTCTTCCGGGTATACTCTCAGAGATCATTGGTATAAAAATACGAACGGTAATTTTTTTAAATTTTGGCTTAGTCTCTCTAATATTTTCCTAGGGCAATAAAAAGAATTTGTCAGAACCTACACATACACAGTCTGATCAGGAAAAAGAACTTAACATTAAAAAAACAGAAGAGAATGAAAATCTAGAAGTTAAAGAAGATGATACAATTAAGGTAGATGAAATGCTCAACACAAAGGTAGAGGCAGAAGAAGAAAAAGCAAAATCTGGGTAAGACACTTGTTTTTGGTAAAAAAAAATAATTTTGAAAAGCTAAGTTAGTTTGATGTAAATAAATGGTTGGATTCATTACTCCAGGTTGTTAATGTATTTTAATTTATCCAAATGAGAGAAATAAGAGCAAATACAGAATGATTGCCTGATTTAGATTCATCTTGTTCACAATCTTGCATGGCCTAGATCTTACAAGTGCCATTGTATGGGGAGGAGATGTGTAGTTTTCGGATTCGTTTCTGTTGTTCTTGACGCATAAGTATGAGAAACTTTTCAAAGATGAAATTGCTTCTTACTGCTTAATCTATTCTTGCTGCATAGTGATAGATGTGAAAAAGAGCAACATCCCATTGTTTGTGGGAAATTGGATGTCTGTAGATTATGTGTTGTGGCCAAAATTTTTTATTACTTGGGCTAAAATTAATGACAGGAAATAGATACCTTAAATTCTGAAACAATGATTCTACAATAGAGACACAAAATCCTAATTATTTTGATTAAAATGTTGACGAAATAGTGAGCAATAATGTTTATTCCAAAAGGTTTTTTTCTTACTGTAATCTGGGAATCCCTGTTGGTCTGTTAAGGACCTCTAAATCAGTGTTTTGCAATCCAAAGAATAGTATGGGCTACTTTGTCCTCTAAGAACTCAGTTCCAGCCTCTTTACTGGAGAGACTGAACCAGTCAGCTAAGATGAAAGTAAAGGGAAGTGAGGGAAGGTGGGATAAGGTAGCAAGAGAAGAATATAGTTGAAGTCTTCCATTGAAACTTAATTATGTTTAGGATTTCCTTATAAAATATTCCATGAATTTTTATCCCCATAGCCATTTCAGTTTCTTATTATTCTTGCTTTCTAATATTCATTCTTGCTGTTCACACCTTAAAACCAAATTTAATGCTGATTCATTTTCTTATTTCTAAAGAAAACTAATTACTAAATTTAAAAACTATTATACATTGTGGGATTATCAGAAATTAATTTATTGATTTTATACTAGAGAATATTCATGATGAGCTACCTAAGAATAAAATTTTAAAGGATTATTTAGATAATCTTAGTTGTTTTTGTAAAATCTCTAAACTCTTGTTGCCTAAGGAATTGGCTACTACTATGTTTTCTTCCTCCACATTTCAGGCATGAAATACATCCTCTAAGAGTTTGACTTCAGATTTGGGAGAAATCTGTTGGAGTATTTTATGTTTTTTAGAATAATCTGTTGACCCAAAATGCGGTACTTTAAAAGAAAGTAAACTGAAATGAATCTGACCCAAAATGTGGTACTTTAAAAGAAAGTAAACTGAAATGAATATGCACACACACACACACACACACACACACACACAATATCAAATGACTTTGAAATATATCTCAATATGTGTCAATGTAATTTGATATGTGTATATATCACATATATGTACATGTACGTACATGTATATGTATGTGTTATTTTAGCCTATATATTGCAGTGCATTTTATATTTGAAAACATCGTCTTTTGGGGCATCCTGTTTTTTTCAACTTCTCATTTCTCTAGCCTTTGATTTTGTCCACTGTACTGTTGAATAGAGCAGTGAATTCTTAGATTTGGCTGATTTCCAATAATTTAGTTGTGATGTTTGCTTTTTGTTCACTCCTATGTGCTATTTGGGTGAAATTCATTTGGTTTGTGTCCCTACCTGACATAAATGGATCTCATGTTTCATTTTGATTGACCTGCTTGACTAATATAGAACATTAATGTTTGTTTCATGACCAGTAAGAGTTTTCCCATTCTACTTGCTAAACATTGTTATAATTTTGTTTTATTGTTGTTGTTATTCATGTTTAACATTTGTGGAATATCTCAAATATGTTTAGTACTAAACTATGTAAGATCTGATTTGTCTGCTGTTTTTATAAGAATTTGGACTTAGCACTATACGCTTCCTTCTTTTTCATCTAATAGTTTTGAGATCTATAATTAGGATTTTTGTTGCTCGAAGGTTAAACCTATTTTTTGTACCAGAATATATACTCTATAATCAGTGAAGTACAGTTGCATAATCTTAGCATTCCAATCAGATAATCTTCTGAGAATAGAAGGAACCTTAGTATTTTTTGTTCTCTTTATATATAATTTTTAGCCATTATTGTACTCCCACAATACTATTTCTGCTGCCATTTTCTTGAATATTTTAGCTGCTTCAAGTAAGTACTCCTTCCTGTGTTTTGATTTCCTAATCAGCCAGGTTGATGGGCAGTATACGAAATGTTTTGTATTTCACTTTAAATGATAGCAATGAAAAAAATCTGTTTTATACTTAGAAAACTTAATGAAATCCTATAAAGTCCTATGTGTAGTAACAAAGTGTACTCTAAAATACACTTTTATATTTTAGCTAGTATTTATGAAAGTTCTACCTTTTCAAGTTTTTCCCATTAAGAAATGTCATTGAGGATTCTACTACTAAGCTATGAAACAACTATTTTAATAATGTTTCGTTACAAAAACCACCAGAATATAGACTGTCACTGGAAGACCCTGGATATCTTTTTATTTAAAAAGAGAGACAGAACTCACCCTTTTTTTGGGTATGATTTGCATAGTACTCAGTGAATGACTTTATGGAAGCAAAAAATAGCTGTGAAACTTAGGCTTTGTGGTTTATGGCAGAATTGAGAACTGTGCTTTGTGAATATTGAATTACTAAAACTAATAAGTCCTTATTGACTTAAGAACCTCTTCAGAAAATGAATGGGAAGGGCAAGGAACCAAAAACTCTACCCATACATGGCTCATGATATACAATGGCCATAGATTAATTGTAAATTGTCTTTAGGTAGTAAGGTTGAAATTTTCTCTAGATAAGTGTTTTTTGTCATAAGACTTTAATTCACAGTATCTATAAGGAAGTCTGGAAGTCATTCTAGATGTGTTGTTGATTTTCATATTTAGGTTTTTGTCTTTTGAAATGTTCCTCTTTGAGAGAAATGAGTTGTTTTAAGTGTAGGTACTGCTGTAAAGCAGACTAAAAATGAAATATTTAGTGTAGCTTTAGATTTCATTTTGAAGTTACTTTCTCTTAATTCCGAAATAAGTATACTTGTGATGTTTTTGTGCTAATGCAGGTTTTTTTCTATATGTTGTTTATATGGTGATTTGTGGAGTTTTTCTGCAAATGCTAGGAATACTCCTAAATTACAGAAAGAGTACATTGCTGAGAATGTTCAAACTGATTTCATGTTTGTATGTAGCTGTTTCATTTTGGGGGAGTGACATTTGGAATTAATCTTCAACATATCGTTTTTGGAATTTTAAGTTTGGTAGACTCTATAAAAGGTTATTTGCATGAAAGGTAAACCAGAAGTTAAATGTAAGACAATGCTTAGAGAAATTAGTGAAATTAGCAGAATCTGCTTGTATAAGGTCAAATGATACCTTAATTGTCAGTTAATATATTTGATTCCATCCAAAGCACATGGTTTTAAGTTTAAAAGATCTTTAAAAGACTAGCTTACTTACAAGTGAAAGATTTGGTTTGGTTTATCCTAAACCTAGAAATACCTAAAGTAAGAGAAGGAAACATTCAGTAAAAAATAAAATGACTGTGGAGTCTAATGAATGTTCAACAAAATGTGTAAACATTTGAAAAAGATAAAATTTGTTACAGTCAACCTCACTAGTTCCTTGGTATACAGCACCACTTCAGTTCTTCTAGCTGTTGATGGAAATTTTCTTTAAATGAAGCCATTTTTGCCTCTTCACTTTCTGTGAAAGCTTCTCTTGCTACCATTTTTAGTGATAATATTAATTTGAAAATCAGAAAATTTCATGCACTTGGAACCTGCTGTTCCCAGGAACAATCGCATCCACAATATTTATCAGTATATGTGGGTTGGAACTGAAAAACTTATCAAGTGTCTTTTATTAACTCTGCAATTTTTTAAACCTTTCAAGAGATGAAACGAATAAGGAGGAAGATGAAGATGAGGAAGAAGCAGAAGAAGAGGAGGAGGAGGAGGAAGAGGAAGATGATGACGATGACAACAATGAGCAAGAGGAGTTTGAATGCTATCCACCAGGCATGAAAGTTCAAGTGCGGTATGGACGAGGGAAAAATCAGAAAATGTATGAAGCTAGTATTAAAGATTCTGATGTCGAAGGTGGAGAGGTCCTTTACTTGGTGCATTACTGCGGATGGAATGTGAGGTAACTGAGTTTTAGCTAGTGATTACTACCTAAAAATACTTCTAAAATACTTTTGTATTTTAAACACGAATTGATTGTTGAATTACAGGCTTGCTGATACTCTATTAAGGTCATTGTACCATATCAAAAATACTTAGATTTTTAGCATGTCAATTCCGCATTTAGTGACTTTCTATAGTTCTTAACGTTTTGAGTGCTGCATCTTAGATTATAGCATAAAGAAAAATAAAGTCTTGGCAATTTTTATGGTAACATCTATAGCTTTAGAAAAGCAACTTTATTGGTGCAGTAATAGAAGATAATATTTTTTAAAATGTTAAAGACTTTAGAACTTCTCAATATCTCCAAGCCAGTTATCAGTTCATCTGCTTTTTGCATATTCAACTGCATTGCTGCATTATCTTCTTCGTAGTCTTCTTAAGTCATCTTTATTTCATTTTGTTCAATAGTCAGGAGTGAGATTTTGAAAGCTTTACCTTCTTCAAGAAGGCCCTTATTCTCCAGTTATCTCCTCATCAACAGGCCTTGCATTATATCTTCATTTCAGCAGCAACAGAAGTTTCTTTGGACCATCTCCTACACTGGCAAACATCATAACTGAAAGAATTCAACTCTACTCAAAGAAATAGTTGGATGGCACTTTTCAGCTGCCACTGACCTGGGGAACAGGATTTCAAGACTGAAGTTCAGTCTTGGGTTATGCTACAATTCTTATCTTGAATGAGTAGTCTCTTGAGCTGATGTAGCCAAACTTTATGCAAATAAATTCTTCATGAAGCTTAAATAGACATAGTAGATTTTAGGATCGGATATTTTAGTTGTCTGCTTAACAAACGGACTTTTCTTGGAATGTCTGTTATTGTATTTGGAACATGAATATAGCTAGTACTATAAATGTTGCCTTCTTAGAAATATAGAAAGAAATTGTCAGAAATACCTTTCTGAGGTATTTCAAAGAGGACTATCATTCTTTTATTTAACTTCCTTGTAGAGTATGCTTCTGGCTAATGACAGTATTGCCAGGAAGACCTCATCTAAAATTTTCGACTTCTTAAAAGCAGGTTTTTGCAGTCATGTTCCAACAATGGAAAGGATTGGAGGCACTGCCTAATCCACTTACTTTTCTCATTCTGTGAAAACTATAATTTCAATCCATCCTGATGCTTGGGATACCATAGCAACTCCAGTGCTAAGGAAAACCTCAAGAATATTGTCTGGGATTCATTCTGCTCATTCCAAACTAAGAAGATTTCCGGAATTTAAAGTGCCTACGTCAATTCACAGATATAACAGAGTCACATTAGTTGTACAGGAACATGTTTCAGATGACATTGAGATAATAGTTTTTCGATTCAGCACTGTACTTAAATCAAATATTCAGCCATCACTTGTCCTAATGCTGTCTAAATAGTATGTTTTTCCTAAACTGAAAGTCTCGTTTCTGAAATACTTCATTACATGAAGATAACTGGGAGCTGAAAGATAGATGTTATGACAATATGTTGACCGATTTTTTATAATTAGTCATTTAAAAAAGTGGACTTTTCATATGAAGACTATTAACTGTAACTAGCTTCTCTATAATACTCATAAAATACTGGGTTTGACCGGAAGATTAAATTGTACCACCAGAAATAAAAAATTGCTAAGTGTATCATATACAGATAGTCACAGGTAGTTAGTATCTAATCACTTAAGCCAGTTTTGAAGCATTCCACATTTTCTCTTCTCAACCTCCATCCTAAGTTTTCACTAGTGGTTAAATTACAGTAAAAAAAACTGTGTTTCCATTGTCACTGATCTGATGTTTTAAATTTAGTGAAGAAGGGAAAAGATGTAGGGGGTTCTCTAACCTGTGCATTGTATAATCTCTAATACTCCATCTATAAATATTAATTCATTGACTAATTGAATCATAATACTAAGATTTTTTGAAAATAACAGTTGAAAGGTTAATATAATTTTTCAACTCAGAAATTTTTTCCTCAAATTTGATTTGGAACCACGGTGAGCTAAGGGGAATAAATATGCAGTTTGTTCCAAAATATAAAGACGAAGGTTGGAATATTTTTGAGATTTTTAGGTAGGGACAGAATTCAGCAAAATAGCCTTTTATTGTAACTTATCACTGAGAAGATGATAGGACATTTTCAGTAGCCAGATTGTTTTTTTTAAAGTCATGGTTTTATTGAAAAATAAAGTGGACCGTTGGGTCGATGGCTCTCCAAACATCATACAGAAATCTTTCAGGATTCGACAAAATAGGTGATCATCATATTTTATTTGGAAAAAATTCATATGCCTCCATGCAATAGTAGTTAGACTGTAACATTAAATAGGTAAAAATTTTGTGATTTTTGCCACATCGTTTCTCAAGCATATCTAGTGATGACTGTAACAAATCTCATTAGCTCTCCAGCCATTTTTCAATTTCCCCCAATTTTGGGGGCCTAGGACAGTGTTCATAAATTTACATGGAAAGAGTGATGAAAATCAGAAACGTGGATCTATTCTGTAAAGGTACAAATAGATGGTTAGTGTTTTCTTGAAGTTACTTACTTGAAGTAGGAACAGTATAAAATAAGAAATTATATTTCTCTTTTCCTCCCAATTTAGAGTCTCATTGAAGGTGTTATGGTATTAATGTGAACAGAGAAATATTAGTTATAGATTACAGAGTAAGATTTCAGGTACTTGTGAAATTCTGTCTTATCTAAGAATCATAATTTTGTAGCACTCAAATAGAAAAGTCGAAGAGTAATTAGTAGATGTTTTTGAAAAATTTGATTGTGTTTTTCATTATTTCCAAGCTGACTGACTGGATTTTTTTTTCTAATTTCTGGAAGGAACTTTGACACTTATTAATTGCTATCATTTTAATTTGTGCCCATTTTTTGCCTGATAAAGCTGTTAGGTTTTTTATACAGAGTATAAGTAGTAAATATTTCTTTTCTTCAGTTTGTAAGATTTGTGATTTTACTTTGAATACTATAAACAGCATTTCAGAGTCCATAAATTAACCTAACTTTGGTGCATTTTTGTATAAAACCTATATAAATTAGGGCTGTTTGATCCTTTGTGAGTATAATAACAAAGTATTATTTTGTTTGGGTATATCAGATGTTTTAGAATGTTCTAACCCATATAATACCAGACTACATAGGTTAAATTGGTTACTAATAACATTATTAAAGACTTAAAAATGTGAAAAAGGCAACAGTATACAATGGATAAATAGCTAACCTTTCAATCAGGAAGGTTGAAATTCTGACTGACACATATTAACTGTATGATTCTGGGCAAGTCATTTAATCTCTCAGCGTCCTAAGCAACTCTTTCAAAGACTGTAAATTACAAATGAGTTAGATGAGTTGCGAATCTGCATTGGCAGAGGGAGTTTGCATACTAGTGAAATCAAATGTCCAGCACTTCTATTTCCCACATCTTCCCTCTGGCCCCTTATCCTTTGTTGTACCCTTTTGACTGTATCACTGGCAAATAGAAATTCTACCAGAGTGTTGGTGGGAGAAAATTATTCTTTGATTTAATCATTTTGCTGTTGTTAGCATTTATAATCAGAGTTTTGGCAGAGTGTTTGAAACTATTAGCTAAAATTGGCTGTTTGGTTTACCTGTAGTGTAATATGAACTGTTTTACTTAGAAAGAGTTGAATTTAAAATAGTCTTCTTTAAAAAGGGGGAGGAGTTCTTCTCAAGTGTATTTATTAATTCAGTGAACCACTATAGAAAACAACATGTTTTATGGGAATGAGTAACTTACCTGAATGTTTGAGTACCTCCAGGAAAATATTACAAGATTTTTCAGTTGTAAGATATGGCATATGGTCAGTGACTGACCTTTTCTCATTTGAAGCACATCCCTTGTGCCACATTAAACAATTAAGTCAGAATACATTTTCTGTTTCCAGTTTTCTTCAGATATTTAACCATGAATTCAAGAACCAGGCTTTAAGTTTTGAAACCATTTAACTTTGAAATGAATTAAAAATTCTTTCTTTCAAGTATGGGTTATACTTAAACTAAATTGTTTAAAATCTGCCAGTGTGGTCTTGAGGGTGATTGACTTAAATACTTGTTTTTTAGTGCAATAGAATAAAAGGACAAAAAAAGGTTGTCTTTCAAATTATATAAGAGTAAAGTTCATTAATTGTCCCCTTTCAAAGAATAAATTTTCTTACCTATAAAACTTACAAAGTGAGACAACATGGTATAGTGGGTAACTTGAAGTTCTTCATTAAAAATCTGCTTCCAGCACACATTAGCTGTGTGACTCTTGTTAAGTCAATTAACCTCTGAGTTATTTAAGGACTCTACCTTTTAGAGGAGTTACTGCTAATGGAAAGGGGCTGTGTATACCAGTATTTCCCTATACCAATGAAATCACAGTTCCAGACAACGAGAGAAACAAAGTTCACCCAAGTTAAAATTAAAATATATTGTTTGCCTCCTCTATCCTGCTTCAGTCAGAATCATGACTGTTGCATATTGACAGCAGTTTTGAATTATGGTCAAATATGTAATATTATTTACATGGTCCTTCTCTTCTTAGTTGATATTTGTTTCTTGGGCAGCTAGCTGGTGCAGTGGATAGAGTACCAGTGCAGGAGTCAGGAGGACCTGAGTTCAGATCTCACCTCAGATACTTGACACACACTAGCTGTGTGACCTTGGGCAAGTCACTTAACCTCAGTTGACTCATGCTGGGTTATCTCCAGTCATCTTGATGAATATCTGGTCACTAGATTCAGATGGCTCTGGAGGAGAAGTGAGGCTGGTGACCTGCACAGCCCTCCGTCACTCAAAACAAAGTCAAGTGCAAATCATGTCATTATTTCTCTGATGGCATGGTCTTCTTCAGCAATGAAGGACAAACACACCACACATTTGTTTCATTCTACTAATAGAAATATGTGCATTTTAATCAGTCAGCAATTATATAGTGAGTAACTTATATGCAGTGAAGAAGTGTAAGTGGCCCCTAAGTTAAAGGAACTTATATTCTAGTTGGTGAGATAAGACATACACAGATAAAAATAACCAACAATAGAAATCAACAGATAAAAATTATGAGAATTCAAAGGAAAGTTTAATTTCTAGCTGAGAAGTTTTCTTGGAAGAAGTGGATCAAGTCAGTAGGCATTTTATGAAGTGCCGGCTGTGTGGCAGGCAGTATGTTAAGTTTTGGAGATAGAGAAAGCCAAAAACAAACAGACAAACAAATCAGTTCTGATTCTTAAGGAAGTCACAGTCTAATGGAAGAGCTAGCGTGCAAGCAACTATATTCAAAAAAGATATATACAGGATAAACTGAAGATAATCTCAGAAAGAAGGCACTAAGATTGAAAACTGGGGAAATCTTCTTGCAGAATATGACACTTACCTGAGATCAAAGGAAGCAAGGGGTAGCCATGAGGTAGTGAAGAGGAAGGAGAGAATTCTAGGCAAGTATGACAGACCGTGAAAATTCAGTCCAGTGTCATTAGATCAAAGTATATTTAGAGAAATAAGGTGCAAAAAAACTGGAAAAGTAGGAAGGGGCCCTATTATAAAGTACTTTAAAGGCCAAATAGGGAACTTTATATTTGTTCCTAGAAATAATAGGGACCTTTGGACTTTATGGAATTGGGGGTGGGGTGGGGAACAGTTTGATATGGTCAGACCTATGCTTGAGGAAAATCACTTTGACAGCTGAGTGGAGGATGGGCTGGAGTGGGGAGAAATTTGTGGCAGGGAGGTGAACCAGCAGGCTGTTGCTGTCCTCTTGGTATAATGTGAAGAGGGCTTGCACTGGTGTGGTAGAAGTGTCAGAAGAGATAAAGGGGCATATATGAGAGGTGTAATAAGGGTAAAATATGCAGGACTTGGCCACTGATTAAATATAGTAGATGAAGAGTATGGAATCGAGGATAACAACTAACTTGTGAGCCTGAATGATTGGGAGGATTTCTATACCCTACGCAGTAATACAGAAGTTTGGAAGAAAGGAGGATTGTGGAGAAGGATAGTTAAGTTCAGTTTTGGATATGTTGAGTCAAAGAGCCTGTGGGAAATCTAGTCCACTTGGCCTATTGGAGATGTGAGACTAAAATTAAGGACAGAAGTTGCCTGGACAAATATAACAGAATTATCTGCATAGAAGTGATAATCTGAATTGGATGGGATTTAGGCAGAAGAGTGGGAAAAGGATTTCTGACAGGAAAATTCAGTTTCAATTAAACATTTATTGATTACTATTAACAAGACACTACTAGCATTGAAGATATAAAAATGAAAAATAGTAGCATCCCAGCTCTCATGGAGCTAGTAAGGGATAGTTAGGGCTCTCTCACTCTCTCTCTTTCTCTCTCTCCCTCCTCCTCCTCCTCCCTCTCCCTTTCTCTTTCTCCCTCTCTTTCTCTCTCATACACATGCGCATACACCCACACCCACATGTATGTACATATATTTCATACATGTTGAACTTATATATTCATATGTATGTATGTAATAATTGTAATGCATCAAAGATAACAAAGGACATAAGAGAGGTTTAAAAGATTGGGCTAAAAGATACAAGAAGGGAGGGATCACTTCTAATTGCAGCCCGAGGAAAGCTTCATAGAGAAGGCAGTTCTTAAGGTATCCTGGAAAGAATACCAGGAGATGGAATTGGAAAGGAGTATTGTAGGCAGGCAGAGAGCTGGAGCCTAGACTATATGAAACTAAATAAGGTGAGAATAGTATAAAATAAACTTTAAAACCTTTGTTTGAACTAAATTATAAAGTCCTTGAATGCAATTTTTGCTTTAATCAGCGGGCAGTAGAAAACAAAGTGTTTTTGAGCATAAGTGACATAATTTAAAGTGTTGTTTTAGAAAGTTTTTTTTGACAGTGGTGTGAAGGTTGGATTATAGAAGGGAGAGAGTATGGACATGGAACAGGTAGTTGGCTGTTTTAATAATTGTCATTGGTGGATCATCATTCATGTCCTCCCTATTTGTGAGTTTACCTAAAGCTTGTACACAGACACACACACACACAGAAACACACACAGACACACACACACACACACACACACACACACACACACACACACACACACACACACACACACACACACACACACACACACCTGCCCTCCCAAACAGCATTGTGGACATTTCTCCCTGAATATCCCATATTCGTCGAAAACTCAACATATCTCAAGCAGCTCATGATCTTCCTCCCTTTGTAACCCTCCACCCTTCATAGCTTCCATATTAATGTTGACAACATCATCATCATTCATATCCAGGTTACCAACATCTTAATAATCCTTCACTCTTCACTTTCTCTCATGACTCCCTAATCTCCACCCTCTTCCATATGCAATCAGTTCTTGTCAGTTCCACCTCCCCAACATTTTTCACTTCTGTCCTCTTCCCTTCATTCACATAGCCTCCATCAGGCCCATATCACCTCTCAGCTAGGCTATTAAAATAATTCCCTAGTTGGTCTCCATCCAGTTACTCTTTCTCCAGCTGAGAACTCCCAACTACCAAATGGGTATTCCTAAAATATATGTTGGACCAGATCACTTCCCCCTGCTTAAGAAGTCACAGTGGTTCCCTCTTGCCACTAGGATAAAATATAAACTTATTTGTTTGACATTTAAAAGTCCTTCAAATCTGGGTCCACATTATTAACTCATATACTCTGTGTTCAAACCAGAGTGGTCTTACTGGTCCCTACTTGTCATATCCTATTCCTTCCCTTTGCAAAGGCCCTCCTCACTTCCACCTCTTAGAATCCCTTCAGGATTCAGCTCAGTTGCCCTGTCCCACACACAATCACTTCTGACCTCACAGTTATTTATAGTCTTCCCCAAATTACTTTGTATATTTGCATTTCCTTGTCTCTAGGTATTGTTTGCTTCCAAAAGAATACAAGCTCCTTATGAGCAAGATCTCTCTGATTTCTGTCCTTGGACCTTAGCACCTAGCAGTTACTTGCACACAGCAGGTGTTTAATAAATTTTTCTTTAATTCATTTGGAAGTACTGAGGTTCTAGCATTCGAGAAGGTAGCACTTTGGCTAGACATCAGTTTCGGCTGAAATGTGTTACAACTTGATTTAAGAGAGTAGCAGAAAATAGGGCTAGAAATAGAAAGGTAGATTGGGCAAAACTGTTAAAAAGTCTTAACCTGTAGAATAAGGAGTTTGAACCTAGTCTTACAGTGGCATCATTGAAAGGTTTTCATCAAGAGAGAGACCTGATCAAAGCCTTCAATGACTTTAACTTGTCTACCGCCAGCTTCTAGTTATCTGTGGGAAGGAGTTGAGAGCATGAATAATTGTATGTGGGCTGATAATCTTTCCCTCTTAACCTTAGATAGAAGTTATTAGATAGAGTACTGAGGCTGGAGTCAAGAAGGCTCATTCATCTTCTTGAGTTCAAATCTGGCCTCAGACACTTACTAGCTATGTGATCCTGGGCAAGTCACTTTAACCCTGTTGGCCTCAGATTCTTTATCAGTAAAATGAGTTGTAGAAGAAAATGGCATACCATTGCAGTATCTTTGCTAATAAAAAAAACCACTCCATATGAGGTCATGAAGAGTCGGATACACTTGAAATGACTGAACAATCACAAATCCTATCTTTGTATTAATTGAACTGTATGACAAAGCAGTCTGCCACTAGTGAATTGCTAGCTGCCTCTTAACAGCATATCTAAGTTTGAAAATAGTATAATGCAATTAATCTATGTAAAAGTTCATCTCTGGAAATTGGTTCAGTTGCAGATGGAACATTTGCAGCAATAGGACCATAATTTTAAAAAAAACCAAATAAACCAAACTTGATTTAGAGCTTAAAAAGAAATGAATGCAAAAATATTTAAATTAATAACTTAGTGACAGAAAAGTTATGCAGATGAGATGTATCTAAATTACTGGTGTCTGCTTGCTGTTGCTACTATTCTTTTCCTGATTCATTTTTTTCTTTCTTTGTTGCCTTTTTTCTCATTTAAAATAATTTCTTAATTTTTTTAGCTTTAAACTCTTTGATTATTTCTTCCTTCTATGTGTTTTCCCCTTTTGATTGTTTGCATTTTTAGTAATATTAATGAATTATTTATGTATTCCATTAGTTTTATAGCCTAATGGTTGTTAATAATAAACTGAAGTACTAGTAATTCACATTCCTAAAACACTTTACTGTTTTCCAAAGTACTTTCCCTTACAACCAATCCTCTAATTAAAGAAATAGAAGTACTTTTGAAAACAGGAGTCAGTAAAATATTTTAAAAACATAGATTGGAAAAGGAAATGCAGAAGGGGAAGCACACAAGTTGGACAGTATTGGTACTTTCATGTGAAATTTCATATATACTTCAAAACAAGCTATATATAATGGAATTTTACTTGAAAAAAAGGATCCTTCTCCCTCCCTCTCCCCCTCACAAAAAAAAAAAGAATCTAGTGATTGAAGTCAGGTTAACCGACTTAACCATAATGACACAGTAGTTTGTGTTGGTGCTGGAATTTGAACCTAGGTCTCCTAGTGCCAAATTCCAGCTCTTTCTATTAAACAAGGATACCTTACTCAAAACCCTAGTGAACATCATGTTATCATCCATTTCAGCATTTTATTGTTGCATCTGATTTCCTTTAACATTGCTTTGATTCCCTTAGTAATTGTCACCCATGCTTGCAGAACTACCATTATTTTTAAATTTTCCTTAAATTCCTTCTGGTAAGAAAGGAATAAGTCCTTGGAATGTAATAACCATTATCACCACCTCTTTATTAGCCCCTTCTCTCTTTAGTCATCTTCTAGCACCACCTTTTCATATCACAAAAAAATGGAGAATTGATTGAAATTTTAAAAAACTTTCCCATTTTGGAAACCAAATGCATTATGGCCTGAACAAATTCACTGAGTTTATTCATTTATTACTTGATATCCTTAGTAATCTTTAATCTCTTTCATATAAAGAAATAGATGGTCTTCTCTGTAGAAAAAAATGTGAGATTAATTTGAGTTCAGAAGCCAAGGTTGGTTTTCAAGAATTCTAGTGATAATGGTAGGGGAAATGGGAAGAGAATAAGCATTTTTACATAGCATCTTTTTCAAATAACTCATGTTATCATCACGAGTCTGTGAGGTAAGTGGTTTTATTATTCCCTCTTATTGTTGCAACTGAAGCAGAGTTTAAGTAACTTACCCAAAGTCACACAGCTGGTAAGTGTCTGAGGCCAAATCTGAAATGAGATCTTCCTGACTCCAGGCCCAGTGCTTTATGTACAGTATCTCCTGCTGCCTTATATAACATTTTAATTTGCAATGTACTTTATAGACATTGCCCTTTATTCTTCACTACAATCCTGTAAGGTAAGTGTTACTATCATCCCAATTTTATGGATGAGGAAACTGAAACTCAGGTTAAATGACTTCCTTGGGGTCACACAGGTAATAAGAAATGAGGCAGGATTTGAACTCGGTATTCCCGACTCCAAGTCTTATGTTTAATATTTTTTTATACTAACTGTAGCTCCTATCCCTGTATGAAGTATGCATTTTTCATCAATCAGCAAGTATTTATATTGAGTGCTTGTATGTAAATCACTACTGAAATGTATGGATATAAATGAATACAAAATAGAAGAAATATAGAAAGTGACCTCCATGTTCAAGGGGCTCATACTTTAGTTGATGTGACAGACACAGGAAAAGACAACCAATAAGAGGAATCTAGTACTCTGTAAATCCAAAGTATGGAACTTGACTGAGTCCCCTTTGTCCTTTAGTCTCTCCTGGATCCATGGAGAAATAGGTAGTTTTGTTTGTGGGGAAAAAAATGAGATTGATTGTAATCCAAAAGTGAGGGTTGGTTTTTGTGATAATGGTATTAATTGCTCACATTTATAATTCTCTAGGATTTCACCATTTGCAAATCATTTACATACTATACAAAACACGCTTTTTTCCTTTGCCTCTTAGTAAAGAAAAATGTTCCTCTGATATTATTCTTCTCTTGAACATAATTTGAGCATGTCATTATATTTCTTTTCTTCTCCCCTTGCTTATCACTTCTCAACTCAATTCCTTCATTCTTTGCTTTCCTTAGCTTTCCTAATTTGTATTGCTCCCCATTTTTCTCCCTCCCTTTTCTTCTAGATTTTCTAATACTTCAGGCAATTTGACTTTGTATACCTTTGTATTCTAGTGGTGTTTATTGTAAGAAAGTATGATTTCATTTTATACAAATCATACCATTAAGTACAAATTATGTTAATGGTATCTGTTTCATCTTCTTGAGAAGGCTAAGCAATTTTCATGGTGCCAAAAAAAGTGATTGTGTATCTCTGAAGCCTGGAAATATCTACTTCTTCATAGAAAATCCAGATCTGTTTTGGAATAAGTTATTAAGCTGCAACCAAGACCATCTAATGTAATTTCTTTAAAAAATAGCTGCAATACTTTTTGGCACTATTTCTCCTTTATCAGTCCATTTCTTTTGTCAATCGCCTATTCCATTTATTTCCCTTCCCATTTCCTCGGTTAACTCAGCTTCCTGTTTATCTTTTCTAAACCACCTAAATATACTAAACATGTTTTCTACCTTACTACACTAGTGTATTTCAGATCATTAGTTCTCCTATAATAATGGCAGCTAGCATTTTAAGGTTTGTCATGCACTTTACATTTATTATTTCACTTAGTCCTTACAACAGCCCTTTGAGGCAGGTAATATTATTATTTCTATTTTATGGATGAGGAAACTGCAGCTGGTAGAGGCTAAGGGACTTTTCCCAGGGTCACTTAACTAGTGTCTGAGGTAGGATTTGAACTCAGGTCTTCCTGACTACGAGTCTAGTATTCTACCCACTGAATTGCCTCGCTGCCTCTTAACAGCATATCTAAGTTTGAAAATACTATGATGCATTTAGTTACCTTATGTAAAGGTTCATCTCTGGGAATTGGTTCATTTGCAGATGGGACATTAGCAGCAATAGGACCATTACTTTTTTTAAACTTCATTTAGAACTTAAAGATAAATGAATACAAAAACAATAAAATTAATGTTTTAAAATAGCTTTTGACTTTACAAGTTTTAAAATAATGAAAACAAAACTTTTTTTACCTCAAAATATTGTATTTATTTCTTTAGATCTTATATAAGGTTGGATTTTCAGGTGGATGTTGTTTTTATATTCATAAAATAACTTAATTGCTTTATTGTAAACCCTACCGCAAAATTTTCTTTACATTTAGTTGGGTCTTAATTGACAGTTTAGAATTTGGGAAGTTTGTGTCCAAATAGGCCATATTTTGCTTATGAGTTAATACAAATATATACTCATTGTTTAAATCTATTAGCAGTATTCATTTTGGATATTTATAGCATATATATCACCATTTCCTTTTCCCTTTAATGATCATAATCACCATTGCTACATGAGCTAAAAATAATACGCAAAATTTTATTTCTTTTCTTTCCTTTTTTTGAGAGGAGGAGAGGTGGAGACTGAGTCTTCCTATCTCATCTATAGGTTGGAAGTAGTGTGGTCACTCACAGGCCCAAACCCTCAGCTGATGCAGGGAAGCTTTGATCTCCTGCCTTTCTAACCTGATCTGAGTTCACCTCTCTTCAAACAGTCTGGTGGCCCCTATTGTCCCTCATTCCTCCCCTAATTCCTCTTCCTCTGGGCTTACCATATTGGTAACACAATCCCCTTTACCCCTTACTGAAAATCAGAACTCCTGAGCTCAAGCGATCCACTAATTAATGCACTGGCCTCTTAAGTAGCAGGATTTGTAGGTGTTTGTCCAGTACATCCAGTAAAATCCCAGAGTATTTATAACCTTCTTAGTTTTTTGTTGTTATTTTACCATCAGTCAGTTGGTGATGATCAGCTGCGTGCATTAAAACATTTCAGACGTAGGTCTTGAATTCATTTACTATCTTGGGTTGATAACTGATACCTGCTTGGTTGTGTATGTATGTGTTTTAAAATTTTATATTTTCAGGCAGTAAATTTTCGAGTTTAATAGTAATATAATGATTTGCTCAGAGAACCAAGACTTACATGTCTTCAAAGCCGACTGTAAAAGTCACTGCGCGCGCAGCCAACGTTAGATTAGTTCTCAATCTGCCTTCTGGCCGTGCTGTAATACTTGTCATCAATATATACTTTGAAAATATCTAATAGATTTCAAATCTTCAGAAACACTAAAATTCTGGACTTAGAATTAGCGTTCTTATTCTTGCTGACATTTCTTTATGTCTGGCTACTGAATCAAAATCTTCTGCATTCAAGTATATTTTAAACATAATTTCAGTTACTACCACAAATGACAGTATTCTTACAAGGTGGGAAAAAATGACATGTTTTGCAAATTGATTGCAGCCTGCTTTTTTTAATGTCCTCATCCTCCTCAAAAAACCTTTCTGAGCAGATAACTAAGAATTATACTGTGGCATTTTCTTTTACTTATAAATATCCATTCACATTTAGTCATTGCTTAATACTTTGAGGCTGAGATAGTCAAGTATTGCTCATTATATCAAGGTTGTTAATATTGTCTATACTATTTTAATAATTTCATTTGTGCTATTCTCAATTAAGTGTATCTAAGTCTTTCTGACAGCCATTGATTGTTCAAGAAACATTAAGATTTTCCTGCATGTTTTTGCCTTTTCATACTTTCTGTAAACCTGGCCTTACTTTTTAATTGTCTAGCTGATAGGCAAAATGTGTTTCAAAATGCAATTTTTATAATGCAGAGTTATAAACTACTTTGCTATAATTTTATTTTCCATAAAAGTGTTTTCTTGAATAATAGATTTTTTTTTTTAGTAAAGTCGGTGTTTTTACCCCAATCAGTTTTGTAGTATGTTTTAGTGAAAATATTTATACTTTACATTTTTCACAAGATTTTTTCAATTGCTGATCTACTTTTGCTAATGTTTATTCTAAGCTGCTTTTTTGGCCACACTATATACTACTGCCTTGTTGCTTTATCCCAGTTTTAACTGGAAAGCCTTTTTCCAATTATCTTCTAACAAGAATAATATATATTACCCACAAGCCTATAACTTTATGGTTTTAAAAAATGATACATGTTTTATAGTAAAATATAAAAATGTGAAAAAGAGCAGGAAAAAATCTAGATATATAATATTAGGAAAAGTCTGGACAAGAAAAACTTACAGGGATGTGTATTTACAAAGAGAAAATATTTTGTATTACAATTCTATGAAATTAAGAATTTCTGATATCGTCAAATAGAGAATCTTTTTCATGTTGCTACATTTCTAAAGATGTCATATAATGATGATGAAAAAGGGCACAGAAGGGATTTAATTTCCTTAAAATTTATCGATTATTTCTACAATTGAGTATGTCTTCCCTATCATTCCTTAAATTTGAGTACCTTGTCCCTCTGCCACTCATGATATACTTTGCTCTGACCAGTCCTCTTAACTTTTTAAATGGGCATGTATCGGGTGGCATCTTCATTAGGGTTAAGCTGCATTGATAGAACATTGATAGAGTAACCATTGCCATGTCCAACCGAACAATAGCTAGTATTGTTAACTGTCCCACTGGGTAGTTTTTTTGTTCCAATCGATATTTTGATTATAACTATAATAGATGAATTTGGAACTTTTGAAAACATTTTGTGCTTGATGTGTATTATGTTGGTGATATAGTGACAATTATAGATAAATTGAAAACTAGCGGATCCATACATTACAATTTCATGGTTGCCCAAATTTTATTTGGGTCATAAAATCAAATTCATTGAGTGATTTTCATACTAATACGTAGTAAAAATTGCACAATATATTTAAGTAAATACGTGATTGACAAGCTCTAATTAAATAAGAAAGGGCAGAGTCTATTGTGACATGTTTTACATTCTTATTTTTTTCTTTAGCTTTTTCATGTAAATAAACCTCCAGGAATTTACTTTGAATTTTTTGAGATATGTCATTTACATCATTTACTTTTGAGATATATCAGTTATATTTACATGTAATTGCCATTACAATGGTAATTTTTACCATTTTTTTTCCTCCAAATTTTAGGTAGAAAATCAACCATTTTTCCTCTTTTGTGTAATGAACTTTAGTGGAATGAATTTCAGAAGACTTAATCTTAGGCGCAACTAAAAGCAGTAATAAGCAGAGAATAAGAATTGAGGTTTTAGTAGGATAGCTTTACATACATTTTTGTAGTCTCACTTTTTTTTTCACTTGTGTGTCATGTGAGCCCTTTAGGATGGCTGCAGGCTGACAAAATGGTTTCTCTAAACCTTTTGACCCTAAATCCAGTGTTTTTTCTACCACTTCACTTTGAGCTGTCAATCTATGTGAAAACTTCTCTCCTCTTTACTTCTTTCATTTACAGGCCCCTTGTTACAATCCCTACACCCTCTATCACCACTGACTGTCAGAGATAACTATATTATTTATCTTAAGAGGGTAGCCACATACTCGAGAGTCCTCAAGTGCCCTATATAAGTATTAGCATTCTGCCCAAAAGGTGCCACCATTTCTCAACAAGCTTAACAGAGTAAAAATAACCTACTAACCAAATTACTAAGGCAGTAACTATCTAATAGGAGGACTTTCATTATTTTAATTGCTATTCCTATTTACTTCTTTTGCATAAACACTGAAGTGCAACTACTGGTTTATTCACATCAGCCATTTTAGGAATCATTATCTCCTTCCGGCTGTTAATTCTTCCTCTAGTAGGATGCACAACCACTTCCTTGTAGCTAGCTCCTTTAAAAATCCAATTCCACCAACTATTTTAACATGTAAGTGAAAAACTGAAAAGTGTACTTGGAAACAAATCCCTGGTATGTACGTGTGTGTGTATGTGTGTGTATGTGTATAAAATCCATCTTAAGGAAATTCATTTGTAGAGAGCTGGTATTCATTTTTAGGTAAAGCAGCAGTTATTTATTTTTTGAATTTTTAATTTGTCATACTTTTTTATTTCTTAAAAATATAGACTTAATATGTTTTGATTTTAGTTTTTAAAATACTTTGAGGTAATATAATTAACATCTTAGAGGCGATATGGTACAACTCTTCTAAAGCTGTATGTAAATAATTGTACCATTCATCATACATAATTCCTTTTTCTACTGTAAGTTACAATATGTCGTAGTGGACTGAGCACTAGACTGGGGACCCAGAAGCTTGATGTAGGATTAATTAGTGAATAAATTAAAAAACATTCGTTATCCCATACTATGAGTCAAACATTGTGCTAAGCATTAAAAGCAAAGACCGTAGCTGTCCTCAAAGAATTTACATTCTAATAGGGAAAGATAAAACAGTGTGGGGCAGCCAGCCAAGGATATTTTGGCTTGGAAAACTTTGCTGTAGGATCTAATGCTAACAATGTCACTGGTTCACAAAATTTCTGTGGAATTCAAAATAGTTCAACTAGACAGTCTTCCAGCTGTGTACTATGATTTTTCCTTGTTAGTTTTTCTTCTGATATCTTATATGTGCTATATGGTTTTGTGTATTTCTAACAATTTGCATTTACTTTTTAGATATGATGAATGGATTAAAGCAGATAAAATTGTAAGACCTGCAGACAAAAATGTGCCAAAAATAAAACATCGAAAGAAAATAAAGGTAGGCAACTGCTTTTTCTAGATTAATTTTGCTTTGCCACTAATTGCAGTACTTAAATTTTTGTGCTTCCTGACTTTTTTATGATAGGTTTGTATCTTAATGTTGATGAACTATGCAGTATTTTGTAAAATGCTGTGTTTCTCTTTAGCTAATTTTATATAGTCATTTTGGAAACAAACCAAATTCTTTCCAAACCCAATGCATATTCTTTCTCTTCACCTGCCCCCTTACCTGAATTCCTAGAGAAAGGGGTGTTCATAAGATCTTTAAAAGAAGAAATGGAATATAAAGGCAGCTTCAGGATTTACCTATCTTTTTTTTTTCTCTGACAGCTGCTCCTGCTTATTTTTCCCCTCAGTGGCCACTAAGAATATCCTCAGAAAGTTTTTTGTAGCCATGACAGTTGCCTTGAAATTAGTTAAAATTATCCCTATTTACTTTGGTATACAAGTGTTAAAGAAAGACAGAACTGGCAGAGCAGCATATCTTTGTCTTTATCTGCACTGCTGGATGCTTTCAGATTCCAATAGTAAAATGTATATGGTAATAGAAATTCCTGTCAGATTTATCACCTTATAAGTTGTATTTTTATAACAGCCCATTTTTAAAATTATGTTTAAAATTTGCTCTTTCTGACATACATAAAGTAGAATAATTCTGAGTTCTTTTAGATTTTTAAAGAAAGTAGGTTGAATTGTGAATCTGAAAATAGGCTTGAAAATAACTTTGGGTACCATTGTTATTCCATGTTATAGTTGTCTTAATTGTTGATGATTTCTTTTCAAATTTAATATTCAGCAGTAAGTAATTAGTTTCTCACTTTAAAGACTAGGTCTTTTGGTAAATTACCTTTTAGTATGTTAATTGGTGCTATAGTGACCTGAAAGAGTAGAGGTAGCTCCCAAAAGTGATCAGTTACTTATATCTTAATGTTAAGTTAGGCCCAGGTTTTTTTTTTCACTACTTAGAAGACAAATATTTTGCATATCTATCACAGAGGGTGATTGAGACTTTCAGATATGAATCATTGCCTCTGGCTATATTCTTTCTTTCTACGTTACTAAGTGTGGAAACACTGCTATTTAATATACTGATGTTAGAGTATGTAAGAGCTTTTAGGAGAATAAGAATATGCCAGAGCCTTGTAATCTAGTGCACAATATAATGTCTTACTCTGGGTGTCATGAGTTAGTAATTAATTATTGATCACCAGGAGTCAGAAGCCAGTTTAACTTAGGGCAGAATATCTTTGCTTTTGGTTTATGTTGAAAGAAAGAAGTCTTAGTTTGTCAAGTATTAGTAATACTGAAGTACTGAAAAGATCTACAGTAGGAAAAAGGACCAAGGGCACAGACAATCTTCATTCTGGGATCTTGAGTGCTGTGTAGACAAATTAAGAATGTTTTTAGTTGTTCATTAAGCAACTTTAGAAATTCCAGTCTCCATAGATTATTTAGAAACAACACCCTGAGTAATTGTTAAAAAGTAGTTTAAATTGATTCTAACCAGATGCTCACCTAATTTGAAATGATAAATTTCAAAAGTTTCATATCTTTTATGAAGCTCTACTGAACCCATGAAAGACCAAAGAATGCCAGACACTATTGACTTTATAGGAAAAATCTTTTATTTTCAGTGCTAATCATTTATCAGCTGAAAACAAAAGGTTTTCCCTTCCCTATCTCATGTTTTAGCAGTAAGAGTATGTGTCTTTAAAATTGGGATAAAATTATTTTTAAGTTCTTAATTTAAGCTTAATTTTATTTTTACATTGGAGGCATTGTGACACTGGTATACTCATAATTTGGCAGTTTATCTGAGCTCAAAAAGCCTACCTATCATTGCTAAGGTTCAGGCTAGCTATTTTTAAGATCTTTTATTATCCATTAAAGTTATTTTCCTTACAGGACAACATTTTGCTTTGAAAACTTGTTTTGAAATTTGCTATATTCTTTATTTTCTCCATTTTAAAAATTAAATAACTAAGAGTCTAAAGTTTTAAGATAGTTTGCAGTATTGTTAATTATGAATAAGATAAATCATAATTTGACTAATAAATATTTTTTTTTCACGTAGAATAAAATTGACAAAGAAAAAGAGAAAGATGAGAAATATTCTCCAAAAAACTGTAAGCTTCGCCGCCTATCAAAATCACCATTTCCAGCCAATACACCACCTGAAATAGTATCTAAACTGGATACTGAAACCAAAAATTCTGAACAAGTTCAAGTTAAATCTGTAGAAATTACTTCTATCCTAAATGGACTTCAAGGTAAAAAAAAAAATCTGTTCAACTATGTAATTTTGCCATAAGGCAATTCTGAGAGATTGACCAAATTCTTTTGTTTTAAATATATTTACATCAAATATTAATTGAAATAAGTGAGCCATTGGCCAAGGCTTAAACATCTTTGTGCTATAAAGAAATCAGAGGTAATCAGGAAATTTTAAAAAAGAAAATCCTGGTAGAGATAACTCTACTAGTTATCTACTAGAATGGATAGAATGGATTCCTTTCTGAGGTCATCTACAGCATTATTGCTGTGGCACAATTTAGTAATACAGTGACTATATAAATATGCTGGGATGTAGACAGTCACTTGTTTGTGACTTCATTAAGTATCTGATGTGGGAAAAAAAGACTAAAATTTAACTTAAATTTTTCCTTTGAGGATATTTTAATTTTCTTTAAACCACTATAGCTTTTTTTTAAACCAGAATTTATTTAGAGCAGGGGAGGGTAGAACCTATAATGGCAAACCATATACCGGATTTATAAGTACATGGACAAAAGAGTTAAGGATGAGACATCCTGGATGGGTTAGGACCTTCATTATTGCAGGAATTTTGCAAACTAGTGAGATCTCGGATCCATAAAGTATAAAAAGTATCAAATGATTGCAAATAATAATGACAATAGCAGATGACATCTAGATGATCCTTATAGCAGAGCTTTGAGTTGGGGAGCACAGGCATCATCCTTATTTTATGACGGGAAACTGAGATTGACTGAGGATAATTGACTTGCCCAAGGTCACACTGACATTAAGTTGCAGTATTAGAATTTGAATCTATTTCTCGTATAACTTCAGGTCAATTACTCTTTCCACTCTATAGTTTTGTGACATGTCTGGTATATCTTTGGTGAACTAACATGTTTTCTTTGTTTCCTTATGACCTGTGCCCTACCTATTTCTTGAAATGTTTTTAGATAGTTTAAAAAAAATTTAATGACTACAAAATGGGATATTTAACATGAAAATAGGAGTATAATTAAAAAGCTGGAAAATGGGTGTATGAGACATTTAAGATGTTATATATCAATTAAAAAATAAGTTCAGCTCTGAACTTTCTGGTAGCTAAGATGAAAAGGGAAGCATGCTAGGTTATATAATTCTTACCTGATGAAAGGAACCATCTGAATTCATCTGGAGAGAAATAGTCTTTTTCCTGTTATCTTGTCTTAGAAGGAGTTGTCACATGAATAATAATAATTTAAATTTATACAGACTATCCCAGAAATCTTAATTTTAAGCTTTAATAAATTTAGGAAGCATAAATGTTACAAAACTGCAAAGATCAACATTTGAAAGGTTAACTACTTAAAATTTTAAAATGTTAATATTTCTCATTTAATTCTTAGGCTATATTTCACACCATTTAATTTTCTAACTTAGTAAAAAATTATGATCAGCTGTACTTCAGTGACTGAAAGGATTATATTTGTAATCCTGAGCTTAAGAACATACAGAGAATGAATTTTTATGCATACATGACCCCACATGCAAAAGTCTAATGAAATAGATCAGGTGACTAAGATGGCCAAAAAAGAGAATCTCTCCCTCCAGATCCACCAGTCTGAGAAAGTGTTATACAAAAACTGTTGCGCACACAGTGCATAATGATGGATGCCCCTGTTTTGTTAAAACTAAAATGTATTATTTGCAATTCATGAAACTAAGCAAAGTATAAAAGAAATTTAAGCAAACTTTCAGTTGGTATTTTTGGTTAAGTTTGTAGAATTTATGCTTCTGAAATTTTAAAACTTGAAACTGCACTTAGACTTCTGGGATACCCTCTATATATGGTTTTGCATTCTATAATTGCTTTCTTCACCACAACTCTGTGAGGCAGGTAGTATAAGCATTATCTATTTTATGTATGAAGAAACTGAGGTTTCTAAGAGAAATTAAGTGACTTGCCCAAATTAACATAAAGTAATAAAACTAAGCCTAAAATGTAGGTCACCTGACTGATAACATTCATGAATCCTTACATAATGGACACTGGATAACATATTGGGCTATGTCTCCAAATGCAGTTTTGCAAATGGTATAGAAACTTTCTTCAAATAATCTTAACTTACTAAAGGCATTTTTCTAGAGAAGTAACATAGTACAGTCCATGTACAGAGCCTTCTGATCTAATTTAATAAGTGCGTAGAAATGGATTGATGATTAACATATCCATTAGAACATCTGTCCGAAATACCTAATGCCTAATGGACATGTGGTGCAGTCCAGTCAATTTGTGACTGAATTATGTGAAATAGCCATATTCTGTGTTGTTCATGAAAGAAGGATCCATTTGCTTTTTGCTATGAGATGTACATGATGAAAGTTGTTGTTCTTTGGAAAGTTTGTTATATATTCTCACACAGATAGAGGAACATCTTCTGCGTGTAGGTAGGTGCCTATGGTGATGTTTTTCTCAAAATAAGCTTTGAATCTGTTTAAGCACTAGACTGAGATAATTCTGTAAAGCATAGAAGAGACAAATTTGTACATGAAAAATATTAAGGACAGTGGTTAGCAGTTAGCCACCATAATCATTCAAGAATCTTGGTATGGGACTTTTAGAAGACCATGTTTTGAGAGGGAGTGCATCCTTAAGCACCTGGCAGGATGAGTTCGCAGCAAAATACCTAAGTAGTTAACTATATTGCACTAGCAGATGGGATTATTTTAGTAATGCCCACTTAAAAGTTGGAGCAAGTCTGCCAGGTAAACTGACTTTAGTTAATGTAATTGATGTTAAGCTGTTCTTTCTAATGAGAATAATCTGTACTTCCACTTACTTGTCAACTATCTGAATTTCTTTCTTATAACTCTACTGAAATTTTTTTTCTCCAAGTTCAACAATGATCTTTTAACTGACAGTTCTAATACTTTTTCTCAATCCTCATTCTCCAATGAGAACATATGATACTGTTGACTAATCTTTCACTGATATGCCTACCTTTTAGTTCCTGGACACATCTATCTTATAATTCTCCTCCTTTCACTCTGGTCACTCCTCTGTTCTCTATTGTTGGTTCCTTCTTTTCTTCCTTTTAATTGTCCTCTGTTTTCTTCTCTTCTTTCTCTGCCCTTTCTCTCTCATCACTCTCTACATCTATTCTTCCAACTTCATTTACCATCTCTATTCCAGTGACCCCAAATTTATTTCTGGCCCTAACCTCTCTGTTGAACTCCTGGTTCGAATTTCCCTTTAACTGGTAGATGTTTCCACCTCAGTTACACACTATGTACTCAGGTTTAATACATGTAAAATTGAATTTATAATCTTCCCCAGAAAACTTACCTCTCCTCTTAACTTCCAGTTGGCTGTTGATAGCACCACAAGTCTCCCCATCACCCAGACTTGAAACCTTGGATTCATTTGTGACTTTCCTGTTTCCTCACTTTCTACATAAAAATTGATGACCAAGTCCCTTTTATTCTATGATATCTTTTGTATCTCTGTCCATTCTTTTCACTCCCTCTGCCACTACTCAAGCTTTTATTATTTAGCCCCGCCCTGAACCTAAGGTACTAACAATCTAACTGGTATCCCTGTCCTTCAGTGTCTCCCCTATAGAAGGCATCCTTTATATCTCTTATCAAGATTATTTTTCTGTGATGTATGCTTTGGATTGTCACTTTCCTGCTCAGTGCCACTGAAACACCTACTAAATATAATGCAGCTAAATTTTCTATTCCCTCCACAGTCTGTCTCTAACCTCCTTTCATACACTCTCCTTCATGTAATCAGTGTTATTAATAACCAGGTTGAACTCCTTTACCACTCCCTAATCTCACAGTACCCTCTCTTCCTGCCTCCATGCATTTGTGCATATTGTCCCTTGTGCTGGGAATATTCTCATACCTCTCTCTGTTGAAACACTTCTCTTTCTTTAAATCCCACATTACATGCCACCTCTGACATGAAGTTTTTCCTCATCTCTTCCATCCAGAAATGACTCCTACCTCCATTGTTTGACCTCTCCTTTGTACTTGTTATAATCTAACTTGTGTTATAGTTGTGTGTGTGTGTATATGTGTCTTTTTCTCTCCCACTGTATTGTAAACTCCTTGAAGGCAGTGACTTTCTTTTTTCATCTTTGTATCCTTGGTGTCTTCCACATAACAGGTACTTAATAAATGTTTGTTGACTTGAGTTTAATTTAATTAACCAGCAGGTTCAGCTGCTTTATTAAAGCTACTTTAGGTTCATGATATTAAAATTCTGTCACCAGGACAGAGGAGGTTGCTTATCTTCCTTCTGCTTTGCTAAGAGGCTATATACATCCAGCTCATCTTATAGCTATATCAAGTAATTAAAATATAAGCTAAAAAGAAGTGGATAAGTACACATTGTTTACATTTTAAATTTTTTGTTGTAAATATTTATGGCTATTGTGATTCTGGTGGTAATGTTATGATGCAGACTTTGAAAAAGCATTAGATGCCTGAAATCATAGTAGGTGGTACCTCTGTCTGAGTACCACAATCTGCTGAGAAATTAATGCTGTAGAAAGTGTTAAATTTTTCTTAGTTGCTTTCTTGTTCAGACAAAACAAATAATAGCATTTATCAGATGTGTGGAATAGTTTCTGCTTGTGCCAAATATTGAGAAGAAAGAAGCATAGAATATTAAAGAGTTGTCTTATTAAATAATTGGTAATTGAAAACATAGGATTTGAAGATGGAGTTGATTTTGCTTGGACCTATACAAGAGGGCAACTGTATCTGTGTGGCTCATTGGTAAACAATTTGACAATGATTGGTACTCAAAGACAGGAAGAAGTCTGACAGCAAGAACTGCTTTCCCAAGGAAAGGCCTTTTTCAGCATTAAATGATTGATCAGATATTTTAAAGTGAATATAGTTATTGAATCCCAGCTAGGGAGAATATTGCAATCCATAAAATGATAAGAGAATATCAGAAAATCATAAGATTAGGAGAAATAACTTGTCTGATAATCAACAATTATTTTTTGCTTCCTCTTATCTATTCCATGGTTGACAATGTCCTATCAGATTGTAAGCTCCTTGAGGGCAAGAACTGTTTTATTTATCTTTGTGCCTCCTTTACCACTTTGGATAGTGATTTTTATAGAGTGACCACTTTCCAGGTGTTAGAATCAATGAAAATCTGCTTCTATTATTGTCTCTAGGGGCTTACCCTAAAACATTCTTTTGGGGTCTGTATTAAAGTTTTAAATATAGCTATTTGTTAAATGCATGCATACATACACATATTCATATATACATATATATGTACATACACATATATGTACACATGCACATTATATATATATACATGTATATATAATGTAGGTATATGTTAAATAATCTACATATGACTTCATCTGAACTTTTCACACCCCATCTTGAGAGAATGATTAAGAACTGGGGCAAGTTCATATGTTAAGACAGTTGCATCCTCAAATAAAGTTAAAACAATTGATGTTCTTTAAGAATTTTTATGTTTTCAAGAACTCAAAAAGATTTTTTGAAATGTATCTTCAGTGTAACAGCAATTATCTGCCTTGTTACATTTTGGTTAGCTTAATGAATTACTTACTATATGAATCAAGGGCTGTCATTTTTCAGGTTCAAGTTTTATGATTTAGGACCCTCAAAATACCTGCTCTTACGCTTATTTCTTTTTTTTTTTCCTCTCAGGAATTTTCTATGGGATGCTATCAAATATTTGAGTAGATAATGATTTTATATGAAGAAACTTCATAAAAAATGCAAAATTTATGTTTTTTTAAGATCTGCAATTGTACTTTTAGTCTCTTAGGGAATGGGGAGCCCCACAGACAGTTATTTTTCAGATTTATATTGCAGGCTTAGTTTATAAGGGGTGACATCACATTTTATCAACTGCCATTTTTAGTATCCCTATAATACCTAGAATAATGGTCTTCAAAAAGCAAATATTTACATGTGTTTGATTCAACATACACATGTATATGTATGCTAAGTCATTATTTAAAATATTTTATTGGGTTTGCATACTAATATTATGCCTTAAGATAGAGAAAGTTCTAGAATAGCTCCTGTTTGTATGGTACTTTATAATTAATGAGTGTTTCATAAACATCCAACTTGAACTTCAAATCACCCTTTGGGTTAGTAGCATAAATTTTACAGCGAGGAAACTGAAGCTCAGAGAGGTTAAATGATTTGCAAGAGGTCACACAGTAAGGAGCTGAAATCCATCCAAAGCGTTAGGAATCCAAGCCTAGTGATGTTTTACATTACCTTCCTTCCTGAGATAGCAGGACATTTTATATCAGTCACAGACTTCTTATAACCCTTCATAATCCTAAGCTTTAAGTTTTAAAACAAAGTAATGGAAATTCATCCTTGGCAAGATTTTTGGGTAAAACTTTGTTATGTAAAAAAATAATAATGGAATATAACTGCTAATCTTGCTTTTATTTTGTAATAAGACTAGTTTTTTCTTCATATTGAATAAAAATGAATGGTTTTCTAATATAACTGTGTTATGTGTGTTCGTATAACTGGTCTTGTCATCTTATTTTAATAGCTTCTGAAAGTTCTGCTGAAGACAGTGAGCAGGAAGATGAGGCAAGGACTCAGGACATAGATAATAATGGCAAGGAAGAGTCTAAGGCTGACACTGTGAGCCATGACCAAAGTGAGCTTAGTCCAAAAGAGGAACAGAGCAGTCTATCTGTGCCACAAACAGATTCATTACTACCCAAGTCAATGTCAAAATCTCCAGAAAGATTACGAAAAGACCTAGAAGAAATCTCTGAAGATACCGATTATGAAGATGAAGTCACAGTTAAAAGAAAGGAAATCAAGAAGGAGACAGGGGAGAAATCATCAAAGCCTCAAGTAAAACGTGGTAAGAGAAGGCATTGCAATACAGAAGAATGCTTAAAGCCTGGGTCACCTAGCAGAAAAGAGGAGAAACCTAAGAGCAAAGAATCCCTTTGTTTAGAAAATAGTAGCAACAGCTCCTCTGATGATGAAGAAGATAAATCCAAAGCAAAAGTGACGCCAACTAAGAAATACAATGGTTTGGAGGACAAAAGGAAGTCTTTAAGGACAACTGCTTTCTATTCAGGGTTTTCAGAAGTGGCAGAAAAAAGGATAAAACTGCTAAATAATTCTGATGAAAGACTTCAAAACAGCCGAGCTAAAGATCGAAAAGATGTCTGGTCAAGTATTCAAGGACAGTGGCCTAAAAAAACACTTAAGGAACTGTTTTCAGACTCTGACACAGAGGCTGCAGCTTCACCCCCACATGCTTCCCCTGAAGATGTGGCCACAGAGGAACAGCTCCAGACTGTGGCAGAAGAAGAGAATTGTTCGCCTGGTACTGAGTTAGAGAAACCATTACCTGTTAATTTAGATATTAAACCTGTGGAGGAAAAAAACATTGAAATGAATGATAAGAAATCAGAGTTTCCAAGCAGTGGCAGTAATTCAGTGCTAAATACCCCTCCTACTACACCTGAATCGCCTTCATCTGTAACTGTAACAGAGACCAGTAGGCAGCAATCAACTGTGACAGTGTCAGAAACATTGGCCCCAAATCAAGAAGAGGTACGCAGTATCAAGAGTGAAACTGATAGCACAATTGAGGTGGATAGTGTTGCAGGGGAACTCCAAGACCTCCAGTCTGAAGGAAATATCTCTCCAACAGGCTTTGATGCTAGTGTCAGCTCCAGCAGTAGTAATCAACCAGAACTGGAACATCCTGGAAAAGGTGAGGAAGAAACTGAGAGCTGAAAAATGCTAACTTATTTAGAATTTCCCTTCTTAAAATTTTAATGCTTTTGCAGTATCTGTTGCTATAGCTTGATACATTTAAGGGAAGTACTAGTGTGAATATGGAAAGACTGGTAATTGAAAAGTGTATTGCTAATGGACCACAGAATATATTTAATGGCCTAAGAAGGCTTTCATGTTCTTTTCTTGAGCAGTCCATGAAATTTCACAGTGCACCAGAATGTATCTTGGAAATTGCACCCCAAGCCCAAACTCGTTTGCATATTCATTTAAACAGTGGTTGACTGTATAGCATGAGCTGCTTGAATATATTTTTTGTAACATTGTTTTTTGCAGATATGATGTGCAGTTTCTCACAAACATTTTGATTTATTGGCAGACCCCTCCACCCTTAACCAAATACTGTATGTAGGGGTTTGGAGCAACCAACTGTCCAGGCACTGCTTTCCTCAGACAACCGTGTCAAACTGATTTTCAAGCCTGGCTAACTTGTGTGAGTTTGTAAAGGAATTTGATGCTTTCTTAGATGCATAGCTCCAAAATTGAAGGACCAATATGTATATTAGTAATCTACAGTAATCCTTTTTGATTTTTCCTTTCTCAAGTGAAGAAGTTGTCAACATTGGAAATTCAAATCAGTACTTTCTAAAAATTTTAGAACCTTTCTATGACACAGTAGCTATACCTCTATCATCCTTTTCCTTATAAACCACTTTATTCAGGTATCTGTAAATCAAATATGTATTATGGGCTGAAATTTGGTAATATACAGCTTGGTTTTGAAGCATTTTATGACAAAGATAATATACTAGCTTCTATATGGAATGTGACCCATGAAATTTTAGTCTTATCACTTTTATTCTGACCAAATTATACCTTACATCACTTGAAATATGAAATTTTCTCACCCAAATCATATTTACATCTTGTTTGATAAATGATTTTTTTTCTCTTCCCCTCATCCATATAGCTTACCTTGTTTAATGATATTGGTACAACCATAGTACCTGATAGAATTGAATTACATAGGTATGAGTATGACTTTTTAAAATTAAGGAGTCCTTTGACACAAAAGAATAGATTTTGCTCCAATAATGTAATTACATTGAAGGTTTTTTTTTCATACTGCTTTTCATTTCTGAAAATCATTTAGTTATGGAAAAATAAAGGATATAATGGCTCATATTTTGTAAATTAGTAACACTGTCTCAGTTTTGATGAATATATAAAAACATATAAAGCATGATAGCATGTTCCCACATTTTGGTCATGAAAGGCAAACTGTAATCTGAAATCAAAAAATGCACAAGCCATTCCTGGCCCTTTTTATTTTTTTAAAGAAATTATTTCCCTTCCAAAAATAATGGTCTGTTTTTTATGTAGCTTGTTGACTACTAAATATTTGCCAGAGTCATGCTATATACTGAAAATAAAAATGTGAATCTTTACCTTCCTTATATAGACTTGCTTGCTGTCTTTGTAAAGCAGTATTTTCTTTCTTAATTTTTAAAAGCAGAGAAGAAAAGGTTCTAAATGAAAGGAAAAATCTTGGTGAGACATTTTACTAGTTGTTTCAATTTTAAGATCCTGTGCTTTAGCATAGTCAGTGTTAAAACCGCCTTTTCTTCTCCTACATTGTGATGTTGTAGCATCAACCCAAAGTTAGGGACAAGCTGTGATCCATAAAATACTCTTTGAGAAAGATGAATTTTTGCATGAAGTGCCACTATATAGGTTTGACCTTATCACTGGTGACATGATCTAAGAAACTTTATTCATAACACAGGGTATCATTTTTTTACAAGATGAATTAGTATTATCATCAACAAACATTTATTGAGTGCCAAGTGTGCATAAGGCACTGTTCCTAGATATAGGGGATCTAGAGAAAGATAATGAAACAATCTCTGCCCTCAAGGAGCTTATGATCTACTTATAGGATATATACACATATATATGGTAGATTATGTTAAAGGTTTAATTAGCAGACCAGAAATTGCTATAATTGAGTAGTTAGAGGCTCAGTCAGTGAAAGATATGTGTATCTGAGCTTTGAAGAAAGGATAGGAATTAGATACAGGATCTGAGTAAACTTTTCCATGAAGAAGACAAAACTTTTTTTAAAAGAAAATTACTGTACTGGGTTTGTAAGTGATGTGTGTTATCCAGTGCCCTGGAATCCACATAATTTGTGTCATAAATTCAATGGTTTATTTTTCCAAGTGTGAATTGCTTCTAAAGTGTCCCTGTTAATATTATTGAGGGGTAATTAGAATTCAGTATTTTTAATGAATCTTAACATTTGTTTTCAGAATGAGTAGCTATTTAATTTTCATTTGATCTATATTTTCATTTGATAATTTGAATGTTCTAGGTGCTTTATCAGGAACCATCTTCAGTTTATAGCTGACTTTTCTAGGATGAATGTTTGCGTTCTTCATTTGATTTTTCTTTACTTCCAGTTGCTAATATGTGCAAGTAGAAAATTTAGCCCCATTACAGACAGGTTATGAAAAATGTTTTGACTACTATTTCCAAGCAAGCTATTTAAGTACCCACTTTTAGTTTTGAGATTATTAAATATATGTCTCGAAAACTAAAATTCAGGCATGTTAAGGGCAAGTTTGTTTTTATCTTGTTTTAATGAATTTTTCCCCATTATAGTCTGTACAGGTCAGAAAAGAGTAAAAGATGCTCAGGGGGGAGGAAGTTCATCAAAAAAGCAGAAAAGAAGCCACAAAACATCAGTGGTAAACAACAAAAAGAAAGGCAAAACCAGTAAGTAGATTATCTCAATAAAAAAATACCAGCTAATAAAATTTCTCTCCAGATGAAAAAGTTCACCCTGAGAATATCGGATAGTTCCATACCCTTTGGTCCATGCTTTAAGAATCATACAGAAGATTTATAGGAGGAGTTAGAGATCTATGTTAAACTTCATTTTATTCAACTATAATCCCAGGTCACAGATTAAGCCTTTTTTACTAAGTAGCAGATCTATACAGAAATGCAAGTATCCAAAATAACAACCTTTTAAAATTCAGTTTAAATATCCAGAGGTTTTTAAAGTTTTCAATATACATACGTAAATCACATGTAAGTCATTACAGCCATGTTTTATTCCAAAACATATCCCAAAACATGTTCCATAAAAGTGCCATTGTCAAATTAATTGTTTTGTTCATCATTCTCTAGGACAATCACCATAAAAAAAGTGCAGTCTATTAAAAGGAACTTATATGTCAAGTTACAATTATAGAAACTCTCCTTTACTCCTCATATTCTTGACTTCCTAAGCCATGTGACCTAAAGGTTGTAGCTTCCACCTTCCTAGACTGGCCTTATTTGGTCCTTTTTATTATGCCTCTTTCTTCTCCTTTTTAACTTCTTTTTTTGCTAAATGCGCTGAAGCCAATACTTGTTATATAACATTAACTCTGTAATCTACCTCCACAATCATACAGAGTATACAGATTCTGTATTTTTTCTCATAAGAGCTGCACATTTTATCTCTCTTTTTTAGGCTCAAAATGGGAAACAGAAAATATGTAAAGAATTTTTTTTCAGGTGCCCCACATTGACCTCCTGCTGCTCTTCCAGGACACTCCTGCCACCTCCACTGCTTGACCTTTGCTATCAGCCGGCTTGGCTGCACTTCAGTGCAGAAAGGGTTATTCGGCCAGCTCCCCGAGGTTCTGCTGAGCCCACATGACTTCCATGCGGTGAATATGGCATCCCTCAGGACCCAGGTGGCAATGCTCAGCAGGGCCATGTGAAGCCAGGCTGAGTCAGTCCACTGTATCGGAGTGGGGCCAAGCCACGGGTGGCAGCAGTGGTGAGCCAGGTTCGCTAGTAGGCAGGAGTCACCAGAGATTGAGGAGCAGCATCAGGGGAAAGGGTGGGGACCAGATATGGCAAGGGTATGTGTTGAGGAGCAATGGGGCCAAAGGAATTCCTATTTTTTTCAAAAATATAACGGGGGAGGAGTTGGTATGTGCCTTTTGCTAATCAAGAAATGTTCAAGCTTTTGGATCTCAAACCTAGATTTGGTTTTTATATTGTGGTGGCTATTATGTAAATAAATATAATCAGTACAGATATAACAAATAGATTATGATCTATTTGGTATACTTAGCAGGTTATCTGAAACTTTTTTCTACGCTGTGATTTTTTTGTCTTTAAGGCTTTTACCATCTAAGTAGCCTTTCCTGAGAGGACTCGCATCTTCAACAAGTCAATTTTCATATAATTTGGAGATACACCAGTTGAATGCACTCTCTTATCCGAATTATACACAGTGGGCTTAAGCTATGGTAAATCAGAATGAGTAAACTGTTCTCTAAAAACAACTTAATAAAATTAATTACCTCTTTCAGGATTCTAATGTTAACATGTCATGTCCTGGTAAAGGTAATTTGATAATAAGGTGATTCCTTTACAAAGCACACTGCCTATTAAGAGTTTTCCTTTGATTTTTATAATGTAACTGTCTTCAGATTCACTGTAAGGAAATAGGTGGTGCTATAATGCATTTCCCACACAGATTTCTAATTTCTTCACAATATGCTAACGTGGTCTTTTCTTGAGACATCTAAGTATGGGTACAAGAGAGGGATTAGTCACAGAACAACACGAAAAGATAATTCATTATGTTTATAAAGATTTTGTGGAATCCTTTTTAAACAGTCTATACTAAATGCAATCTAGTTCAGATCCTAGCTATGCCATTTTTAGCTGTCTGATCTTGGGCAAGTCACTTACCCATTATGTGTCTCAGTTTGCTCATCTGTTAAATATGAATGGATTAGATGGCCTCTAAAGTCTGTTTCAGCTTAAGTTCTGTGATCCCTAATTGAGCACACAATACCATTCTTTAGTTTGTGACCTGCAGCGTATACCATTGATCTCTATCTACATTAGGTATAGGAGAAAGGAGATTGGGTTGAGAGGAACAATTCTAGAATGAAGACAATTTTAAAAGCTCGTATGATCTCTCCTAAAATGTGATTCTAATTCAAAGTATCTTTTAAAGTAATTGTGATTTTTGACTATGGAAGGTTTGGCAGAAGAATGTTTAAAATAATTTTACTTGATTCTTGAGCATTTCAGGTAAGAACAGTTTTCTTCAAGGGTTTGGATGAACTGTTTTGTTTTCAACTATGATGACTTAAATATGCATGTGCTTTTTTTAGTCACTAGATTACTAGTGTATATGTCAGCAAGTCACTAAATATTAGCAGTTGTAAATTAAAATGGCTATTTTTAAGTCATCTGCTAAAATCACTGACAGAAATTGTTAGTTTTCTATCTTTAATACTTTTCTGTCCTTTTTTTTTTGTATATCAGCAAACAGTAGTGATAGTGAAGAACTTTCTGCTGGTGAAAGTGTGACTAAGAGTCAACCAGCTAAACCTGTTTCTACTGGAATGAAGTCTCATAATACCAAATCTCCAGCAAGGACACAGTCTCCAGGAAAGTGCAGTGGAAAGAATGGAGATAAGGATTCTGAGCTCAAGGAACATAGTAATCGATTACCCAAGGTTTACAAATGGAGTTTTCAAATGTGTAAGTAATAATGCATTTTCAAACTAGATTTAAGCAATATGATAATTAGCTCCTTAGCTCTAACCAGAATTATGTGCCAGGTATCTTTACAAATTTTAGGTCTTTTTTTTCTGAATAACTTCCACCAAAATCTGTTCTGATGGAACGGAGCAGACAAGGAGTTCTCAGAAGATAAACATTAGTAGGTTTTGAGTAGTTGGAAAGGCATGTGTGTGTAATCTGTCTATAAATATGCATGCGTATGTGTGTGTATCGCTATGTATATATAAATGGCCTTTCCTCAGTAGAATATACCTTCCTTGATAGAAGTGACTTTCATTTTTGTGTCTGTATCCCCAGTGCCTACGACAGTGTCTATTACATAGTAGGTGCTTAATAAAACCTTGTTGATTGATATATACTTAGTCAGTGGAAGAAATACATGGAGGGGATAACATCACTAATTTCTTTAATTTCATTTCAAGAAATATTTATTAAGCATCTAAGGCACTAAGGATGCTGAGAGAGAGAGAGTGTATGTGTGTTAATATATAATAGTAGTCCCTGCCTTTAGGAAGCTTTTATGCTGCTGCAGTTGGAATGTAACCTTTGCAAAGAGAGGTAAATACAGTTTGAGGAGGGAGAGGGCACTAACAACTAAGAGGAAATCAAAAGGGCTTCCCATATGGACCAATACATGATCTGCGCCTTCATTTAAACATTTATTAGCTACCTACCATGTCCCAGGGACATAGAAACAAAAATAAAGCAGTCCCTGTCATCAAAGAATCTAAATTATATGAAGGATTCAGGACGTCCATATATTGGGGGCCTCAACAAAGCCCAGAAGAGACTAAGGAGAGAAGTGTATTCTAGGCATTGAGAGACATCTTGCTCAGAAGCATAAGATCATGGATACATTATGAGCTAGTTTGGCTTGAACATGGAGTAGAGAAAGGCAAGTAATAAGGGAAGTAATATGAAATTAATTTTTAAAAGGTAGACTAGAGCCAGACTATGAATGGTTTTAAATGCCAAAACCGAGGAGCTTCTGGGCCTGATCTTTAGGAAGATTATTTTGTCAGCTATGTGGCAAATGGATGGTAAAGGAATTAACTAGTAGACCAATTTATAGGTGAATGGGGTAGTTGAAAGGAAGAGACAGATACAAGAGATGTTTTGGAGGAAGAACTGAGAAGACTTGGCAAATAATTGGATATGAGAGGATGAGAGAGAGAAAAAGATTAAAAGTGATTCTCGGGTTGTGAATCTGATGTTTCCTTCAGCAGCAATGAGGAAGTTTAGAGGAGAGGCAAGTGTAGGGGAGAAGATAATGAGTCACATTTGGACCTATTTGAGTGTGAGTTGACTACAGGACATTCATGTAGAGATATCCAGCAGACAGTGATGTAGAGCTGGAGTTCAGGACATAGATGAGGATTGCATTTTTGATTTGGTTGTTTTCTTCATAAAAATGTTAACTGAATCCACAGAAAGCTGGTGAGATTTTAGAGGAGAGAGCATAGAGAGAAGCCCTGAACAGAGAAAGCCTTGAGAGACATGCCTTCAGTTCAGGGATAGGACATGGATAACAACCTGACCAAGTAAATCCCTTAACCACTCTTTGCCTCAGTTTCCTCATCTGTAGCTGTGGGGATAACAGTAGCACCTACCCCCCAGGGTTGCTGAAAGATCAAATAAGTTACCTTTGTGCTCTAAGTGCTGTAGCAATGCTATCTATTATTGTTGTCAGCTATTATTATATAATTTTTCTTTTTTATAATTATATTTGTACTGATCTTCCCTCATTAGAATGCAGGCTTCTCATGAGTAGGTACTATTTTATGCTTTGTACTTTGTAGCTTTTTCCTCCATTGCTTAGCACAGTGCCTGGAAACATAGTACACACTTAATAAATGCTTGGCAATTTGTTTATTGGTAGATTCCCTCAGAACCTCCAGAGTAGATAGAGAAAAGACAGCTGGCAGGAGTGACCGGGTTGGGATTGAGTGTGATATGACAGTAGGGTAAGGGATTCAAGGGTAGAAGGTAGTATATAGTTGTACTTGTTACCTGTAGGATTCAAGTTAGGAAGGAAAGACAATTCTTCAGACAGAACCAGAGTAATGAATCAGGAAAGCAGAGAGGAGAGGAGTGACTAGACCTTTCAATAAAGACACAAAATAGATTTGCGAGTAATTAGGTAACAGGAGAATGAGACAGTTAAAGATGTAGTCCAAGAGAAGAAGTCCATTACTGTGAATCAGTGATGTCCCATGCAATATCAGATCCTTGGAATCACACAAAATTCATAGGGAATGAGGCACAGTCAGAAGATTCTGGGCACATTGAGACCAAAATTGGGCCTGAGACCCTACTCATGGACAGGGTCCTAAAACACAAAGGTTGGTCATCTGAAGCTCTAGAAGGAATCAGGGAACTAATTATTTACAGATTGGGCAAGGAAAAAGTGGAAATAGTTGCTTGAAAATTTCATTTTTTTCCACCTTATAATCCTGTTTATTTTCTAATTGTGTTTTTCTCTAACCAGCTTTTAGAGGACTGATTACATAGTTTTTGATTTTAGTTCTTTTATAAATAGAATTTTTTTTTAAAAGCACATATTCATTGAAGTTTTTTAAACCAATAGCTGACCTGGAAAATATGACAAGTGCAGAACGCATTGCAATCCTTCAAGAAAAACTGCAGGAAATCAGGAAACATTATCTGTCATTGAAATCTGAAGTGGCTTCCATTGATCGGAGAAGAAAACGTTTAAAGAAGAAGGAAAGAGAAAGTGAGTGTTTTCACTGTTCAATAAACTGTAGTCTTACTATGTTGTATAATTATAATGAACCAAGCTTGATCCTGAGGAAGCAAAGTGAACAATGTCCTTTGCTCTTTGCTGAGGTGGGGAACCATCAATAGGGAACAATTTTTGTATTGTTAGACTTCGTTGATATGTTGGTTTAATTTTGTTGAATTGCCAGTTTTCCCCCTTTCTTTTATGTTTATTATAAGGGATGGGGAAAGTCCCAGAGAGGGTGATGTTTGAAAATGAAGACAATGTAAAAACAAAGAATCTATCAGTTTTCTAAAATTTGTTCTTGTTATTCCACAAAATAATAGTAACATTTTCTGCTTTAATTATATTTTAAAAATTCATCCCAGTGCTTTCCCTGTAGTGATGTGGATTGGCTCCTGCTCTGCATTTTATAGTCCTAAGGAATAGCTTGAAGTACTGAGAGGTTAAGTAATTTTTCTCAGGGTTCCATAGCCAGTACATGTCAGAGGGAGAATTTGAACCCAGGTCTTCCTTACTAGAAGGACAGTTCCATATTCACCATACCACGCTGCTGTAACTTATATTTAATTTATTCTGATATTATGGTCTTTGGAAATGAGAATTACCTGTTAGAATCATTGAATTATAGAATTTTAATAGTTCGCAGGACTTTTAATCTAACCCTGCTCCCAACACTACCCCTTGCCCATTTTGCAGAAGAATCAGGCATAGGAAAGTTAAATAAACTTCCATAAGCTCATTCAACTAAATAAAAGCAGAACCAAGAATGACACTGCTTCCTTTTAATGTGAAGACTTGAGGATTTTTATGGTTTTTGATAACGTGTACCAAATGGTAAAATAATTCAAGTTCCCTGAACCTCTAAAAAATGAGAGCTACTAATCTTTTGAAACTTAATGTGTGTTTAGTGTATTTTGTGAGGTCTTTTAAGATATATCAAAATTGTATATTATCATGTCATACAGTTGAAGAATAGCTGTCTATTCATCTTGTAGGATTCCCATTTATCTTCTTAGGATGTTCATAGAATCTTCTTTTGAAAATAGGGACAATATTTGTCTTTGTTTAGATGGCCCTTCTTATTATTTCCAGGATCTTTCAGAGATGTTCAGTAACAGCAATCGTATGTGCCAGTCTTATTTGTACATTGGAAATATAGTACATTAATAATTGATGTGAGTATGGTGAGTTGAATTCATTGAGAGCACTTACAGGACTTCTGTTACTATCTACCATCTCCTTCGTTATAATAGGTTCTAGCATCCTTATAACCATTTCTGATCTATTCTTCCCAGTCCAAAGTTAATTGTCGTTGTCAGAAAAAACAGAAGCCAAGTTAGGGATGAGTAAACAGTTCAGCCTTTTCTCTATTGTGTCCTTTATCATCAATACTTTCACCTCAGCTGAGCCTCATCCTCATTCTTTGATCTTCATCTGGTGCTCAATATAGTTGAAAAGCTTCTTTTTTAAAAAAAATTATCATTAATATTCATATCAGTCTTATTTCATTTGGGGCTTTAGTGTTTCTGACATTCTTACAGGACCATGCATCTCCTTTGCATTTATCCTAGTTCTTCCTTCCATTCATGCCTTTTTTTTATGGTACAGCTAGGTGGCACAGTAGGTAGACCACTGATCCTGGAGTCAGGAAGACATGCATTCAAATCCAAGGCCATTGGATCTTACTGTTCTTCTCTCTAAACCCTTTGAAATCTTCCCTCCCCAAAATCTAGGATATCTTTCAAATTATGACCAGTTTTCTTCTGCTTTCTCATGAATTCCATGATGGACTTCTCTCTAATGTTTCCGTCATTTCTTCTTCAGCACCTAATTCATTCTTACTGATCTGGATCAGGTCTTTACAGTTTGCCTTATTGTTTCCTTCACCTCTGAAGGCTAAAATTAAGTTATACCGTTTGCCTTATTGTTTCCTTCACCTCTGAAGGCTGAAATTAAGTTATGTTACAAATTTAGTGCAGAGAATGCAATATTAGAAAGTGGATAGTCCTCCTCCCTCATCTTTACAACATTATGCCTCCATACTAGATTTGTGATTCATTTATTTAACTCTTTGTCCCATTCTTCTTTTTGCATAGTTGGTCTATAGCATATTCTTGAACTTGACCCAGCTACTCTCCAGGTTTTCTTTTTATGGTTCCTGAGTTTCTTACATGAGTAATCTTCTTACGATATAATGCAGCTCTTTCTGTTCCTTTTTTCATAAGGTATACTCATCCAGAGCTTTATTCCAGTAATGAATCCTAAGGCATCAAATCTTAGTGGTAGCTATTTTGTCTGATTTGCCATTTAGGATTTAGGATTTCTAAATGACACTATTTACCGGTACTTTGTACATTTTTATGTATTATTGACATCTGAGGCCATGAATTTTGTCTCTGGTTTTCATCTTGGATGTTGTTTTCCATGAATTACCTACTCTTTCTTCTATCCCTCTTTTAATACTGTATCGACTATTTCTCTGTGATGAGCTTGTGTATGTAGGTAGTTTTCTTTCTCTCCTTTCCCCTCAGTTAGATTCCTAAAATTCTAGGCAAGTGTGTTTTAAAGACTTGTATTAAGTATACTCCATTCCTTGTCAAAAGCCCATAACTTCTGTGCCATGCTGTGGCTTAAAAAAATCTAAATTTCATTTTCTGATACCACCTTCTTAGTTAGCTATTTACTTCCCAAATCCTCTTCCCTCTTTTGGCTAGTGAACATTTGCAGTTAAGTAATAGATTTGAGGTTCTTCATGAAAAGGAAAAATAAGACTCTTCAAAGGAAGCTTTTGTATTGTAATGAAGAGGGTCTATGGTTTCAGTAGATGAGAGATCACCTAGGAGTGTGCCAGAAAAGGAATAATATACAAGTTGAAGCTGCTCAGGAGCTCCTTGTAGTTTTTTGTACTTGTGCTACCAGGAAGCTTCATCAAAGCCCAATTCTTAGTCCCCTAAACCAATCAGACCTCAAGGACAGTTTGAATACCTTTTAAAGAAAACAAAGTGTTCAGTCCACATAGCATCATCAGTAGATATTTCTCCTGTAATTGGTGTTACATTTTAGTATATACAATCGTTTTTTACCCTTTCATAAAGGTTGGTCAATATTCAGACCTATGCAGTGTAGTTATATGTATATGTACATATATATGTGTATATACACATATATGTGTGTGTATGTGTGTGAATATATATAGAGAGAGTAATAGTGCTTACTTTGTGCCAGGCATTGGGCTGCTTGTGGGATGTTCAGCAGGCAAAAGGAGCTCCCCTGAAGAAACTCAGAGTCTGATGGAGGAATCAGCATTCAAAAAATTGTGCATACATGATATAATACAGTGTAAATGGAAGACAGTCTCAAAGAGAAGGCATTAGCAGTGGGAAGGAACTCTTGTGGAAGGTAGGGTTTAAGGTGAATCTTGAAGAAGATCAGGAGGTGGAGTAGAGGAGGAAGAACTTTCCAAACATGGGAGAAAATCAGTGAAAAGTTACAGCATTGGGAGGTGGAATGTCATGTGAGGAAAAAGTAGGCCACTGTTACTAAAGCAAAGAATACAAGCAGAGGAAGTAAAGTGTAAGAAGACTGTAGTGGGAGGACAGCACCAAGTTGTAAAAGACTTTTATTGCTAAACTGAGGGCTTCAAGGAGCCTCTGGAGTTTATTGAGTAATTGGGGTGGTAGTGATGTATGGTCACCCCTGCATTTTGGGAAAATCACTTTTAGTAGCTGAGTAAAGAATGGAAGAGGGAAAAGATTTGAGATGGAGAGTCCATTTAGTAGAAAGCTATTGCAATAGGCCAGTTTAGAAGTGTTGAGGGCCTTGTGCTGGGTAGTTGGCTGTGTGAGGGGAGAAAAGTGGGAATATATGTGAGAGATGCAGTGAAAATACAAATGACAATATTTGACAGTCAATGGGAAATGTTGGGGTGTGAGTGCAAGAGTGAAGAGTTGAGATGGACATTTAGGTTGTCAACCTGAGTAACAGAATGGTTGTGCCCTTGATAGTAATAGTAAAATTGTAATATGTTGGGGCCAGCTCTGGACCTGGGCCTCCTGTGTGGAGAGTGAGACGCCTGGGGGTGCTGCTCTACCTCCGAGTATCGGAGCGAGGCGCCCCAGTAACAGGAGGAAGGCTCCGCCCACGGGGAGGAACTGGGGAGGAGCAAGGCCGCCCTTGGTGGGGGGAGCGCAGAGGGGGATAAAAGAGCAGGTATTGAGCTGTTCAGGGCTTTTGCTTCAGGGAATCAATAAAGTGTAGCAACTCCATCGCACCTCGGGTGTCCTGTCTGGTCATTGCCCCCTCCCCCACCCCAAGGAGGGGCCGGAGACATCCGAAGACCCAGGAAGGGTGAGTAGAAGGCGAAGGCTTGGGAGCTGGGAGCCCCGAGCAGATTAGTCCCGGACTGGCTGATAGTCCGCAGCCCCGAGTCTGTAGCCCCGAACAGTAATAAGGAAAGGGTTTGAGTAGAAAGATAATTCTGGTTTGGACATAATGAGTTTGTGACGTCTACCAGGCAGCCAATTTGAGATGACTGAAGAGTGGTCAGACAGGAGAACCAAGAGAAAGTAATGTTATAAAATCCTAAAGAGAATTGAGGAAGATGGCTAAGTAGGTCAGAAAATTCCAAGCTCTCCAGATTTCCTCCACAAACAAGACAGTCCCAGCTGTGATGCTGAGATGTAGTCCTGAGATGTGGGTGAAGACCAGAAGAAACCAGCACATGCCTGGTGAGTATAGAAGCAGGGCAGTGACACTGCTGACTATTGGCACTTCAAGAAGAGCTAAGTTCTTAGTTTTGGTTCCAGGCCAGAGAGGAGAACTGAAAGTTACAGCCACTGGAGGAGCAAGAGCATTTCCAGTGTAGTGTGTACCTGGGAGCCCCATCTGTGAAGTGGAGGGGGAAAGGAGTGACAAGGTTGGGCTCTGGACAAAGTTCAAAAAATAATAGCAAGAAGGACCTGAGGCCAGAGGGACTGTTGTCCAGAACTAGAGGTGATTATAATAACAAGCTGCTAAAAAATAAAAATAGTAAAAAGTAAATAAAAATGAGCAAGCAAAGGAGAAGGAACCAGCCATAGAGAGATACTATGTGAATAGAGAAGAGTAGGGTGCGTTTTCAGAGGATACTGAAGCAAAAAAAAAAAACCCCTCTTCTCCATCAAAGAGTAACATCAAATGGTCATCTGCCCAAAAAAATTCCTGGAAGAACCTGAAGAGGACTTTAAAAATCAAATTATAGAGATTGAGGAAAAATTCAGGGGGAAAAACACAATCCACGAAAATTATGAAAAGGTCAGTCAACTGGCAAAGAAGTTCCAAAATCTTAAAGACAAAAACAATACCTTGAAAACTAGAATTGGGCAAGGAGAAGGGAATGAATCAAGAAATAATAAAACAAAAAGAATGAAAAAATAGAAAAGAATGTGAAACATCTCATAAGAAAAACTGCTGATCTGGAGAACAGATCAGGAAGAGAAAACATAAGAATAATTGGACTATCTTAAAGGATACAATAATACAAAAAGTAATCAAAGAAAATTGCCCTGAAGTTTTAGAACAGGAAGGGAAAGTAGAACTAGAAAAAATTACCACTACCTGAAAGAGATCTCAGGATGAAAACCTATAAGACTATCATAGCCAAATTCCAAAAACCTCAGGTTTAGAAGAAAATATTATGGGCAACAAGAAAAACAAACATTGCAGAGCCACAATTAGAAATAACCAGACTTAGCTGCTGCTGCATTAAGAGACTGCAGATCTTGGAACATATATTAGAGAACAAAAGACCTGAGGTTGCAGCCAAAAAATAACTTACCCATCAAAGTTAAGTATAATCTTGAACCAAAATAAAGACATGCCATGAAGTGACAGACTTTAAAGATTTTGTTTTAGAGAGACTGGAATTGAAAAGAAAATTTGACATATAAGTTTCAGGAGAAGTATAATGGAAACATAAAAAACCAATTACAAGGGATTCAGTAAAAACAAACTATTTACTTTTTATATGTGGAGATGTAAGTCACATGCTTAAGATTGTCATTCGTAATTGTGAAAGAAAGTTGGGAAGAACTGAAAATGATGTGGTGATTCTAAAAAGCAAAATTGTAGGAAAATGTAAAAAGAGCAAATATCTCATATAAATGAAGTAGGAGAGGAAGAACTGATACAGAAGAGTCAGGTGGAGGTAGAAGGGTAATAATAGTGCTCTTATCAGGTCTGAGTTAAAGAGGGAACTACATAAACATTTAGAAGGGAATACAAGTCTTCTAAATTTATAAGGAAATAAGACAGTGAGGAAATGGGATGGGGAGGTAATGTGGAAGAGTATGTGGATTAAGATTTAGGAGGATAAGGGAGAAGAAAAGGAAGGAACATTGGGACATTTAGACTAGCAGTTAGAAACAAGAAAAAGAAGATAAGGGGAGAAGATAAATTAGGCTCTAAAAGAGTATGAAGTAGGGAGGTAATGTTCTTTTTTTAATTTTTTAATGTTTATTTATTGTTAGTTTTCAGTATTCATTTCCACAAAAGTTTGAGTTCCAAATTTTCCTCCATCTCTCTCCTCCCCCCACCCCAAAACACTGAGCATTCTGATCACCCCTTTCCCCAATCTGCCCTTCCTTCTGTCATACCCCTCCCTTCTCTTAAACTCATCTTCTCTCTTTTCTTGTAGGGCAAGATAGATTTCTATACCCCATTACCTGTATTTTCTATTTCCCAGTTGCATGCAAAAGCAATTCTCAACATTTGTTCCTAAAACTTTTGAGTTTCAACTTCTCTCCTTTACTCCCTCCCCACTCATCCCCACTGAGAAGGCAAGCAGTTCAATACAGGCTATATATGTGTAGCTTTGCAAAAGACTTCCATAATAGTCATATTGTGTAAGACTAAATTTCCCTCTATCCTTTTCTGCCCCCCCATTTATTCTATTCTCTCTTTTGACTTTGTCCCTCCCCAAAAGTGTTTATTTCTAATTACTCCCTCCTCCCCTTTGCCCTCCCTTCTATCATACTCCCCACCCCACTGATCCTCTTCTCCTCTAATTTCCTGTAGTGTAAGATAGATTTTCATGCCAAATTGAGTGTGCATGTTATTCTTATCTCCGTAAGCCATACGTGATGAAAGTAAGCTTCGCTTTTTCCCTCTCACCTCCCCACTTTTCCCCTCCATTGAAAGAGCTTTTTCTTGCCTGTTTTATGAGATACAATTTGCCCCATTCCATTTCTCCCTTTCTCCTCCCAGCATACTCCTCTCTCACCCCTTAATTTTATTTTTTTTAGGTATCATCCCTTTCTATTCAGCTCGCCCTGTACCCTCTGTCTACATATCTATATATAGATATAGATAGCTATATATAAGTGTGTGTGTGTGTGTGTGTGTGTGTGTGTGTGTGTGTGTGTGTAATTCCTCCAACTACCCAAATACTGAGAAAAGTTACAAATATTATCTTTCTATGTGGGAATGTAAACAGTTCAACTTTAGTAAATTCTTTAAAATTTCTCTTTCCTGTTTACCTTTACATGCTTCTCTTGACTCTTTTGTTTGAGAGTCAGATTTTCTATTCAACTCTGGTCTTTCCATCAAGGATGCTTGAAAGTCCTCTCTTCAATTGAATGATGATTTTTTTTCCCCTGAAGTATTATACTCAGTTTTGCTGAGTTAGGTGATTCTTGGTTTTAATCCTAATTCCTTTGACTTCAGGAATATCATATTCCAAGCCCTTCAGTCCCTTAACGTAGAAGCTGCTAGATTTTGTGTTATCCTGATTGTATTTCCATAATACTTGAATTGTTTCTTTCTATCTGCTTGCAATATTTTCTCCTTGACCTGAGAACTCTTTAATTTGACTACAATATTCCTAGGAGTTTTTCTTTCAGATCTCTTTCAGGAGGTGATCACTGGATTCTTTCAATATTTATTTTACCCTCTGGTTCTAGAATATCAGAGCAATTTTCCTTGATAATTTCATGAAAGATGATGTCTAGGCTCTTTTTTTCATCTTAACTTTCAGGTAGTCACATAATTTTTGCATTTTCTTTTCTGGGTCTATTTTCCAGGTCACTTGTTTTTCCAATGAGATAGTTCACATTGTCTTCTGTTTTTTCATTCTTTTGGTTTTGTTTTGTAATTTCTTGGTTTCTCATAAAGACATTAGCTTCTATCTGCTCCATTTAAAGAACTATTTTCTTCAGTGAGCTTTTGAACCTCCTTTTCCATTTGGCTGATTCTGCTCTTTAAAACATTCTTCTCATTGGCTTTTTGGACCTCTTTTGCCATTTGAGTTAGTCTATTTTTAAGGATGTTATTTTCTTCAGCATTTTTTTGGGTCTTTTTTAGCAGGCTGTGACTCACTTTTCATGATTTTCTTGCCTCGCTCTCATTTCTCTTCCTAATTTTTCGTCCACCTCTCTTACTTGATTTTCAAAATCCTTTTTGAGCTCTTTCATGGCCTGACACCATTGCATATTTATTTTGGAAGTTTTGGATGCAGAAGCCTTGACTTTGACTTCTTCTAACGGTACGTGTTGTTCTTCCTTATCTGAAAGGATGGAAGAAAATACCTGTTCACCAAGAAAGTAACCTATAGTCTTATTTTTTCCCCCTTTTTTGAGCATTTTTCCAGCCAGTTACTTGACTTTTGAGTCCTTTGTCAAGAGGAGGGTATGCTCTAGGAACCTGTAAGGTCTCAGTTCCTCCGAGGTGGCACAGTCAAGGGAGAGGAGTTTACTCCTCTCCTGACCTGGAACAACCAAAAATTTTTCTGCCCAGGATCTGCGAGTAGAATTTCCTGTGCACCACTACCTCCAGTTCCACCACATCAGTGCTCCTCCTCACCCCAGGTCTGCCACTCAAGGCTGAGATCCAGATTAGCTGCTCAATTTCCCCAGGGTCTTTAGGTAGAGGGCTCCAAAAATAGATGCTGCTGCTGCAGTGGTACTGCTGGTGGGGCCACACCATGTTCCCTTCTCACCCAGGTGAAAGAGCTTTCTCACTGACCTTTGAAGCTGTCTTTGACATTTGTGAGTTGAGAAATCTGGGAACCGCAGCTGCTGCCAGAGACTCTGCCCCCTGAGGCCTGCTCTGGTCCTCTCCCTGCTGCACCATGTGGACAAAGCTGGACCATGCACCACTCTGAGCCTGTTGTGATAGACTTTTCCTGTTGGCCTTCCAGGCTATCCTGGGCTGGAAATCTCTTTCACTCTGTTGTTTTGTGGCTTCTACTGCACTAGAATTTGTTTAGAGGAATTTTTTTATGGCTGTGGGGGAGAGCTTTTCCAGGCCCGTCCTTCTACTCCACTATCTTGGCTCCACCCCAGGAGGTAGTGTTTAGAAGTAAACTAGAGGAGGGATAGGGTAAAAAGAGAGGCTGAGAAGAACAGTAGTGAGAAAAAATAGAATGGAGGGAGATACACAAATAGTAATTGTAACTTTCAATGTCAATGGGATGGATTCACCCATAAAATGGAAATGGATAGCAGAATGGATTAAAAATCAGAATCTGACAATCTGCTACTTACAAGAAACACATTTAAAACCAAGAAATAAACACAGCATTAAAATAATGGCTGGAATAGAATGCATTATGCCTCAGCCAATGCAAAAAAGCACTGGTAGCAATCTTGATATCAGACAAAGTCAAAGCTAAAATAAATTTAATTAAAGGAGATAAACAGGGAAACTACATTTATGATAAAATGAACCATGGATAATAAAGTAATATCTGTACTAAACTTATATGCCCCAAGTACCATAGCATTTAAATTTTTAAAAAAATGTTTAAAAAATTACCAGTGGAAATAGACAACACTAACGTAATAGTGGGATACTTTAATCTTCCCCTCTCAGAACTAGACAAATCTAACCAAAAAATAAGAAAGAAGTTAAGGGACTAAATAGTATTTTAGATAAGGTAGGTATGATAGATGACTGAAGAGAATTGAATAGAAATGGGAATTACCAATTTTCTCAGAGGTACATGGTACCTTTACAAAAATTGATCATATATTGGGACACATTTTATAGTTAAAAGCAGAAGTATCAAATAACTTCCTTTATAGACCACAATGCAATAAAAGTTATGTTTAACAAGGGACTGTGCAAACAGAAAAAACTAATTGGAGACTAAACAACCTAGTCTTAAAGAATGTATGGGTTTAAGAAGAAATAATAGAACTAACCACTAATTTCAATAAAGAAAATGATAGTGATGAAACAACATATCGATAAGGAAAAACTATTAACATAGGTGATTATATCAATAATAAAAGTAACAAAAATAATATTATAATGTCAGTAGATGCAGAAAAGCATTTGATAAAGTACAACACTGATTTCTATTAAAACTATTGAAAGCATAAGTGTCAGTGGACTTTTTCTTAAATTGATAAGAAGCATTTACCTAAAACCATTAGCAAGCATTATTTGCAATGGGCCTAAGATAGAAGCTTTCTCAGTAAGATCAAGTGTGAAACAAGGATAACCCATAGTCATCGGTACTATTCAATATTCTATTGGAAATCCTAGAAATAGCAATAAGAAGAAAAGCAAAAAGAATCAGAATAGGTCATGAGGTAACAAAACTATCTTTTTTTGCAAATTGATATGATGATATACTTGGAAAACCCTGAAGACTCAACTGAAAAGTAAATTGAAATAATTAGTAATTTCAAGAAGTGAAGTAGGATGTAAAGTAAACTCGCATAAATCATCAGCATTTCTATATATTACCAATAGGATCCTGCAGGAAGAGATAGCTAGAAGACGCCCCCAGTTTTTAAAAAAGGCAGTATAAAATATCTGTTTATACACCTGCCAAAACAAACCCAGGATCCATATGAAGAAAACCATTAAAAACTTGATATCCAAATAAAATCAGATTTAAATGAATGGCAAAATATTAATTGTTTGTGAATAAGTGGAGGCCAATATGATGACAGTTTTACTAAAATTAATCTACATATTCAATGTCATCCCGATTAAATTACCAAAAAATTATTTTACGGAGCTAGGTAAAATAATAACAAAAATTATTTGGAAGAAGAAATGATCAAGAATATCAAAAGAACTAATGGTGTAAAAAGTAAAGGAAAGATATTTAGCAGTACTAGATCTCAGACTTCAACTATATTATAAGACAGTAGCTATCAAAACTATCTGGTACTGGCTAAGAAATAGAAAGTCAGTGGAACAGATAAACATACAGTCTACAGCAGCAAACAAATATAGTTATCCAGTGTGTTTCACAAGTGTAAAGAGTTAAATTTTGGGGATAAGAATTCATTATTTGGTAAAAATTATTGGGAAAGCTGGAAAGTAGTCTGGCAGAAATTAGGCATAAACCAATATCTTACCCCATTTATCAAGATAAGGCCAAATGGATATATGACCTAGATATAAAGGGAGATATTACAAGAAAATTTGAAGAACATGGAACATATTACCTGTCAGACTTATGGGTAGGCGAACAATTTACGGACAAACAAGAGATAGTGTTGTGAGATGTAAAATGGATAATTTTGATTACATTAAGTTAAAAATGTTTTGTACAAATAAAACAAATGTAGCCAAGATCAGAAGGACAGCAGAAAACTTGTGGGGGGGCAGGGGAGGAATATATGAACAGTTACTCAGATAAAGGTCTCATATCTCAAATATATGAAGAACTTTGTCAACTCCATAAGAATGTGAGTCATTCCACAATTGATAAATGGACAAAGGATATGAATAGACAGTTTTCTGGTGAAGAAATCAAAGCAATTTATAGTCATATAAATGCTCTGAATCATTATTGATTAGAGAAATGAAATCCTTGAGGTACATTTACACCTGTCAGATCGGCTAAAATGATACAAGGGGAAAGTGTGTAATGTTGGAAGGAAAGTGGAAAAATCAGGATCTTAGTTCATCATTGGTGGATCTGTGAGCTGATCCAGCCATTTTGGAGAGAGATTTGGAATTATGCCCAAAGCCACTATTCCTCAAGATGATTAGGGAAAAATGGAAAAGAACCTACGTATTTTGAAATATTTATAGTAGCTCTCTTCGTAATGGAAAAGAACTGGAAATTGTGAGGATGCTCATCAGTTCAGGAGTCACTAAACAAATTATGGTACATGTTCATGATGGAAGTTTGCTCTGCTGTAAGAAATGAGCTCAATGATTTTAGAAAAGCATGAGGAGACCTCCCTGAAATAATGAAGAGCGAAATGAGCAGAACCAAGAGAACACTGTGTACAGTAACCACAGTATTATTTTAAGAATGACTTTGAGCGATCAAATTATTTTGACCATTATACATATCCAAATTAACCTCAAAGATCCTACGAAAAAAGATGTTGTTTGAATCCAGAAAGAAATAATGCTATGGTGTAGGAAATGATGAGCTGGTTGATTTAGAAAAACATGGAGAGATTTGGACATAGGAACAAAGATGCTGTCAACCTTCAGAGGATACAGATGACAGGAGGAAATAAGTATAGGACAGTCTTACATATATGTGTATAAATGTATATGTATGTTTACAGATATCTGTGTATACTTAGAAGGTGTGTGTGTGTGTGTACACACACAACTTAATTGTAACCTTTTTTAGGGTGGGGAAAGGGGGAAAAATAAAGTAAAAATCTCACAGCCAAGAACAAAAGAAAACCAACAAGGAAGCAAAAAAAAAAAAAAGCTGGACAGCTTTGAAAATAATGTGTAGTATTTATTATATAGGTTTTTTTGAAATTGAAATTTATTATTTTATATTGAATTCTTTCTTATGGTTTGCTGTGTACATGGCAGTGTTTTTTTTTCTTTTCTTATTTTGCATATAAGTGTAGAATAAAAAGTAAAGAGAATTGAAATTTTGAAGAAGAGAGTATTCAAAAGATAGTGATGTACGCTGTCTACGACTCTAGAGAGGTAGAAAAGATTTGAAAAAAGACCATTAAACTTAACAATAAAGAGACTGTTGGTCATTTCAGAGAGCATTTTCATTTTGATGAAGTTGGAAACTATATTTTTAAAAAGGAAGTTTAAAAGAGAGTGAGAGCGCATGAAGTGGAGAAACCTTGTAAGTTCTCAAAAGCTTTAACCCATAGCAGCTCTTTTTGTGGTGGCCAAGAACTGAAAATCAAGGGAATGCCCATCAATTGGGGAATGACTAAACAAGTTGTGGCATATGAATGTAATGAAATATTGTTGTTCTATAAGAAATGATGAACAGACAGACTTCAGAAAAACCTGGAAAGACTTACATGAACGGATCCTGAGTAAAGTGGGCAGAGCCAGAAGAACATTATACACAGTAACAGCCACAGTATGTGAGGACTGTTTTTGATAGTCTTAGCCCTTCACAGCAATGCAGAGACCAAAAACATTTCCTAAAGATGCAAAATGCCATCCATATCCAGAGAAAGAACTATGGAATCAGAACGCATATAGTGATGCAGACTATTTTCTCTTTTGTTATGTTTTATTTTTCTCATGGTTTCTTCCATTCATTTTAATTCTTCATGCAACATGACTGATGTGAAAATGTGTTTAATAGGCATATATTTGTAGAGCCCATATAAGATTGCATGCCATCTTGGGGAGGGAGGGGAAGAAAATTTAAAACTTATGGAAGTGATTGCTGATAACTGAAAACAAATAAATTAATAAATTTTGGAGGGGAAGGAAATCATCAGGAAGAAGTCAAATTTTTGAGTTGAGAGCTTCAAATAGAGTTTACTGATGGCAAACTTATTATTAAATTAAAGAGATGTTCTTTGAAAAAATAACATTTAGCCCCATAGTGAAGGAGAGACATGGGACTTAAGCTAGCAGGAATATCAGCTCAAAATGATGAGTTTTTTTAAAGATGGAGAAACATAAGGATGTGTTTATAGGCATCAGGGAAGGAGACTCAAGAGAGTGGGGTGATAATAAGAGCCATCTGCTGGAGAGACAGAAGAGGACGTCAAGCATCCATATAGAAAGGACTGTTTCAAGCAAGAAAAAGGGCTGCCTCTTCATGCAAGACAGCAGTGAAGGAGAAAATACGTCTGAGTAGTGTCTGAGGAAGTGAGGTGCTATGGTGGATGGAGCATTAGAACTGAAGACCTGAGTTCAGATTCTCAGATTTCTATTAGCTGGGTGATGTTGAGCAAGTCATTTCACCTTCCTGAAGCTCATTTTCCTCATCTGTAAAATAAAGATAAAAAAAGAGAAACTCTCTCAGCATTGTTGTGAAGATCAAATGAGATGATTTATTTAAAGCACTTTGTAAACCTTAAAGTGCATTATGAATCCTGGCTGTTATTAGTTGCCCTGGTAGTGGTGGTGGTGATGATGATGATGATGATTTGAGATGAGAAGAAGGTAACAAGGAGCCTTTGGGAAATGGCCTCCTTCCTCCCCCTTCCCCCCCCCCTTTTTTTAGTGATAAAGTACAAGGTGCCGCCCCATGGGCATGATGGAGAGATCCAGAGAAATACAGCGGGGTGGGAAATGAAGAGACAGCTGACCTGAGTGCCCTCCTATGGAAATTTCAAGAGGAGCGCTTCATGTCCACCCTCTCCAGTCAGAGGGAAGGGACCACAGGGACAATAGCAGAGATAGGAGGGAATGCATTGTAGGCATGGGGGGCAACCACTGCAGAAGCATGAAGATCCAAGATCAAGTGTTTTATGCAAGGAACAGCAAACCAGACTGTCATTTGTGGAAGAGAGTAACATGTAAGAAGAATTTTAAATACCAGAGGAATTTATAATAGACCCTGGAGGTACTTAAAGTATATCAAATAGGAGGGTGACATGGTCATACATGTGCTTTAGAAAAAGTTCTTTGACAGCTGTCTGGAGGATGGATGTAGTGAGAAGAGATTAGTGGTAGGGAGACCAATGAGGTTATTACACTCCAGAGTAGTGATGAAGGCTTTTGAACTTGGGTGATGACTGTGAAGATGGAGAGGGTAGTAACTGTATGTGAGAGATACTGTGAGGAGAGCAACTGATTGGATATGTGAGGGCTAAGTGAAATGGTGGATAGCAAGGATGAAAGTCTGAGTAACTGTGGTGCCCTCAGTAGTTATGAACAGGAGTAGAATTGGGAGGCAAGATGATGAGTTCTGTTTTGGACCTCTTGAGTTTGAGATGCCTAGAAGATACCTAGTCAGAAATGACTGTTAGATAGTTGGTTGGAAAAGACTGGAACTCAGGAAAAATAATCATCTGCATATAGATGCTAATTGAACCCAGGGGAACTGTTAAGCTCTTCAAGAGAGATAAGTATCAGTAACCGCTGACTATAACATTTTATAATCCTTTCAGTTTAACAAGCATTTTACATATATTATCTCATTTGATTCTCACAACAGTCATGGGAGATAGGTCTGATTAGCATTTCCATTTTACGTATGAGGAAACTGAGGCTCAGTGAGGTTAGATGACTTCCCTAGCTAGGGTCACACAGCTAGCTGAAGAGCAGGATTCAAACTCTGGTTTTCCTGAGTTTAAGTCCAGTATGTTGACTAGTTATTTGTAGAAAAAAGAAAAGGAGCCAGGATAGAGCCTTTATTAATGCTATGTCTTTCCTGAAATTATGTTGTATTTCCTTATCTGTAGAAATACTAAGTCTTCTCAATAAACTATAATAAGCTCTTTGAGAGCTAGAATTATTTAATTTTTGTATTTGAGTTGATAAATTTATGCTTTCCGTTCTTTACATCATGCTGTCATGGGACCTAACTTGTCTTTTGCAAACCAAATACTTATGCTCATACTTAGTGTACAGAGTCATAATTGCTCATACAGAGCACTGGAATGTTGTATAGTAAATAAAGCACAGGACTTGGGATAAGAAGATCTAGGGTATCTCCCATATCTGACACTTACTAACTTTGTCACTACAAGCAAATTATTTAACCTCCCAGCTTTTCATTTGTAAAATGGTGCTAAGAGTTGTAGTACCTACAAAGCTGTCAGGATGCTCAAATAAGATAATGCATATAAAGTGCTTTGAAAAAAACTCTATAAAGGGTTGTATAAATGTCAGACACTAGCATTCTTTGGCTCCTGTTTTTATTAACCTACTTTTTGTTTTTCCTCCACTCTCCTTAGGTGCTGCTACATCTTCATCTTCTTCTTCTTCCCCTTCATCCAGCTCTATCACAGCTGCTGTCATGTTAACTTTAGCAGAACCCTCCATGTCTAGTGCATCGCAACCTGGAATGTCGGTGGAGTGCAGGTGACAGCAGGACTTCCCAAAGCACTTTGCACTTAATGGCTGTTGAGGGCCCCTTTTTTATATATACTGCACAGTGGCACACAAAATCAGACAAGCACTATTTTATATTTAAAAATTGTTTCTTGACAAGCTGACTTGGCACTTAAGTGCACTTTTTATGAAGAAAAAGTACAATGAACTGCTTTTCCTCAAGCAATAATTGTTTCCAACTTGTCTGGGAATTGTATGTCTGGTAATTTGAAGGCCTTCCACTGTGGCAAATGGAGGCTTTTCACTGCCTACTGAGACAATACAGAAAGCATAGTTGTTGGGTGGGCCAGAACATGTCTAAAAAACTTACTGTACATGTATTCCCTGGTATTTTGTTAAAGGTGGAACATTTGATATTTTTCCATTTATTTATGAAAAATATGAACCTATTTTCATTTGTACAAGCTAATTGTTTTTTAAATGCAAGTCACCTTAAAGTGGCTTTAAATTGTATAAGTCAAGCACATGTAATAAATTCTAAACCTGCAGGTAACAGGATATTAGACAGCAGTCCTGGTAACCAAATAAGATTCTCTTTTAAAAAAGACTGACAATGTTTACAGGTTTGAATTGGGTTAAATGGTTTTCAGTGGGTTTTCATGGCCCATTAATTGGAATGGAACTACTGTACTTTGCCATTTTTCTATGAATCAGTATTTTTTTTTAATTTTGATATAATACATTGTGTGAAAAAGGAAGAAAATGGCTAACAAAATATATTAAATCTTAAACAATGTATAAAATTGTACTTAGCCAGTTTAAAGTGTATATTTATTCATAATGGATTATAACAGTTATATTTTTGTGTTTTATTGTAAATGTTTCTTTTCCCTTTAAAACAGATATTTCATTTGTAACGCTTATTTTATTATGAGCTACAACAGAGAATTTCAGGAACAAGTAAGCAGTGTTCATGTGTAATTTGTGGTCGCTGATGTGAACACTACCACAAAATGATAGTTTTAAATATAGCTTATCTGAGTGGTATAGGTCTGCTAAGATAAAAAATGCCTCATACAAAATCAAAAATGAACGCAAGCTGTTTTCACTTGTATTGACTTTTATGTTGTATGATCCCAAGATCTGTTCTGTTTGGCACTTGTATATTTAATTATACACCTTTGTAAGACATTTGTATATTGCGAAAGTGTTCATTCAAGCTATTTAATACCTAGCACTGTTAATACACAGTACTTTATTGTACAGACTGTTTTACTGTTTTAATTGTAGTTCTGTGTACTTTTTTTGGATGGGGGCTGGCATGTTTTTTTTTTCCTGGCAATACAACATGTGGGAATTTTGAACTGTTTTGTTTGTAGATGCTAACGTGTCAGAATCCTTTACATTCAACTTTTCTAAGAAAAGCATTTTCAGTCTTTGTAGTGTGTGCTCACAGTAACTGATTTTGTTGAAAATGGTTTCAAAATATTCAGATTTGTACAGGATTGTAAAAATTTGTTGACAAACATTGAAGGAAAAGCTTATAGAAAAAAGCTATAGAGCATATATTAGGTTATGCAGACAATGGAGAATTATGTAATATATTGTACAAATGTAAGCAAAGGCTCTGAAATAAAATGCCATAGTTTGTGAATCCCTGATTATGTTTCTAAAAGTTTAATTAAAATAATTTTAGTGCATTTCTGTAAGTGATAACTAGCTATAGAACATATCTAAAATTTGGTCTTTCAAAATCAGAAAATATTGCCAGGGAAAAATTACCTCCAAAAACTCTTATGTGTGTCCAGAGGTATTTCATCAGTGTAGGAAACTCCTAAGGAGTGTGTGGAAGCTCCCTCCGCAAATGCAAAATAACCTCACAGCTTTCTGTAACTTTTAGTCTTAGAGAGCTTTGCATGGGGCACTGGGAGGTTATGTGATTTGCCTAGAGTCACACAGTTAGTATGTTCAGAGGCAAGATATGAACCAAAGGCTTCCTGACTCCGAGGCTGACCACCCTCTATGCCATTACACCATGCTGCCTTTGTAAAAAACTTAAGTACTGTATCATAAATGGAAAATAAGGTATTTCAGTGTTCTCATATCTGTATTTCTTCATTTGTCTAACTCGGTTAAGAAAATGTTTCTATTATCAAGGAGTGGTACGTCTTAAAAAAAAAAATCAAGTTAAGGAGTTTAATTTTTTCATTTGTTTTACAAATCTCCCTGTAATTGCTCATTTAGATTGAGTAGTCTTTTAGGTGTGTCTAAATTTTTCTGACATTATGACTTTGAGAGATTTTTACTTACATAATTATCTCCATGTGTCCAGAAGGAGGGCAGCCTTTTTAAAGTTTTGTATAAGTATCCATGTCATTTGATCAAGAAGTCTACCTTATTTCAAAGTTTCTTCTTAGAAAACCATTAATAATTTCTGTCTTATGTATTTTTAGCTCTCTAAAGCATTGAGTTCTTGAGTTAGGACACCTTCAGCTCTCATGTTCTCCCCAAACCTTCATTTCCAAATAAATGTATTAGATTCTTAAGGATTTTCTTATGTAGCCTATAGATGAGACTACTTGTCTCCTAAACTAGCTTTTAATAGATGAGTTTATAGTATGTTACAGATGGCTAAGGCACAAACATTTAGGATTAACACAATGTTGGTCTGAAGTGGATTCTTCTACTGGAATAAGTTTAGAAAGGAAAAAGAATCTTACCAAAGTTTTGTCTTCCCTACAACCCCCAGTTCAGTTTTAGATCATCTCCAACCCTAGTAATACGGAATAATAGAAAAGAACACTGAATTTGGAGTCTGGGTACCTAGTTTCAAGTCCTGGCCCAGTTCCTTAGTAGCTGTGTTACCCCAGTGGCCAAACCACCTAACTTCTCTGAGCATAATTGTCTTCATGTCTAAATTGATCAAGTTGATCTATGATTTAGTCCCTTGTCTTTCTAGCCCTTCTGAACTTATCCTTTCCCTGCAAAGTCCAAAGCAAAATTTGTATACCCAAAAAAACTTTCCCCTTTTCCTAACTTCCTTCTTTTTATTGATGATAACATTCTTCTTGTCACTTAGGTTTGCAGCCTTCACTAACCTTGCATCCTCAACTCTTGCCTCTTCTTTATCCTCCGTATCTGAACAGTTGTCTTGTCAGTCTTTGTTGTTCTGCCTCCACATCTCTCATGCCTTTCTCCTTTCTGCTTGAATGGCCACCAACTTAGTTCAAGACCTCAGGACCTCTCACCTGAATCATTGCAATTTTCTTCTAACTGGTCTCCTTGCTTACATTTTCTCTGCTTTCCAAACTACCTTCCAACCGGCTACCCGAATCTTTCTAAAGCATAAGTCTGATCATGTCATCCTCTTAAAGAACCTTTAGTGGCTTCCTAGTGCTTCAAGGACAAAAAAATTAGCATTGAAAGTCCTGTACAATCTGGCCCCATTATGCTCTTTTGACAGTTTATTTCACTCCACTCACAATTTATTTCACTTCATGCAGTATATTTACATTCCAGTCAAACTTGCCCCCGTATTGTTTCCCCAAACTCAGCATTCCATTTCCTGCCTTTGCACTGTTGAAAAGATTGTTCCTCAGGCCTAGAACTGCTCTTTCCTCACCTCAGCCTTTTAGAATTCTTTACCTCCCTCAAGGTTTACTTCAGGAGACATTTCCTCCAGAAGGCCTCTCATTGTCATATTACTATGGTTGTCAGTGTTTTCTCCCTCTTCAAATTAGCTTGCATTTTGTTTGTGTAAATGTTCTGTCTTCCAGTAGACTGTAAACCCTGGAGAACATTTACTAGTTTTCATTTTGGTATTTATTGAGTATTTAGTGTAGGAATAATACTGTTCTAGACTGTAAAACAGCATGAATTCTGCCATTGAATAATGTAAAATGTAAAGGAAAAAAAATGTGAAATGGCATTTGAGGAGTTTCCTCACACCCCACTCAGAAGATACCCTTACCCCCCATACTTTACTCAGAAAAACAAGGTAAGTTAAAGATGTGGTAGTGGTGATAGTTAGGGAAGTTGCATAGTGGAGAGTTGCCTTGTGTATTTAAGGTGAGGGAGCCAACAAAGGGAAACTATTCTGGATCTGGTTCTCACTAATCTAATTCTCACCATTTCTCGTTGGTTGCTGAGATGGAATTAAATCATAGGAACCTGAAGGAAAATGATTACTCCATCCTAGGATAGAGGAGATAGAGGAGAGGAAATCCAGGCATAGTCTTGACATGTACTCTAGATTCTACAAAAACAGATTTTAGATGTTTTAGAGGAAAAGCAGTTGGTCCCATGGACTAAACTGCTACAATGGAAAGTCAGCCCAGGAGGGTTGGCAGATGCTCAAGAATGAAATTCAGAAGACCCAGTAAAAAATTATTACACTGAGAAAGAAAAACGGCATTTTTCTGAAGAGAGCGATGTGGATAGATACACAGGAAACTCATTAGATTTTTAGAAAGAAATGTACAGAATGGAAGCAAAATCAGGTAACAGGATTAACATAAGAATTTGGCATAGTAGTGTAAAAATATTGTCATGACTGCTGAAGATGATAATGAACTGAGGCTAACAGGAAAAAAAAAAGCTACAGTAATTCAAATAGGATGGGTTTTTTAAAGTTACCTTGGTAGGAAAGGGAGCACTAAAGGAAGGATAGAACCAGTTTTTAACATTTCTGTGTTAACAAACTACAAGTCAGGGTTTGATTTATTGTTTTGGAATCTAAATTTAAGAATGTGGTGGAGATGTTAATAATGCAGAATGAATTTTAAAGTATGATGTGATATATATATATATATATATATGTGTGTGTATATATATATATATATATATATACACACACATATATATATATTTTCCCCCCAGAGAACTACTTACTAAAAAATTTATCAGCACATTACTGGATAAGACCTTTGTCTGAGGTGGTTGGGACCGTGATAACTGATGGCAGAGAACGTGGAGCTGCTGAATTCTTATTTTGCTTCTTGTTTCTATGTATTAGAAGTGAAATGGGGGACAATGACTAATAGTTGATACCTAAGATAAATGGAGCTAGTGAAATGAAAAGGAATTAGTTACCCTTAAACTGAAGTCATCTAGGGCAGAAGAACAATAGGTCAGTGATCTTAAAAAAAAGAAAACTACTGAAAATTTTAGAAAATAAACAGGATGGTTGGTATCTCAAAAGAGAAGTGATTATAAAGAATACACTGGATGAGCACTTGTTGGATATATTATAGTGCGGATTTCTTTTGTGTATGTGGTATATGGTATATGATATTTGATGACCCTGCGGTCTCTTCACACTGGTCCTGTGGAAATAGAGTCCTCTTCTCCCCTGTTCTATATTTCAGAATTCTTAGAATCCCCATTCTCTACTACTTATTTCCAGTCTCATGAAAAGCCCTTAGACAACTTGCTTTCCTACTCCACATCCTTTCTCACTCCAATTTTCGGTCTCTTCTAGCTCCTTCCCTGCTGACTACAAATAACATTCGTCTTCTCCATTCAAAAAACAAAACAAAACAAAGCCCTTCACTTGATCCTACCATTCCCTCAAACTTTTGTCCTATATCTATCACAGCCAGACTTCTAGAAAAAGCTTTCTAAACTCCTTGAAACTACTTCCTTTCTTCTCAATCTTTGAGCAATCTGGTATCTAACTTCATCACTCAAATGAAACTGTTCTATCCAAGGTTACTAATGATCTCTTTTATTGATCCCTGTGACTCTGTCCTAATTTCTCCTCCTTGAGTTTTTGTGATACGATTTTCTCCTAGTTTTATTCCTACCTTCCTAGTTTCTTCTCAGTCTCCTTTACTGGATCAGCATCATTACTCTCAGATCCGGGTGGAGACAGCACAAGGCCCAGAGCCCACGAGCTTCAGGAATTGAAGCACCCCACAGACTAGCAGTTTTTCTTTCCCCCTGGCTTCCCCAGTCATCATTGAGGAGATCATTTCTAGTGAAGAAGGGAACCAGCACCATCAACCGCAAAGCAAGTGCCACAGCAGGTAAGCCAGAGCCCCAGAAGTAACAGTTCTTCGCAAACTGTCAGTCCTTCTCTCAGCCCAACCCTTTCACTGTTATCCAGTGAAACAGTGTTTGTTGAGATGTGACCTGTTAACTTCCTCTCCAGGTGCTGCAGCCCCCCACCACCTCCATAGCAGCCACAACTCCTGAAGACCTGGAAAAGAAAGTCTTTGCCACCAAAGTCCTGGTGATTTTCAAATGGTTCAGCACCAGAAATGGATATAATTTTGTCAATAAAAGTGACATTAAAGAAGATTCACTACCATCTGCTCTGCTGCTGTGTCCTACAGACCACTGGACCCTTTCCATCTTATTTGTAACTGAAACCTCCTGTATACATGTGGTATCTTCCCCTATTAGTAGGTGATATTCATGAGAACAATGACTTCACATCTCTCAAACTTAACTCAGTGATTTGTACCTTTTGTTTAATTTGTACCTGTTATTCAGCCTTCACTTTTGAAGAGAATCAGTGGTATCACATATCACAGGTGATGTCTTGATTTGCATGTGCATTGGATTTAAATGAAGCAAAATTGGTCAGAGTCTTCATCCTCACTTTCTTTTCCTGAGTTATCTAAGTCCAATGACAGGACAAAAGTTAAGATGACTTGTGATTGCCTGGGATGCAGTGAATGACTTTGGTGTCTTTGATGCCTGACCAAGCTCTAAGAGATCCATAGCACCTTCTTCAGCTGCCTTCATGGCCTTTGGAAAAAATTGTTCACATCCACCCATTCTGCTGGGAGCTGTCTTCACATGCTTGGGGTAGACACTCTCATAACTCACTGATAGGTTTGAGGTCGGTCTACTGGTTTACTGGGATGTGGTTATTGTACGTGCCATAGCTTTTTGGGGCCTGTAGGTGAGAGGTGAGGACCAGGTAGACACTAAAAGTAGATGATAGCCCTGAAAAGGGCTCAGTAATTCCTCACACCAGAAGTGCTAGAACTCCCTGAACACCCATATAGAACCCAATTTGTACCTAGTAAGTGCTTAATAAATGCTGCTTCATTAATTTACTCATTCATCATCATCCATATGCAGGTCCCTATTTGTGAGAGTACTCTATGACTCTGTCCGGTACCCTTTTCTTTATCTTGATTATCTCATCCACGTTTATGGATATAACTATCATTTCTATGTGGATAATTACCTTATATTTAATAACTGCATTTATTTGTATTTATTGAGGCAGCTAGGTGGTGCAATGGATAGAGTGCTCGGCCTGGGGTGAGGAAGAGCTGAGTTTACCAGCTGAGTGACCCTGGTTAGGCCATTTAACCTTTGCCTCAGTTTCCTCACCTGCAAAATGAGGTTAAATATTGTAGTATATCCAAGAGACAAAGTGCTAGATATTAAAACTCAGTTTTTTAACTAGGCTGGTCAGGAATAAATTGGTGGTCAAGTGATTTCTCTTAGTGATCAAAAAATGAAAAGAGAACCTCCGAGCCACCTTAAATCAGATGTTTTCCTTCTGATAGGGACCTGCCCTAATAAGCAAAAGGCAGCACTGATTGGTGGACATTTAATAAGGGGATACGTTTTGAATCCTGTCCTTCCCCATTACTTCACTGTTAAGGTAGGGAGGTGCTGCTGAAGAACAAGGCCTTGAAATGAGATTTGGCAGCCTCTAGCAATAGGGGAAAAATTACCCTGTTCTGGCATGATTTCTCTTCTGTGAGCTAGGTTGCTCCAAACTGTAATGGTGGGAACAAGGTCAGACTGGAGTAACTCTTGAAGCCAGTTCAGTTACTGTTTACAGGGCAAACAGAAATGCCCAGCCTCTCCTTTGGTGAGCAGAAATGTGAGGATACTCTTTAGTTGGAATGTCCAAGTTAAAATGAGCCAAGTGGGTTTTCTCTGTAAACTAGTATAAGAGATTGCTTTTTGACTGTGTAGTGGTAATTTAAATGGGAAAAACTTTCCCATTCATTAATAGATCCATGTGACCTACTTAAATCACATGGATGCCTAAGTCACTTGTGGTGGGAGGAGCTTGCTGAACACTTGGAACAGAAGGAGTGGAGCAGAGCTGGGAGGAAGTCAGAACTGGGAAGGACACAGGCAGGCAGGCACTGCTTAGGCTCCTGAGTGTTTGTTGGAGGGAAGGCCACAGCAGGGGGCAGGAAGCTTGGGAATGGCTTTGCTCTCTGTGGAGATAATGTGTATTGACTTCTTGGTCACTATGAGTTTGCTTTCTGGTTTGGGGATTTGTCTTTCTGGTGTCTGAATAAATGTTTTTCTTCTGACTTCTCTATGGAGAGTCTGTTATATTTTGTAGTTGAGAACTACACTAACTAGCACATTCATAGTTACCAACAGTGCTGTGAATATTGCCTTTGGTGTGATACATTTGGTGTCACAAACAGGATTGCAGGATATAAAATCTCTATTTGAAGGCAGAAAGGATTTAGAGGAAGAATGAATATCCCAGGATGGGAGGATTTACCATATTCCTCTCTATCAAGGGAATGGGCTAAAAGGGCTGGACCCTATAAAAACTGGGAAGCTAGGTTACAGGAAGTGGAACCTAGAGACTTGGAAAGGTGTTTGCCAGGCATACCAATAAGACCAGGGAAAGAGCTGGCAGGGGTAAGTGGGAGAGGTTGGATTTTATTAACAGGTTACTCTATTATGTGCGGAAGCAGAGAGGAACTGCTTAAGGAAAAGATTTAGATGGAAAAAGTTAGTTTGCATGGGAATTCTCAGTGTTCAGGTTCTCCTTTAAAAGAGCAGGCGGAGCAGGGGTGGGGTCTCAGGTGGAAAGAAAGGCTGTTCGTTTAACTAAGAAGCGGAAGGCTGGCAAAATGTGCATATGACCTTTATATAGACCCAGCTATGATGAGAAAACCAGGATAATGCATGGGTGGAAAATGTAATTAAGTCAGTTGCAGAATGAAATAATGTTGCAGGAAGAGACTTCTAAGGCCTAAGTTCATCCCACCATAGGCAGAAAATAAGAGAACCAAGCAGGGAACACAGTGTTTAAGGAGATAATTAAGGATTTTACTTAGCAGGAGGTCACAGATATTTTGAGTCGCTTCGTCCAAAGGATGGCAGAATTGTTCTTGTCTTGAATCATGAGAATCAGTGATGAAAGGGCGGGAAGAATATAGTGTGGTTTGCTTGAAATTGATAGGTATCAGTTGGAATTCTTTTATACAGCAGGCTCTCCTATGTATGCTGGGGTCCTTCCTGACACAGACAGAGATGGGAATATTACAAATTAATATTAATAAATCAAATGATACAGCATTAAAATTAATTTTCTTCATAATAGTACCTACCTTCCTTGGTTGTTGTGAGGATCAAATGAGATAATATTTGTAAAGTACATAGCACAGTGCTAGGCATATGGTAGGCACTTAATAAATAATTGGTTTTTTCTTTTTTTAATATTCATCTTATATATACTTTACATATGCACTTAGAAATGCCTCTCCTCTGCCACTAGAATGTATGCTTCTTGTGTGTATGAATTGTTTCGTTCTTTACATTTGCATTGCCAACACCTAACACAGTGCCTGACACATACAAGGTCTTTAATAAATGCTTGTTGATTGATTAGGAGTCAGAAAGACCTTAAGAAGTTAAGTGACTTACCCAGAATCACTTGTGTCAGAGACAACTCCTGATATAAGTAATTCTGGGTAAGTCATTTTTCACTTCCATAGGCAACTCTCTAAACCTTATGTTGTAGAACTATTTTAAATTTCAATTGGTAGAGATAGCTTCCTCACTAGGGATTTCTCTGTGCTAGTGAAATCATGGGCCTGACTTTAAAAAAAAAGTAACTGTCAACTTGCCTGATAGAGTGGATTTCAGAAAACAGATCAGCAAAGGCTTCAGAGATTTCATGGGAGTACTTCATGGATAAGGGCTGTTTTGAAGCCCTCTCTCCCAGAGCCAAGCCTACTACATCGATCTTCAGGGCTTCCGGGCATCCTGAGGCTTTAGGATGTCTTTTCTCTAATGCTATTTGTTCAAGTCCCAACGAGTTGTGACCCCACCCATTGTTAGGGGCCAGTGACTAGTGCCCAAGTTCCATTTTACCCCCAAACCAATTTACTTTACAAAAGAATACTTACTTTAAAAAAGGGGAGGAGAAGGGAAAGAGGAAAGGAATAAACTTTATATGATGTTTACTACCTACCAGTTACTATATAGGTGCTTTTTACAAACTTACCTTATTTGATCCTCACAACAACCCAAGAAGCTAGATGCCACTGTTATCTTCATTTTCAACTTGACAAAACTGAGGCAAACACAAGTTAAGTGAGTTGCCCAGGGTCGCACAACTAGTAAATGTCTGAAGCTGGAGTTGAAATGAGATCTTCTGGACTTCAGATCCAGTGCTCTATCCATTGTTCCACCAGCTGCTGCTGTCTACTTTAAAGAAATAGCCACCAAAAAAAAAAATGCAAACGTTTTATTCAGTACTTTAGGGAATCACAATAATGGGGCTGTCACCAGAATAGAGAAGTGTAGAGTTAAGTTAGTTGAGGGGAATAAGATTTTTTTTTATTTTATCAACTATTTCCCAAATACATTTTTTATTTTGACATTCATTTTTTAAAATTTTGAGTTCCTAATTTCTCCCTCCCACCTGACTCTCCTTACTGGCCCCTATGCTACCTCAGTGTCTGGGGAAGTAGGCTGAAAACTTTATTCTTTTCCTACATAGAAGTGGTCCCATCAAGTTCATGTTCAAAGGTAACATCTCTGCTGGATGAGTTCTTGTGTCATCCAACCACTGGCTTAATGGCCCTTACATCCTTCTGAAAGCCCCTCATTAGCAAGCCATTTCTGGGCTAGCTGAATTACTTAACCTGGACTCACTCTCCTCACTTTTCAAAACCCGCAAGGGGTTTCAGAATGTGATAAGTGAAGGAATCACAAAAATCCCGAATGAATGAAGCAAAAGAGAGATTACTTGAAACTGACTGACCTTTTTTTTAATATTTCTGCAGCCAATCAAAAAGCTTTCTCCTCAACAAGTTTTCAGCTAATCTGAATCAATTATAGATACTTATGCATGTTTCTCCTCCTCTCCAAAGACATTTTCTCTACAGGTCATGACAACTCTTCCAGAAACAGGTTTCTAAGGTTCTTCACATGAAAAGATGACATCCTAGGTTCTCTGCACATGCACCAGACCCCCATTTCATCAAACTGCAATCTGTCTCCTATTGCTTCTTGAACTCTGGAGTCAAATAGAACAAGTTTATGTATTGGTCTACAGGATTGTTTTCAAATACTCAAGAACAGTTGCATGTCTCTGAACCTTCTCTTTTGTACCCTAAGCATTCCTAGTTGCTTCATCCAGTCCTCATGTGGCAAGGACTTGGGGATATTCACCATCCTGGTTTTTCTCCTCTGGATAATCCAACTTATTTCCTCAAAATGTAGTTCCCAGAATTAAAGTCTTCAGATATAGTTTGACCAAGGCAAAAGTATTCTCTTCACTCTTTTCTTCTCTAGCAGATTGACCCCTCTTTCAATTGTACTTTTTTATTGCTTCAGTCCTTCCCCATCTACTGCTACTTTTCTTGCTGCCTATCTCCTCTATCTTTAAAAAGGTCATTTGATTTTTCTGTCTCCTTTAGCTATCATCCTTTAGCATTCCAATTCCATCTTCTTGCAGTAATGTAGTCTTTGTCACTCAAATTCCATCTTCATGCAATAATGCAGCATGGTATCGGCACTGGATAAACCAGTTAAGAAAGTGACATGCAAAATGTCCCAGGTTTAACTAGAAAGTTAGGATACAAAAATAAATAAATGCAAAATAGTTGGGGAGAAAGGGCAGTAGCAAGTGGGAGGATCAAGAAAGGTTTTGTGAGGAGGGTAGTGCTTAAGCTGGATCTTGACTGAATTGAGCAAATCCACGAGGTAGAGGTGGGAAGGAATTTCATTTTAGGTCTAGGGAAGATCCAGTGACAAGGCATGGGACTAGAGACAGTGTTGCCATGTTTGGGGAACAGGAAGATTAGTTTAGCTGAAATGTAAGGAATCACAAATAATGTATATTAAAACTGGAACATTAAATTTGGAACAAGTTGAGAAGTTTTAAAAGCCAAACAGAAGAGCTTATAACTATGCATTGTACTGGGTTATTTACTCCACTTCAGTTCAAAATTGGTCTTCCCACATTTCTCAGAATTCTTCATGTTCATCACGTAGTATGATAGCCACCTAATTTTCCTCCCATATTTCCCCCATTGTCTATCCTCTGTCCAGCTGCCAAAATGATCCTTTGTTTTTGTTTTTCATTTTTATTCATTTTTAACATTAATTTTGAAAACTTTTGATCTCCAAATTCACTCCCTCACCCATTTAGGAGGCAAGCAATATGTATCAATTATTCATGTGAAGACTTGCAAGGTATTTCCATATTAGTCACATTTTTAAAAAAGCAAGAAAAATAAGGAATGTGAAATATGTATGATTCAATCTACACTGAACTGTTTATCAGTTCTCTCTCTGGAAGTAGATAGCATTTCTCATTGTCCTTTGAAATTCACAGTTGATCATTGTTATAATGTTGTTGTTATCGTGTACAATGTTCTGGTTCTGCTCACTTCACTTTGCATCAGCTCATAAAAAGTTTTCCCAGGTTTTTCTAGAACCATCCTGCTCATCATTTTTTACAGCACAGTAGTATTCATTGCAGTCATATATCACAGTTTGTTCAACCATTCCCCAATTGATGGGCATCCCCTCACTTTCAGTTCATTGATACCACAAAAAGGGCTACTATAAACATTTTTGCATATATGAATCCTTTCCCCTTTTCTTTGATCTCTTTGGGATACAGGCCTAGTAAGCATTATTGCTGGATTAAAAGAGTTTGATAGCCTTTTGGGCATAGTTCCAATTTGTTTTCCAGAATTATTGGACCAGTTCACAACCTTACCAACAATACTTTAGTGTATCTGTCTTTACACATTCCCTCCAGTATTTGTTAGTTTCCTTTTCTGTTGTGTTAACCAGTATGATAGCTCTGAAGTGGTACTTCAGAGTTGTTTTAATTTGTATTTCTCTAATAAATAGTAATGTAGAACATTTTTTCATGTGACTGTTGATAGCTTTGATTTCTAATGAAAACTGCCTGTTCACATCCTTTGACCATTTATTATCACTTGGGAAATGGCTCTTATTTTTGTAAATTTGACGAGAGAGAGAGAGAGAGAGAGATGATGCCTTTATCAGAGATCCTTTCTGTAAAAATTTTCCCCCAGTTGACTGTTTTCCTTTTAATCTTGGCTGCATTGGTTTGGTTTCTACAAAACATTTTGAAATTCCTGTAATAAAATTATTCATTTTAATTCCCATGAACCTCTCTGTCTCTTGTTTGATCATAAACTCTTCCCTTATCTGTTGAATAACAATGGACATCCTTGCTCTACTTTCAATTTTGTTGAGAAGTCTTCTAGTTTGTTATAAATAGTATATGCTCTTGGTTTTAGGTAGTGGATATCACTTATAATTGTAAAATAGGCTCCATTTATTCCTTTGCTTTCTGGTGTTTTTAATAGGAGTGGGAATTATATTTTGCCAGAAGCTTTTGCTACATCTATTGATAGTCATTTAATTTTTGTTATTGGTCTGATTGATCATGCTTATAGTTTTCCTAAAATTGAACTAGTGCTACATTTCTTGTATAAATCCCACCTGGTCTTATTGTTTGATCTTTGTGATATATTGTTGTAATCTCCTGGCTAATATTTAAAATTTTACATCACTATTCATTAGAGAAATTGTCCTATAGTTTTCTTTCTCAGTTTTTACTCTCCCTGGTTTAGGTATCAAAATCATATTTGTGTCATAAAAGAAATTTGGTAGGACTACTTCTTTACCTATTTTTTTCAAATATAGAATTAAGATTAATTGTTCTTCAAATATTTGATAAAATGCACTTGTACGTTCGTCTGATCTGGGAGATTTTTTCTTAGGGAACTCATTTGTGACTTGTTCATTTTCTTTTTTCTTAGGATTAAGTATTCTATTTCCTCTTCTGTTAATCTGAGCAATTTATATTTTTGCAAATGCATCCATTTCACTTAGATTGTCAGTTTTACCAATATGTTATTAGGCAAAAATAACTCCTAATAGTTGCTTTAATTTTATCTTCATTGGTGGTACATTCACCTTTTTCATTTTAGATACTATTAATTTGGTTTTCTTCTTTCTTTTTAATTAATCAGTGGTTTATCTGTTTTATTGTTTGTGTGTGTTTATAAAACCAGCTTCTGGTTTTATTCATTTAATTCAGTGCTTTGGTGGTTTGTTTTTTTACTTTCAATTTTATTGATCTCTCCTTTGATTTTCAGGGTTTCCATTTTGGTATTTAATTGGAGATTTTTAATATGTTCTTTTATCTCGTTTGCATGCCCAATTCACTGGTCTGCTTTTTCTCTCTTTTATTGATGTACACATTTAGAGATATAAATGTTCCCCTAAGTACTGTTTTGGTTGTATCCCACAAGTTTTGATAGGTTGTCTCATTTTTGTCATTATCTTTAATGAAAATATTGTTTCTGTGATTTTTTTGACCCATTCATTCTTTAGGATTAGGTTATTTAATTACAATTAATTTTTGATCTGTGCTTTCCTTTATTGAACATAATTTTTCTTCCATTTTTATCTGAAAATAATATATTTAATATTTTTGCTCTTCTGTATTTGTGTCATTTTTGTGTCCTAATACATGGTCAGTTTTTGTGAAGGTGCCATGTACAGCTGAGAAAAAGGTGTACTCTTCTATTCCCATTTAGTTTTCTCCAGAGTTCTATCATCTCTACCTTTTCTAAAATTATATTCATCTCCTCAACTTTTTTCTTGTTTATTTTATGGTTAAATTTATCTAACTCTGAGAAGAGAAAGTTGAAATTCCCCTACTACTGTAGTTTTGCATGTATTTCCTCCTATAACTGATCTAACTTTCTCATTAAGACTTTGAATGCTATGCTTTTTGCTGCATATATGTTTGGTATTGGTACGTTTAGTCATTGTTTATGGCACCTTTTAGAAAGATGTTGTTTCCCTGCTTATCTCTCTTAATTAGGTCTTTTTTTCTTTTGCTTTGTCTGAGACCATGATTTCCATCCCCCGCCTATTTTACTTCAGCCGAAGCATACTAGATTGTGCTCCAGCCCCATATTTTAACCCTGTGTATTTTTCTGTTTCAAGTGTATTTCTTGTAAACCACATATTGTTGGACTCTGGTTTCTAATCCATTCTGCTATCCACTTTCATTTTATGTGTGAGCTCATCTCACATTCACAGTTATGACTACTAATTACATTTTTCTCTATTCTATTTTCTTCTGTTTATCTTTCTCTTTCTCTTTTTACCCTGTCCTCAATTTTTAAAATTTCCTATTAAACACAAAAGTCTGTTTTACTTGTGAGACTGCCTTCCTTAATCTACCCTCCATTCTATCACATACTTCTCTTTCTCTTATCCCCTTCCCCTCCTAATTCCATATTGAGTAAGATAGATTTCTACAAATGAGGGTGTATACACATTCTTTCCTCTTTGAACAAGTTCAGAAGAAAGTGAGGTTCAAATGTTACCTGCCCCTCACTCCTCCCGTTTCTCCTCCACTATAAAACTTTTCCTTAAGCAATTTTTTAATATTCCCTCTCCTTTCCCCCACCCATGCATCCCTTTTTCTCATCCACACATTTTTTGAAAAAACATTCCAGTATGATAGAATCACTTTCATGCCCTCTATGTAAAGTTCTTTTAACTGCCCTAACACTGATAAAGTTCTTAGAAGTTACATGTACCATCTTCCCATACAGGAATATAAATAGCTTGCCCATATTAAGTCCCCCTCTCCCTAGAACTGTAACCCAGAAATGGGTATAGGCAATGGAGTAGCCAAATAGTGTAGTCTTGCATCCAGTGATGGCATAGGGGTCTCCTGTATTCTCCATCTGACGATTGCCTGATCCCTTCATCATCTCTGGCTTGAGAGCTCCAGAAGCTGCTATTGCTGTTGTTGCTACCTCGAAGATCCATAGCCAGTATGGCTGTTATGTGGACTCTGGGCCAGCCTCTATCATAGCCTTCTCCTTCTGACCTCCAAAGTTGTCTTGTGCTTGAAAAATGTCTCATCCTGACCTTTTGTTCACTCTGCCACTCAAGAATCCAATTTGAGGTCTTATTTTAAAGTTGTTTGAAGGAGAATATTGGAAGAGCTCAGCTGTAGTGCTACCTCTACTCTGCCATCTTGGCTCTGACCCTGAAAGTCCAACCAAAAGTATCTTTGTAAGGCACAGATCTGGTCATGCCATTCCTCTCAAAAGTCTTTACTGCCTCTCTATTGCCTCCAGAGTAAAATGTCATTTTCTTAGCCTGGCATTCAGAGCCATCTATGATCTAGACCTACCTATTGTCCTAGTCTTCTTGTATAATACTCCCATTCCAAAACTTCCAAATAGGCCACCCAAAATTATATTACTAGTTTTCCATATTCAACATTCCATCTCCTTTCGCTTTAATTTATTAAAAAACCATCCCTGATCACCATTTTTCTTTTAAATTATTTTGTTTTCAGTTTTCTACAATTCCATATATCTTAGAATTTTTCCTCCTCCTTTCCCTCCCCTTCCCACTCCCTCCCTGAGACAGCATGCAATCTTATATAGGTTCTACACATATATTCCTATTAATTACATGGTCACCTTAGTCATATTGCATAGAAGAATTAAAATGAATGGGAGAAACCATAAAACAAAACATAACACAAGAGAAAATCGTCTTCATTCTGTGATCCAATTCCATAGTTCTTTCTCTGGATGTGGAAAAATATTTTGCCTCGAGTCCATTAGGAATATTTTAGGTCCTTACATTGCTGTGAAGGACTAAGTCTATCGGAAAAATTCCTCACACATTGTGGTTGTTGCTGTATACAAACTTCTGGTCCTACTCCTTTCATTCAGGATCAGTTAGTGTAAGTCCTTCCAGACCTCTCTGAAGTCTTCCTGTTTATCATTTTTTGTAGCACAATAGTATTCCATTACCTTCATATGTTCAGCCATTCCCTAATTGATGGGCATCCCCTTGACTTCCAGTTCTTGGCCACCACAAAAAGAGCTGCTATAAATATTTTTGTGCATGTGGGACCTTTCCCCATTTTAATGATCTCTTTGGGATACAGTCCTAGAAGTGATATTGCTGGATCAGTGGGTATGCACATTTTTGTAGCCCTTTGGGCATAATTCCAAATTGCTCTCCAGAATGATTGGATCAACTTCCAGTTCTACCAACTCTCCCACATCTTCTCCGACATTTATCATCTTCCTGTTTTGTCATGTTAGCCAATGTGATAGATGTAATGTGGAACCTCAGAGTTGTTTTGATTTGCATTTCTCTAATCAATAGTGATTTAGAGCATTTTTTATGTGACTATAGATAGATTTAATTTCTTCCTCTGAAAACTGCCTGTTCATATCCTTTGGCCATTTATCATTTGGGGAATGACTTGTACATTTGACTCAGTTCTCGATATATTTTAGAAATGAGGCCTTTATCACAGACAATAGTTACAAAAATTCTTTCCCAGTTTTCTACTTCCCTCCTAATCTTGGTTGCATTGGGTTTGTTTGTACAAAAACTTGTCAATTTAATGTAATCAAAATTATCCATTCATCCCTCCATAATAGAGTTTTAATTTTTGACCACCACTTCCCTCAGTCTTCCCTCCCTTCTTTCAGTCCCTCTCCCTTTTACTCCCCTTTTCCTTTACTACTTCTTCCCTCCCTTTTCTTTCTCCTTTCCCCTCCTACTGCCTATAGAGCTAGTTAGATTTCTGTACTTAACTGAGTTTGTTGTTTCCTCCTTCAGCCAAATCAGATGTGAGTAAATCTGAAACAATGCTCATCTTCCTCCCCTCTTTCCCTCTACTGTAATATATTTACCTCTTCCTGTGATATAATTTACCTTTATCTACCTCCTTTTCACATCTCCTGTTACAATCCCTTTATACCCTTAAATCACATTTTTATATCACATCATTTACTTAATACCCACTCCCTCTATCTATGTATATCCCTTTTATATATCATAATAAATATACAGTTCTCAAGATTAACAAGTATCATCTTCCCTTATAGGGATGCAAAGAGTTTGCCCATATTGAATAACAAGTTTTCCCTCCCTGTTTACCTTTTTATACCTCTCTTGAGACTTGTATTTGAAGATCAAATTTTCTATTGAGTTATGGCCTTTTCATCAGAAAGTTCTGGAAATCCCTTTTTTCATTGAATGTCCGTCTCTTTGCCTGAAATATTATTCTCAGTTTTGCTGGGTAACTGATCCTTGGTTGTAATCCCAGCTCCTTTGCCTTACAGAATGTCATATTCCAATCCCTCTGATTTTTTAATGTAGCAGCTGCAAGGTCCTGTGTGATCCTGACCATAGCTCCTTGATATTTGGATTGTTTCTTCCTGGCTGCCTGCAGTATTTTCTCCTTCACTTAATAACTCTAGAATTTTGCAACAATATTACTTGATGGCTTTAGTTTGGGATCCCTTTCAAGAGGTGAATGGTGGATTCTTTTGATAACTGTTTTGCCCTCTGGATCTAGGACTTTGGGGTTGGACTTTGATGACTTCTTGGAAGATATTATCCAGGCTTTTTTCTTCATCATGGCTTTCTGGTAGACCAATAATTCTTAGATTTTCTCTCCTCGATCTATTTTCCAGGTCATTTGTCTTTCCAATTAGATATTTTACATTTTCTTCTATCTTTTCATTCCTTAGGTTCTGTTTGACTGATTCTTGATGTCTTGTAGAGTCATTAGCTTTTACTTGCCCAATTCTAATTTTTATCAAATTATTTTCTTCAAAAGTTAACTTTTGCATCTCCTTTTCCATCTGTCCAGTTGTTCCTTTTAAGAAGTTATTTTCTTCAATTAGTTTTTGCACTTCCTTTTCCATTTGTCTAGTTTTCCCAGTTAGGTTTTGTGCTTCCTTTTCCATTAGTTCAATTTTCCTTTTAAAATCTTCCGTGACTTCTTTTTTCATATTTTTTAAATCATTGGCCAATTTTTTTTTCTACTTCCCTATCTTGGCTTTTAAAATCCTTCTTGAGCTCTTCCAAGAATGCTCTTTGTGCTTGAGACCAGTTCATTTTCCCTTTTGAAGTTTCAGATGGGAATACAGTCTCAATGCTGCCTTCTTTGGCATTTATGTTTTGGTCCTTGTCCCCATAGAAAGATCCTATGGTCTTATCTTTACTCGTTTGCTTCTTGCTCATGATGATTGTCCTTTTCCTGGCTTTTGAAGTGTATCTCTGCTTCTGGGGCACAGGGGCTCTGTCTCACCATTCTTGTGGTTAGAACTTGAGGCTTTGTGTATTATGATCTCTGGTTCTTTCAGCTAGAGGCTAGAATACTGTAGTTTACCTGGTGTTGAGTTGGCTAATGTGCCAAAGCAGAGGCCAAGTGAAGTCTTTCTGAGTCTCCTAGGAGTTACCCTGGAGTAGCTGAGTTAAGTGTGGGGGAGGGGTAGTCTGGCCATATGAGGTCTCCTCTCCTGAGCACAGACAGGTTCAGTGGTTGGTGAACTAGTGTTTGCACTAGTGTCTTCCTGATTCCCTGGGATGCTGAGGCACACCTGGGGTCCTGGTTTTGATGATTGTGGACTCTACTCCCCTGGGGCTCAGGATCTCCTCCTGGTTTGCTGAGATGGGCCTTTCATGGACAGCTGTGGTCCTGCACTGGTCCCCTTCAGTCAGAGACTCCCTTTTGCTATTTTCCTAACCTTATGGTCTAAGAGACTGTTTATCCCTTTGACTGATCCCACTGTTCTAGGATTTTTCCTGGAGAAATATTCTGTGGGTTTTTCAAGGTCAACAAGGGGAGGGGTCAAGCATTTACTGATCACTCCACCATCTTGGCTCCTGGAAGTTCAAGTAGGTGACTTACAGACATTTAATCTCCTGACAATCTCAGTAGCAGCTGCTGCAGTTACCTAGGGTCCTGTGGTTCTCTCTTGCTCAATTCCATTGGACTCTCATCCTGGACTGTTATTTTTGAGATTATGCGGTGCAATGACTTCCTCAGAACACCCAGGGCGTGCTGTTCAGCTTTGGTGTGGTGGGGTCCGTGCTGGTATAGCCCATGCACTGCGCACTCCTCCAGCCCCATGCAACAGATCCTTCCTATCCACCTTCCAGTCTGTTCTGAGTTGGAAATCTGCCACTCTGTCTTCTATTGTATTCTGCCACTCTCAGATTTGTTCAGATTCTCTTTTTAGAGGTATCTGAAGAAATCTGTCCTAGAGCTTAGGTGGGGAGTGCTCCACTCTGCCATCTCGGCTCTGCCCCCCTCACCATTTTGCAAAAGAAAGTCGAATGAACACAAGAGTGTGGTATAGAAATGCATCAGTTCAACAGAGAAACAAGCGGGCATTGGAATTGAAATGGCATTGTCAAGAGTGACAGGTTAAAAGAAAAAAACAAAACTATGATCTAAGAAGTCATCCCACAATTGGGAATATTCTAAACCCTTACTGAGATTTTGGGTGAAGCCTGCTGAAATTCAGAGGGATGGACCTTCAGAGCCCTTTCTAGTGTCTCAGAACAGAGTGCTAGGGACATTGGAGCCAATGGATAGCTTGGATATCCCTCTCTTATTGTGACCATGCTACACTTGCTGCTGCTTGTAGTAACTTCCAAGGTCCCTATTTTGGGTTTCTGACCACTGTGGAACTTTCTAAATGTACTGGGGATTTTTTTGTGGGGGAATCTTCCACTTTTGCTGCTGCCAGGCACCGAGCTACATCCTATCTCTTGTCATGCTGATGCTTGCTTTGCTGGATTATCACTCTTTCCTATTGTCCATGGGTTCTTGACTTACTTTTTGTGTTGTTCTGGGGTAGAAGAAGTTACTATAGTTCCTCATTGAATGTCTGGATTTCAGTGATTTGCTGAAGTAGGTATATGGGAGCTGGGAAGTCTGCCTTTCTTTAAGGCTGTGCACAGCTCTGCTTCACTTACATCTAATTCACTGGCAAGGCCAGATATCACCCATGATGTCATTGGTCCTCTTTGAAAATGAAGGAAGAAAACCAAAAATGACCAGTTTGGCAGGAAGTGGTAATGTTGGTTTCGTTTTCAATTACTGAAGTGCAAAAGTGTGTGGGCAGGGGGTAGGGTCAGAATGAGGTTGACTGGAGAATAGGATTTGCATAGTGCTTGGGTGGATGAATGAATGAATGAAAAATAATTTAGTAATTACTGTGTACAAAACATTATGCTAAGGGCTGAATTCAAATAGAAAAAGCAAAAACAGTTTCTGCTCTCAATAAGCTCATTTCATAATGCAGAAAGACAACCCATATAGATTTCAGCTACAAGTCAGATAGAAAAGCATGTGGTAACACATCTTGTGTGTGTGTGTGTGTGTGTGTGTGTGTGTGTGTGTAATGCATCTTCTTTATTTCTTCTGATTAAAAACCACATCCATTTCTGATTTTGATGTCGAGAACCTTTTTTCTCTCCTTAGTAGTTGCGATTGCTAAGAAAACAGGTGCTGCAGCACTTACAGAACTAGTTGACAGATCAAAAAATTCACACGGGTTGATTGCCTGGAACTATATTAGAACAATCCTTGGCTTGCCTGATCTTAAAGGCAGACTTTTTTGGAGACCCTGGAGTCTGGCTAATTATAGAAGGTTGTTTGAGGTATTCACTCTCCAATCCTTAACCCTTGGCTTACTCCCAAATATAAGTAGATTATCTCTTTCAAGGTCAGGTCTTATTAGGCTCCTGGACTGGGGGCAAATGTGGAAGAGAAAGAGGACAAAGACCCTAAATCCCCATCCATACCCTTTGATCCAGAGATTGCACAACAACACTCATATGTCATAGAGTCTAAAGAAAGATACTGTATGTGCCAAAATGTTAATATCAGTCCTTTTAGGGGAATAAGGAGCTGGAAACTAAACAGGTGCCTCTGGATTGGAGAAGAGGTTAAATTGTAGCATGTAAATGTAGTAGAACATTACTATAACAAAAGAAACAAATATGAAGAATTCAGAGGATAAGAAGACATATACACTGATGAAATGTGAAGTAGAACCCAGAAAATAGTATAAATTGACTCTATATTTGTAAATTGGAAGAATAAAACAAATTGAACATCACTAATTATAATGATAGGCTTGGACCCAGGGAAAAGTTAAGAAAATATATCTCCATGACTTTACTGAGTATGTGGTCTGATGTATTGCTGGACTGCCTGTTTCATTTTAAATTTCTGTTATGAGGGATTGTTCAGTGGAGAAGGGATGGGGAAAGAATATGGTTGGATATGAATGTTACATTTTAGAAAGATATCAGTACAAATACAATTTAATTTTGTTAAATGTAGGCAATTTAGTGGCGAGGAACCAAGATAGTGGCACAGCAGAAAGAAGTCCAGCCAAGCGCTCTCTTCAAATTCTCCCACAAAGATCTTGAATGAAAATGTCAAAATGAGTTCTTTTTTTTTTTTCATTCTAAGCTTGCATAGGCTGATAGGGTCTGTGGACACTGAGGATAATGTGTAGCCAAGAATAACTGGGTGAAACATCATAGCACAGGGACTAAAAGATGGATGAGACTGTGTGTCAGTGTAAGAAGTCCTAGAACCTCCCCTCTCCCCACCCCCTCCACTGAGGGTCTGATTTTGTGCAGGATAAAGGAACAGGTGCTGATTGACAGCTCTGTTACTAACACATTAGTTCTGGGTCACAGATCCAAGGTAAACAGAAGGGGAGCTGTGTTTAGGAGTGGTGGTACAGCATGAGGAATGATAGCAGACTCTAGGCTTTGTACTGGGCAGAGAGCAAATTCAGAAGCAAACAGTAGCTCTGTGGCTCTGATTCCAGGAAAAAAAAAGTGTCACGTGTCTATGTGGAGGAGTTCTCAATTCTGTCCTCCAGTCTGATCTGAAGCCTCCAGCAGAATAACTATGCAGCAATTAAGACCAAATGAGCTTGCAGTGTTGTCACTGTGAACTAGCAGATCATTCCAAATGACTTAATAGTGTCTGATTCTAACATCAGTCTACTGGAACTCCAATCAGGATAATCTCACAGGTATGTTCCTCGGACCCAAACACAGATCAGATACTTAACAGAGTTTAGAAGAGGTGGGTACCAATCAGACTCTGCCTTAGAATAGATCCCTTGGGAGCACTGAAAGTTTGCCTCAACCTCAGCTGTATTTACAACACAATCTTCAATGCCCCAAGAAAGTAGTAACAAGAATTAAAAAGACATGGGTTTGGCCTAGACATGTCATAATCCCTTCCATGTCTTCAAATGTATTTAGCTTTCTATGTTTCTTTTGTTTCTGTATTTCTTTCTATGTCTCCTGTGTTTGCATTTCAAAGAATCTATTGAGCTTTAGAAACTTTGTCAAGAACACTTGCAGTCCTCTATTTCATTAAAAATCCATTTTCTCCCTGTTAAGATGACAGTCAGATTTGCTGGATATGTAATTCTTGGTTATAAGTCTTTATTTTCTGTTTTTTATAATACTCTCTTCTAATCTCTCCTAGTCAGTGTAGCTATTTGCAGTCAGAAAGTAGGCTGGAGAAATGAGCACACATCCTCCAAAAAAGAATTCCATCCGCACCCCTTGCCATACACACAAAAAAGCTATTATGACAAAGGGATACTCAAAGCACAAACCCAGGAGCAAACGACTTTAAAACATCTACAAGCAAAGTCTTAAAAAGCAATTTAAGTACAAATTCAAGTGGAATTTCTGGAAGAAATGAAAAAAGAGGTTTTTTTTTTAATAAAAGAGTTTAACTTTTTAAATATAAATTAAATGAGAGTACTAAAGAAAAAAATGGAAAAGAAATGAGATCTGTGGAAGAAAGAAGTGGAAAAAGAATTAATATCTTGGCACAAGAGCTATAAAATCTTACTCAAACAACAAATTTCCTGAAAATTAGAATGGAAGAAATAGAAAATAATGAACAAGAAACATGAAAACAAAGCCAAAAGATGGAACAAAATGGGAGAAAATATAAGCTATCTCATAGCAAAAATAATTGAGCTGGAAAATGAAGTGAGAAGAGATAATTTAGGTATCACTGGATTATCTGAAAGTTATGAGCAAAAGAAATTTCCTAGACAACATATTTAAAGAAATCATAAAAAGCAATCGTCCATTCTTCATGGAAACAGAACACAAAGTGGAAATTGTAAGAATCTACTGGTCATCTACTGAAAAAAAAATGAAATTCGAAATTGAAAATTCCCAGAAACATTATGGACTAAATCCAGGGATTTACTGTCATGCATCCAAAAATAAAGAATTCTCAAGCACCAAGTAGTCAAATTACAATCCAATCAATACTGCAAACTACACCCCCTCCCCATTCTTTTTGTATCTTACATCTCCCCCCAGCCTCCCCTATACTCTTTGACCCAGTGACAACGAACCTCCTGGCTGTTCTACAAACAAGATACTCTGTCTCTTGGTTCCAGGAGTTTTCTCTGGCTATCAAACCTGGAATGCTCCCCCTCTTCATCTCTGCTTTCTGCATTTCTTAAAATCCCAATTAAAATTGCACCTTTTACTGGAAACCTTTCCTAACCCCTTAATTCTGGTGCCTTCCTCTGTTAATTATTTCCCATTTGTCTTGCATATAGTTTGTTTGTACTTATTTACTTGCTGTCTCTCATTATTAGATTGGAAGTTCCTCAAGGGGAAGAACTGCCTTTTGCCTTTCTTTGTATCCCCACACTTAGCTCAGTGTTTTCTACATATTAGGCATTTAATATATACTTATTGACTGATTGGTACATGATTGAGCAACCACTACAGCATTATAACCACTAGCAACAAATTCTAAACAACTATAATGAGTCCTTTGGAACTGTAGGTGAGTGATCGTGTTGAGGAGAGTAAGTCTTTCAAAGTTAATCTCTACAATGTTGCTGTTATTGTGTAGATTGTTCTCCTAATTCTACTCACTTCACTTGGCATCATTTCATTCAGGTCTTCTGAAGTTGTTCTAAAACCATCCCCTTCATCATTTCTTATAGCACAATAGGGCAGCTAAATAGTGCAGTAGATAGAATGCTGGGCCTGGAGTCAGGAAGACTCATCTTTCTGAGTTCAAATCTAGCCTTGGAAACCTACTAGGTATGTGACCCTGGCCAAATCACTTAACCCTGTTTGCCTCAGTTTCCTCATCTGGAAAATGAGTTGGAGAAGGAAATGACAAACCATTCAAGTATCCAGTATCTATCCGGTATCTAAGAAAATCCCAAATGGGGTCACAAAGACTCAGACACAACTGAAATGATTGAACAAATTCTATCATATTCATATACCACAACTTGTTTAGCATGACCTTAGTTGTGTATAATTCTTTGTCACTGTAAAAAGAACTGCTATAAATATTTTATGTATATGCTTTTTCTTTAATCTCTTCAGGATATTAGACCTAGCAGTATTTCTGGGTCAAAGAGTATACAAAGTTTAATACTTTTTGGGAATAGTTCCAAATTTCTTTCCAGAATGGTTGGGCTAGTTCACAGCTCCAGCAGTGCATTAATATGCCTGTTTTCCCATGTCCTCTAGTATTTTTCCTTTTCCTTTTTTGTCATCTGAATCAATCTGATGAATGTGAGGTGGTACTTCAGAATTGTTTTATTTTTTAATTAATGATTGATATTAATATTAATATATAATAATGTTGCATAAGTAATAATGTAATATATAATTATGTAAAATATAAGTATTCTTGATATATAAGTATTTATCTTAATAATATATATAAGTAGTCTTGATAAAGTTTTCAAAGCTCAATAGATACTTTGAAATGCAAACACAGAAGACAGAATAATATATATTATATAATACACATATGAAATAATCAATTAATTAAAAATGATTTAATTTTTTACTTCTTTAATTACTAGTGACTTAGAGCATTTTTCATATGGCTATTGATAGCTTTGGGTTTTTTTCTTCTTCAAACTGCTTGTTATCTTTTAACCATTTATCATTTGGGAAATAACTCTTATTCTTATGAATTTGACCCAGTTCTCTACGTATTTTAGAAATGTGATCTTTATCAGAGAAACTTGCTGCAAAAATTTTCCCTCCAGTTTCCTGCTTGTCTTCTCATTTTTAATGTATTGATTTTGTTTGTGCAAAAAAAATTTAATTTAATCACAATTATCCATTTTACCTCCTATGAGCTTGTCTATCCCTTTTTTGATGATGATTTTTTCCCCTCTCCATACATGTGACAGACTATTTCTTCCCTGCTCCATGAAGTTGCTTATGATATCACATTTTATGTCTCAATCATGCACCCATTTTGAACTTAATTTGGTATTTAGTGCTGGTCTATTCCAGTTTTATGCCAGACAGTTTTTCAGTTTTCCCAATAGTTATTGTCAAGTTGTGCTGGGATCTTTGAGCTTATCAAACACAAAGTTATTGTGTTTATATTATATATATAATTATATATTCTGTATGTTGTTTACCTAAACTGTTTCACTTATCAACTTCTTTCTTACCCAGTTTTGATGATTACAGCTTTATCCTATAATTTGAAATCTGGTATTGGTGGGCCCCTTCCTTCCTATTGATGAATTTTGTTGGTTTTTTCTAGCTCTATAAAGTAATTCTTTGGTAGTCTGATTGATTTGGCACTAAATAAATTAATTTAGGTACTAATATAATTTCTATTGACTCAACTTATTCCACTTTTTCCAATTATTTAGATCTGCCTTTATTTATATTCAATGTTTTGTAGGATAATCAACTGTAGAAGACTTAATAACTCTTTAGCAATGCACATCTAACATAAGTCCAAAAGATTCTTGATGTAAAATGCTATTCATCTCCAGATAGGGAATTGATGAACTTGAGTGCAGACTGGAGTGTACATTTTTTCCTTCTTTGTTTTTCTTGCTTTTTCTCCCTTCAGCACCTGGTTAATGAAAAATTGTTTTGCATGAGAATTTTATTTCTTGTCTTCTCAAAGGGTAGGGGTAGAAGGAAGAATTTGGAAATGAAAATAAAAAGGAAAAGTCAGCTAAAAATGTTTTGTAATTGTGTTCATATAGTTCCTGTATATGTCTTGGTAGATAGACTTCTAAGTATTTTATACTTTCTGTAATTATTTTAAGTTGAATTTCTCTTCTTCTGGGTTTTGTTGATAATATGCAAAGAATCATTAATGATTTGTGTAGGTTTATTTTATATCCTGCCACTTTGCTGAAGTTAATTGTTAATAGTTTTATTTTAGTTAACCCTCTATCGTTTTCTGATTAAACATCATATCATCTGCAAAAAAATGATAAAGTTTGGTTTTCACATTGCCTATGCTTATTCCTTCAATTTCTTTTTCTTATCTTATTGCTATAACTAGCATTTCTATTATTGAATAGTAATATCTTTAAAATATCTTTACTTCACAACTGATCTTATTAGAAAGGCTTCTAGCATATCCCCATTAGAGATAATACTTGCTCTTTGTTTTACATAGATACTAATCTATTTTAGGGAATGCTGCACTTTTTTCTTTGCTTTCTAGTATTAGTTTTTTTAATAGCAAGAATGTGTATGCTACTTTTGTCTGAAGTTTTCCATTGAAATAATTATGATTTTTGTTGTTTTTGTTTGAATGTGGCCAATTATACTTATAGTTTTCCTAAATTAAACCAGCCCTTCATTTCTTGTACAAATCCCTCCAGGTCATAGTGTATGATCTTTGAGATATACTGTGAGATCAAGTGATTAATTGATCAATTGATCTATTTCCTTGCTAGTATTTTATTTAAAATTTTTGCATCATTATTCATTGGGGAATTGGTCTATAGTTTTCTTTCTCTGTTCTGACTTTTCCTGATTTAAGTATCAAGACCATATTTGTGTCATAGAAGGAATTTGGTAGGAATTTTTTATTTTTCCAGACAGTTTATATAGTATTGAAATTAACTGTTCTTTAAATGTTTGTTAGAAGTCTCTTGTCAATATATCTGGTCCTGGCATTTTTTTCCTTAGAGAACTCATTTATGGCTTATTCAATTTCTTTCTCTAAAATAAAGTTATTTAAGTATTCTCTTCCCTGTTCTGTTAATCTGGACAATTTATTTTCACTAAGTTTTCATCTATTTCATTTAGAATTTCAGATTTTTTGGAATTTAGTTAGACAAAATGGCTTTTTATAATAGTTTTTATTTCTTCTTCATTGGTTGTGAATTGACCTTTTTCATTTTTATACTAATAATTTGGGTTTTTAGAAATCAAATTAGCCAGTAGTTTTTTGCCCCTCCAAAAATCCAACCCCTACTTTTACTATTATTTCAATGTGGTTTTTTTATTTTTAGTTTTCAATATTCACTTCCATAAAATTTTGAGTTCCAAATTTTCACCCCATCTCTACCCTCTCTCCACCCCAAAATGCTGTGCATTCTGATTACCCCTTCCCCCAATCTGCCCTTCTATCACATCCCTCCTTCCCTTATTGCCATCTTCTCTCTTTTCTTGTAGGGCAAGATAGATTTCTATACTCCATTACCTGTATTTCTTATTTTCCAGTTGCATACAAAAACAATTCTCAACATTCGTTCCTAGAACTTTGAGTTCCAACTTCTCTTCCTTCCTCCCTCCCCACCCATCCCCACTAAGAAGGCAAGTATTTCAATATAGGCTATATATGTGTAGCTTTGAAAAAGACTCCCATAATAGTCATGTTATGTAAGACTCCATTTTCCTCCATCCTATCCTGCCCCTCATTTATTCTATTCTCTTTTTTGACCTTATCCCTCCTCAAAAGTGTTTACTTTTAATTACTCCCTCCTTCCATTTCCTCCCTTCTATCATGCCTCCCACCCCATTTATCCCCTTCTCCCCTACTTTCCTGTAGTATAAATAAAAATTACTTTCCTTTTGCTAATCTCTCTCTTGATTTTTCAAGACTTCTATTTTAGCATTTAATTGGAGGTTTTCAATTTGTTGTTTTTCTAATTTTTTAAATTGTATATCCAATTTGTTGAATGGCATTTTCTCTCTTTTATTGATGTAAGCATTTACAGATATACATTTTCCCCTAAGTGTTAACATTGGCTATATCACTCAAATTTGGTTGTGTTCTTATTTTGTCAACTTTAACGAAATTATTGAAACGTAATATATTCCACTTCAGCCCCTTATTTTAACTCTTTGTGTATCTTTCTGTTTAAAGTATCTTTCTTGTAAAAACCGTACTGTTAGATTCTGGTTTCTAATTCATTCTGCTCTCCTCTTTTGTTTTATGAGTTAGTAAATCCCATTCACATTCACAATTATGTTTGCTAACTATGTATTAGCTACTGTCCCATTCTTTATGTATCCTTATCTTTTTTACCTTGTCTCCAACACAAGTTTGTTTTGCTTCTGACAACTGCCTCCCTTATCCTACCCTCCTTATTCTACCCCATACAAACTTTTTCTTAACTTCTTTCCCTCCTACTTCCCTATTGGATAAGATGAATCTCTATACCTAATTGCTTGTGTATTTATTTTGCCCTCTTTAAACTAGTTCAGATGAGAGTGAAGTTCAAATGTTGCCTGGTGCCCTCCACAATCCTCTCCACTGTATGGACTTCTCCTTTGTGCCCCATTTGGGGGAGATCATCTTTATTCTTCCTCTCCCTTCTCTCATCTCAGGGTGCATTCCTCTTCCCCACCCTTCCATTCTTAAGATCATCCCAACATAATAAAATACACACCAGGCCCTTTATTTAGACTTCCTCTAAGGCCCCTGGTGATGATAAAGTTAAGAGGGATATGTATTCTCTTCTCCCCTATAAAAAAAGGTTTAAGCTTGGTTTAGTCTCTTATAATTTCTCACTCATGCTTACCTTTTTTTATTTCTCTGGAGTCTTATGTTTAAATATCAGATTTTCTATTCAGTACTTGTCTGCTGATCAGGAATACTTAGAAGTCCTCTATTTCATTAAAGATTCCTTTCTCCCTTGTCAGATTATACTCAGTTTTGCTGATAGGTTATTCTTTGTAATAGTTTTAGATTCTTTGCCTTCTGGAATATCATATTCTAAACAGTCTGTGTCTTTAAATTGGTGTCTGCTAAATCTTATGTGACCCTGATTGTGACTCCATGGTACCTGAAGTTTTCTTTCTGACTTCTTGCAGCTTTTTTCTCCTTGACTTGAGAGTTCTGAATTTGGGCCATAATATTCCTGGGAGTTTTTATTTTTGGATTTCTTTGAGGTGACCACTGGATTCACTCAATTTCCATTATGGCTTCTGGTTCTAAGATAGATGAGAAGTTTTCCTGTATAATTTCTTAAAATATGATGTCTAAGTTCTTTTTTTTTTTTTTTGGTTCAGTTAGTACAAAAATTTCAAAATTATCTCTTCAGTCAATCTTCCAGGTCAGTGATTTTGCCTTTGAGATATTTCATATTTTCTTCTATTTTTACAATCTTTATAAAATTTTGTTTTATTGTTCTTTGATATCTCATGGATTCATTAGCTTCCATTTGGCCAATTCTAACTTTAAAGAAATTATTTTCTTCAGAATATTTTGTAACTCTTTTTCTTCAGCATTTTTTTGAGTCTCCTTTAGCAGACTGTGACTCACTTTTCATGAATTTCTTGCATCGCTCTCATTTCTCTTCCCAATTTTTCCTCCACCTCTCTTACAGATTTTCAAAATCCTTTTTGAGCTCTTCCATGGCCTGAGAGCACAGCATATTTATTTTGGAGGTTTTGGATTTAGAAGCCTTGACTTTTAGGTCTTCCTCTGATGGTATACATTGTTCTTCCTCATCTGAAAGGATGGAAGAAAATACCTGTTCACCAAGAAAGTAGCTTTCCATAGTCTTATTTTTTTTCCCCTTTTTTGGGCATTTTTCCAGCCAGTTACTTGACTTTTGAGTCCTTCGTCAAGAGGACGGTATACTCTGGGGACCTGTAAGTTCTCAGTTCCTCCAAGGTGGAAGAGTCAAGGGAGAGTTTACTCCTCTCCTGGCCTGCACTCTGGTCTAGGAGCAACTACAAGCACTCTTTTACCCAGGATCTGTGAGTAGGATTCCCTCTCCAGAGCGTCCACCAGCTCCATCAGCCAGTGCTCCTCTTTACCCCAGAACCACCACTAAGGGCTGAAACCCAGATCAGCTGCTCAATTCCTCCAGGGCCTTTAAGCTAAGGGGTCTAAAACTGGATGCTGTCAGTGTAGTGGCTACTGCTGGCAGGGCCAGACTGCATTCCTTTCTCACCCAGGTGAAAGAACTTTCTCAGTGACCTTTGAAGCTGTCTTTGATGTTTGTGGGTTGAGTAATCTGGGAACTGCTGCTCCTGCTGGTAGTGTGCTGAAGCCTGCTTTGTTCCTGTCCCTGTGGTGCCAGGCAGCCAAGGCTGTGCTGTGCTCCACTCCGAGCCCAGTGTGATAGAACTGTCCTGTCAACCTTCCAGCCTATCTTGCACTGGAAATCTCTTTCACTCTGTCATTCTGTGGCTTCTGCTGCTCTAGAATTTGTTTAGAGTTATTTTTTACAGGTATTATACGGGCTGAGGGGATAAGGAAACAGAGAATATGAAGTATAAGAGAATAGGAGGAAAAAAAACAATCATAACTGAATGTAAATGGGATAAACTCACCATTAAAATAGAAGAGTATAGCAAAATGGCTTAGAGAGCACAATCCAATAATATGAAAAGAAACACACTTTAAACATAAAGATCCACCCAGAATTAAAATAAGGGGCTAGAACAAAATTTATCATACTTTAGTTGTAGTAAAGACTTAGAACTCTGATTAATCTGTCTGTCCAGGATTCCAGAGGTATAGGATAAAGCATAGTACCTACCTCCTGACAGGTGAGGGACTCAGAGTGCAGAATGAGACGGATATTTGGACTTGATCAATGTGAAATTTTGTTTGCTTGACTCTATGAACGTAGTATACAAGAGTTTTTCTGGGGTTTTTTGTTTGTCTGTTTTATGGGTGGGAAGGTGAGAGGAAAAGGAATGGTTGTAAATTGACCAAAAAAGTAGAAGAAAATAAAAGTGACATTTTAAAAAATGTACCTTTTTTTTTTTTTAAAGATAATTGGTAATTTTGAACAAGGTTTTCAGTTGAGTCATATTAAAAGCTAGGCAGAAATGAGTGAGGCTGGGTTTGACAAAGTAGAAACAAGGGAGCGATTCCCCAAGTGAAAAAATAAACCTCATTAATTGCCTGTGACACTGGCCCCCTTTACGTTCCTCACAAGACACTGCCCCTCTGAGCTCAGTTCATTGTCACAAGTCTGTAGTCCCGGCTCATGTCAGGTCAGGACCCTAGGTTTTCTTCCAATCTCCTTCTTTAAGAAGACTTTTCAATTCTGGTAGATTTCCCTCTGAGGTCACTTCTCCTTTACCTTGAATGTAACCTGTTTGCATATTCTTTGCCCCACTGGACCGTGGGCTTCTTTGAGGATGTTTTTGCCTTTTTTCCCCCATAAATCCAGTGCTTGGTAGAGCGTCTGGCCCATGGTGGATATGTGATGAACGCTTGTTAATCTGACCCTTGTGACTTGCCCAGGCGTTCCTTCTAAATTCCCAAGGGGTGCAGTTCCCAGTTTAACAACGGTGCTGGCCTGTCAGCGCCCGCATCCCTCGGAGAGAGGCTCCTCACCGGCCCATTACCCATCCGCGGGCGCCTTGGGTCTCCACATCTACTTAGATCTGAATGCGTCCCTCCTCCCCCATCCCCCACCCCTTTAAAAGATTTAAAGGGAAACAGCAGATGGGCGGAGTTACGGAACACAACCACGTCCGTCCACACAGCACAGGCGATATTCCGTAGTCACAGAAGGGGAAGAAGGGGAAGAAGGAGGTCGGTCCGTGTCTTCAGCTCGCTAAGGTTGGGCGCGGCTCCCCACAATTATGTGGAGCCAGGACCACCAAGCCACCAAGGTCGGGAAAAGCTTACACTGGTTCCGGAAGGGGCGGGCCGGCCCTGGCCGGAAGTGACGTCACGAGCGCCCGAAGTTGACAGCATCACGTGGCTGCACGTCCCGGGGAGAAAGCCGAGATGGCTACGGAAAAGAAGGTTAGACGAAAGAAAGAGAAGCAGACCGGAGACAGGTGAGGAGCGTGGGTGAGCAGGCGCGCGCGTCCCGGGGCTCCCTCCCCC